>JARQST010000437.1:589664-619969 GCA_030142225.1 Pachycephus smyrnensis | reverse complement strand
CCAATTAAGAAAAAAAGATCACCTGTTCACTTTTAATAAAATATCATACCTAAATACTATCAATCCAACTTACTACACATATATATATGCAGGCGCAAAGAAGACTTGAGAATTCAGTGGCGCGGCGCTATCTCAATCAGCAAATCATCAATGACAAAAATACTCGAGGGTTCTGATTGAATGGTCTGAGAGTTATTTCGCCAAGGTACGATAAAAATTCTTTCGTACGTTTCCGTCGGCAATGTCCCATCGAATTCATCCGAATGAAAAAGTACCGGCAGAACAAAATTACATACTTTAACGTCGCCAACTCGATGAATCCGACGTAGGGGAAAGATGTCTGCGACGGCATACATTATGCCGTGTTATTCGCTATGCCGTCTCAGACACCTTTCCTTTATTGTATAAAAGGAATTTTTCCTTACGTATAGATAACGGATTCCAAAAGAATTTCCTCCGATAAGAATGTCTTTCGCAAGATTTCGCCCAAAGCTTCATAGAGGGAAAAGATTAGGCAAAAAGTGTACGCTGATAAAAATGGCTGATACCGCGATAACAAGCAGGCAATAAGAAAAAAAACGCAGTTGTCGAGTAACGTGTCACTGCAATTGGAGACCAGCCCGAGTACACTTCCGTTAATCAATATAGGTGCACCTTCCGCCGATACGGGCTGCGGCAAAATCAATCGTTCAACTAATTGATCGATCGGCATAACAGTAGAACGGTTAGGTGAGAGGATGTTGCGTACCTTTGTAAGGGGAAATGTGTAAAAGTATAGGCTCAGTAACAAGTCCCGAAGGGTGGCAGGAGGTGGCAGGAGGTGGCAGGGGGTGGCAGGGGAGCCAAAGCGCGTCGACGCGTAAAATTTCCAACAGGTAAGCATACTCGGCGAAAAGACCGCAGCCGTTCGTAATAACCTGATTCTGCGCAGGCGCGGATCGTGGCATCAATTAACGTAGCTGAAACTTCAAAGGCAGAAATTCCCAGGCGTCGTGTCTGGATCTAATGCGAATCACGCGAAATTCGCAATCGAGTGCTCGCGATTCCCACGTGTATCGATAATGAAGTAGTGATAATGATTAGCAATCATTTTATACGAAACCTCAGTTATTGCAGAAGGGGAAAATTTATATATGGATCGGACGAGAGGGCGTCCTATAATATTTGCTTGATAGAAATTAAATTGGCTAAGTAAGCGACGCAGGGATAATCGATGACGATAGCCCTCTTGCTAAATGGCTATCAGTTTAGAAAAAGAAGTGGCGTGTCTAAAGAAGAAAATGAGTAGTCCTCAGTCAAGGAAAGTGCCTGCTCATTATTGGGGATCGATTTGTTGCCGATCGATGCCAGCCTTCTCGGAGGGTGGCAGTTTCTTCGCTAAAATATAAATAAAGCAAGGTCGTACGTGGACGAGGGTAAGGTGAGTACGTGTACTTGTTTGGGAAAGTTCCTCTCGAGAGAACTACAGTTTCTAAGAGGCTGGAAGTGTCGCGAGGACGAGCAATGGATTGACGTGATCATTGTGCGCAAGGCAAATTTCACCTTCCAGATGTAAATCAACCTGAAGACCGATGCTACGAAATATTAAGTTTTCTGGCTCGTTCTGTATTTTTCAAAAAATCATATCTTAGTCTCGTGTACGAGAATGATAGATAAGCGTGTACGATCCATAGGTGCCCGGTATCTCAGCCATGCTGATATTCTATTCCCGTCTTCCATACTTTAGTCAAACTAATTGTAAATCAAGAATTTTTTAACGATCTTGTTGTAAAGGTGCCTCCACACGTTCCTGAAACTCTCAGAGCCATCCAAAAACAAAATGACCTTCGAGCATCGGATACTCTTAAGGAAGCGACGTGTCGACGTTACTTGTTTCTACGCTGCTTTCTTACGTAATGCCAATATCGCCCACTGGCTGTTCTTAAGGCTTTGAGAAAATCCCCCAAGAAAGATCGTGAGGATCATCGAGTCTTCGACGGGCGCCGATGCGCCGCGACGCCACTACAAAGCCTGATGCCTCTACGCCCACGAGGATCATCCCGTTTCTCTGCACTGCTCGCATAGAATCTCCACTCGTTGCTCCTCGATCATTAAAGAGCGTAAGAGTCACGCCTGATGCAATATGGTAAGCGTCAAGTTCATAGCTCACTGATTGACGATGTACTATTGTAAATGCAAGTAAAATAATTACGACATGAAAGAAGAATGACGTCTCTTACTTGTGGAAGTGAAATGCTTCATAGAATGATTTCCTCGAGCGTTTCTAGAGGTAACCATTGAAATTGACGTAACGAACGCACAACGGCCGTAGGACCATGGTAGATCGTTACCCTGATTGCGTCATTCTAGCACCCATCGTGCACGAGTCACGCTATGCCTGGGACGCACGTATGGCGGGCCACGCGATAGCGACGATTCGTGAAATGGCCCTCGACTTTCTTTCCCCATGTCCCTTATTCGAAACCAGGAAATGATATTTGAATAACGCAATTATATACATAGGGGAGAACGTGACCCCCCGAAGCCCAAGGCGATCGAGACGGCTGGATAAGAGAAAGCAAAAGAAACGTGAAAGAAGGAGAAACTTGAGCGACAATTTTTTTCCCCAAAGGTTGTGCGTGTGCTTGACTATAGCAAGTTTCACCCTGGAGGCGAGCGACGCACGTGGCCGAAGTGACAAAATGGCCATAACGTAGAGACAGCACTCGCATTAGGGAATGCCCACTTTATCCGTATCTGATATGAAAACTGTAAAATGTACATGAGATGGTACACACACGTATCACGCGTATGTTCACAAACGTGTAGATTCATCCACACGAATGACCGTGGGTACAATATGGACACGAAGAGACACGCGAGAGGCCAATCGGAGATCTGAGCTCTATAGAGCTGTAATGTATACACTTGGTTGCACAAAGAACGCGCGATACTGGGAACTTAATGTTTTGGAAAGTGAAAGATAGGTAATCGCACGGAATAGCTGCACATCCGTACACAGCGTAGATGGTGGAATTGATGCAATTGTTGCAGTTACGGTGCAGGAGAAATATAGGCAGGCCGATATTGGGACTTTGCGATTTCAGTGACTATGGACGCTGGGCTTGATTGTCAGGATCAATCTAATCCTTAACGTCGCTGTACTCTCTGAGTTTCTACCTCGATATAGCCGATGCAGCCGGTATACGGTTGGTGCAGTCGGTGCCATCCTGGATGGAAGCAGATAGAACCAATCGAGCAGCCCTGTCCTATGCACGCACCACTTTCGGGAATAATCCCAGCATCAGCTGTCCAGTGCAGTGACGTCCCGATGTTTCACACGCGGCTCTTTGACCATTTCGTAGTCAACCTAGTACTCTGGCCTCCATCATCTCGTACACTTGTCGTACAGCCACAGGCATATGTGCAGCACTGCCTATGGCGTGCTCGTGTGTCAACTTGAACGCCAGCAAAGAACAGAGGAAGCAGCAGGACGTCGAAGCGATTCGTTTGATGTACGGCGAAGGTACTGCGCAGGGAAATTAGAGACGGACCAATCGAATGGCAGGGCAATAATTTCTGCAGGAGAGAATCGCGTTACTTAGCGATATTACTGAGTAACGAGAGTCCAATATGGCTAGTTGCCAGAAGTGGTATGATCATCGGAACATCTACACGTCCCATGGGAATGGAGCCATTACCGTTAACCTCTCGCAGGACTGAGACCCAGAATTTCCAGCGGTTAAAGGGCTTGCAGTAGCCCCAGGATCCTCCCCGTTAAACCGTCCAAGAGAATCCCAGGACCGAAACTGGACAATAGAATCTAAACTAGACAGTTTATTGAATATTCCAGAAGAATTGTCAGAACGACATCTCCGTTCCGGGAGCGTCGGAGTAGACTTTCGATCAGCGTCCCGTAGCGTCCCGTAGCGTCGTTAACATCGACCACGTGTTACCCACGTACATACGTATGTCGTATTGCTTATTGAACGGAGAAGTGCTTAGCTCCGAGTGAATGCGAAGTTCGTCGTTACTTTATTGTAACGTAGAGACTCGCCACCGCGAGCTTCGCTTAATCTTTAATGAGTGATGAGTCCTATACAGGACTGCTAAGCTCGTGAACTGCCGGTCATAATTCATGGCTCTGCAGTTCAGCAGAGTCCAGAGTTCTCCTCGAGGGAGACAAATACCCATGGAGAGTGGACTCGAAACGGGTGGATTTCTCGTTCCTCAAGGTCAGTCGGATCGTCTCTCCCGTCCTTTCAGAGATACTAGACTCGTAACGATAAGAGGATTGCCTGAGGAGAAATAGCCAGGTCAAAAACAGTCAGCGACAGAATCTTTGCGATACCATCCACCAGACTCCCTACGGTTACCACGGCTGGCTGCCGACGTATATTAAGGATATTGTACATTCAAAGAGAGAAGTAGGATGTCTCTGCTCAGGTTGGAGTATCGAAAGCCTGAGAAATCAAATAAACGCACGACTCGATTCACCTGTGTTTCGAAATGCTAGCAGACGAAACATCCTTCTTACTATTAACGATGCGAAAATCTTGGCGAGATCACGCGTCATCTTTCTTCTGCTTTAAACCCCAAGAGAACCGAAGAATCTTTCGTTTCAACGTTTTACAGCAACGTTCGTTGATCGTCCTTCCTTGAAAGAATTCTTCTTCAGACTTATCTGCGCTACTTTTAAAAGTAGACAATTCCTGGCTGCTATCTTTCGTGTAATTAGTATCCACGTTGCCGCGACTTCAGACATGATAACGTCGTCGTGAAGCAAAGCTGTGAAAAAGATGGCTTCTTATCGTCCTTTCAAAGTAACTCAACGGATGGAACGATACGCCTGTATAGTATACTCAAGGAATCGCAGTCTCTTCTTCCTGAAAAGTCTATTCCGCCCTTAAGAATCTCAAGTTCGCTCAAATTGTGTAAGATTCAGCTGAATATCAGAAAATTCGCGCGATGCTCAATGGATGAACAATAAATATAAAGACATTGACTCATCGTTCTCGATCACGGACCTGTCTTGCATCGACCTGGATCACGGGCCTGCATACTTGCGGTACAGTACTCGAAAAGCTTCGTCGAGAAGTATTCAAGATGGAGTTGCAGACACGATTTTCCAAAGATATGCCATTCGACTCCCAGAAAAAGGCGCTTCCAAATATCTCCTGCATCCTAAACGGGCCCTGCTTCACTGACGAAAAAAGAATTTGACCCTGGAGCTGAGGCTAACGGAACGCCAATAGGATTATCCAGTAACAGACGATTGCTCGGAAATACGAACGAGCCCCATTACCAGCAGCTTTCCAATCGCGCACTTTCGATTCGAATGTAGCGTCCGTGCCTTCCAATCAACTCTGCGAAGCACAATGAGACGCGCCCGCGTCCCTCTCGAAAATCGCTAGATAGCTCAATCAACGGGGATAGATAACGTGTATAAAAATGGAGGAAATACGCGTGGAAAAGGGAGATCAAAGGAAATACGGTACGAAGGTGAGAACGGAGGGAAAGTGAGGAACTGGGAAATGGAGAAATTCAGAGAGCCAGAAAGTGGTTGCAAATCAACGAGTCGAATTCCTCCACTCGGCCTAGGAGTTTGCGTAGACAGGGAAACGGGCTGCCATTGTTCGCTGGCGAACAATGCTGTCATTGTGTCGATGTGATTAAACCTCAAATAAATTTTCTATTAGTCCCTTCTCGGGAGCGCTCGTCGCCGTTAGCCTTGTGTAGCGCAAAAGCACAGTACCATTCGCTTCACACGTACATTCGCACACTACTGCGACGGGGCTCAAAACAGGACTGACACAGATATATGTGCCTCAACGCGCATAAACGCGTTCAAAGACCCAGAAGTGGCGAAGTCAACGGATCAGCCCATTTCTTGTGAAGATCCAAATACTTGAGGCTCGTCTTGCTGAAAAAAAAAGGCGAATTGCCTCAGGAAGGGATCCTGGGATGCTGCGAGAATCGAAGGAAACCTGAGGGATTCACGAGTCACGTTCAATCCTGACAACCCTACGTGATCAAGGTAGCATCTTCCTGATAAGTGCCGGAGCGTCGCCAGATCACAGGATTATCAAGGAATGAGAGGTCTCTTCACGTTTCCTTTAAGTCGGAGGGCGACGTTGCCATCGGAATTCTTTTTTTTTCGCGGTATCCTTCAATCCTTTCGATCCTTTGAAAGACCCTTTATGTAGGTCCACTGCTCGGAAACACGGCACAAAAAGAAAAGCCCTAAACTCGAATGAGTCGAAAGGATTCCAACGTCGAGAGCTTCGCGATCAGCTTCAGCCACTCGAGGCGGAATTCTATCGCGCGAAAAGGCAACTCATCGGGACTCAACCATTTTCGATGAAATAAGAAAAGTTTCAAGCTCGATGGACTTCAGAACATTGCCAAAGAATAAATGAAGAGCGAGATCGATAGGATTTGTAGCAGTGATCGAAGGTTGCGCTGTAATCGATTCCTTTTCTTCTTTCTCTCTCCCTCTCACTATCCCTCTGGTTTAAGAAAAAGAAGAAATGCTCTCATGGCCCAATTAAAGATCAACGAGAAAAAAAACTGGGTTTAATTGAAAAAGCAAGTAAGTCTCCCGCGGGAAGTTAAATATCAGGGGTACACGGTTGAATACTTTGATGATCAGAACCTCGGAAATTCTACTTACTTATTGGTCCTATACCTTAATCAACTAAATGCACACACTAATTTTCACTGCCACGGATTTCTATTGATTTCTATCCAAAATCCCTTTAGATACTTATGTATCTGAGCGCAGAATGTACAAAACGTGTCATGCAGACGTCTGCCGCAGTTGTAAACTTGGCCAAAGTCCCAACGGTTTGATAGGATCTCCTGCTTAAGCCTCCCCCTAATTTTACTAAAGTTTGACAAACCAAAGTTATCAACAAACGATCCCTGTCTTGGCCACATGACACCGTACGAAGAACGTACGTGTCAAAGCTCGAGGTCAATTTCAACGATTGCACTGAGTGAGTCTCAAGATTTTTTTTTCAACAAACGTGCAATACGAGCGACGAGCCGTGGGTCCCTCCGGTGTTAGACCAAATGTAGAAGTAAAAACTCGTTTCAAATTGGCAGCTAATTGGATTTCGATCGTAACATGATCATTATAAAAATCAACAGCTCGCCGCTCCTATTGCGTAAAAGGGCTCTCTGGTTTGGATTAAGCGATGCGAGATAATCGCCGTAGAGACTCGAAGGTTTCTATACTCGTGGAAACTCGCATGTTGCTGATGCATTCGCCCTCTCTTCATCATCCGTCAAGCATGTACAGGATTAAGTAAAAGTTACAAGCAACGAGGTGAAAATTTTCACGAATGCCTCCAAGTGGCTGTTTTGAAAAAACTCACATTTGTAACCGACGAGAAGAATCCTCCAAGAAGTAGAATCCGCAGGATTCACCGCTCACAAAAACCCCAGACACCAGGAACAACTCTTCCGGTTGAGTTACTCATGTACGGATAAACAATCACCGACAATGAAGATTTATTAACGCGAACAAAAAGCACACAGAGTACGTCGAACGTAAGGGAAAACAATCCCTTCAAAGGCAGTCACTCGCGTTCTCACGATGGCCCCGGGAGGAGGGGTGGGGAGGGGGAGTGAAGGGAGGTGATACAGGTTGGATTTAGTGAACACTGGAAAAGTGTATTGTTAACGGCTGGTTCTTCAACGCAGCTGCGGGGGTGTTAATACGCGATTAAACAACGTCAGACGCTCCTCTAACACGAATACAGTCACAGCGATTTAGAGTTGTTGCTTATCAGTCGAAAAAAATGAAAAAAGTGTATGGGAGGGAGGATCCGTTCGCGCTCGATTCAGGCTTTTATGTGTTACGGGGGTGGCTCTGCAGGGCGTCGAATCCGAACGCGACGTGACGTGCCCACTGGTTGCAACGCGAATGAGGCTCGGGCTTGCGCGGCAGCACACTCTGGCGGCCCTCCGGCGAACTGAGAGCAACCCTAAAAACTCCGAGCCCCTAAAGCTCACTCCCGCTACTCGAATCCATCCCTTCCGTACGAGGCTCGTGCCCTTTCCCAATGCTTTGTCCTCCCCATCGCTGAGAGTGAGTACACAAGGCACAAAGAATACCTCCGACCGTTTTTCTCCCGTGATCCCGCGTGCTTACGCAACGACAAGGAGACAGACAAGCCTTCTTCGCCTTTCTTACGTCGCCTTGTCCCTCCTAGACCCTCCACTTACAAGTACAATTCTCAACCGCTTGAATATTGCAACTATTTTACACTTTACCAAACACTCGACCAAGAATCTCGGCAATCGAAGGCAATCCGCTGCTGCTGAAGGCGAAATATCTCACGGGTGGAGAATCGCGCTTAGCTCGTAGCCCCGTGGGATTCTCTCCAAAGTGCAGCTGACGTGTCTCATCAGGCAGTTAGTGAGGACGAGACTGCTTATTCTCAGTGAGTGGTAACGGCAAAAGGATGTCGGGAGGGTGGCGACGTTAACGCCGTCCCTTCTACCTGGATCAAGCATCCTGGGAGGACCTGCCGATTCGCCTAGGGAAGGGTGTTGGCTCGGGCGTTTTCGACAGCAGGCTGAGAATTTACAAAGAATGCGGAGATCCTTAATATTCTAAGTAACGGGCGTGGATATATACATATATCTACATTGAAAAAATGGTTATAAATGACGGTTGGCAAATAGCCAGAGGATCTCGATATTATACAAACTTTTCACTATGGTCTACTCGTTCTTTTCCCTGATTGGCAAACTCTCGATCCCGGAAATTCCCGAGTTCCGAGTAACAAGTGTCTCCTTCCAAGGGATACGGATATGCCTTAATCTAAACTGTCCAATGCATCAAAAATATCCCCATGTCGAAAAGAAACAGTTTTCGATAGTGACTCCGTCACTATAGTCACTATAGTCACTATAGTGTGCATGTTCCATGCAGATGCAACAAGTGCACTCACAATGAGCGACTCCAGCACTATTCGCTTGACATTCTCTTCTAGGAATTGGGGCCCATTAGGTATACGATCTTCTCCGCTGCTTCCACAACTTCCTGTTTAACGTTCTTTGATCATACCCCCGGCTTGTATCAAACTTCTAGCATTCTCAAAGCCGAACAATTGAAGACGTTCGCATGACGCTTTTAGGATGTCTTTGTGGTGTCAGTAGTACTCAACAGCTGATATCCTATAACCAATAATGGTGAGAAGTGACGATAGTTACTATTGCTACCTGCTATTCCTGGAACCGATATACTGCGTTGCAGCTATTCTACCGCATTTCCTCACCGCCCCTAAGTGCTGAGTTAGGTTTCACCAACTGGCGCGTATTCGGATATACTCCACTATTGCTAGGTGAGGTGTCAGGCCTGTTCCAGGGCTGCAGTAGTCAGAGCCAGTCAGACCGTTCGCGCCAGACAACCGACATCAGGAGACTATCTATAGTCTGCACAGCCGTATTCTCCTACTCCCCCTGTCCGCAGGGCGTTATTTCCGTTCAGTCAGTCTGAGAAACTGCAAGATATATATGTATATACACATGTATCCTGAGGCGAAAACGCGACACTCTTTTTGGCTCCAAATTTATTAATCGCCCGAGGTTGGCACTACTGTTTCTGCACGATGAAAAAGCAGCACCGAGGTGAATCGTCGACGACACCTCTGTCTACCATCATATGGTGTGTCCGATAAACATGACATAATTGAGCGGCACTGTGTAGATGCTGAAACTTTATCGAAAAATTCGACCATGGAAAAATTAAACGTTCCACATTTTATCCAAGAAGCCCTTGACCGCACGGCCGCCGCATAACTCATCTTTCGTTGTACAGTTTTAGCTTTTGACAAGACGCTAAAAGGAATCGTGCCAGTTCAAGATCAAAAGATCATTCTCTACGTGGTGGTAAAGTGGTAACCGTTTTCGATCATTCCGTGCTCGCGGAAGATTCATATTTATCTTACAATTAAAATTTCGAAATTTCTTAGAAACTGGATAAGCTTCTATGTTTTATTAATATTAGCCTTGCCTCTATAAACACACTTAAGAAGTATGAAGTGGAATGATTCGATCCTGGACACAGTTCCACATTGAAACAAACAAAAACTGTAAATCTGGATATGTCGAGCAATTTCCTGACTGGTTGAACGGTTTAGTTTTTTGTCTAGGATTCCAACCCCGTGGAGTCCGCACTCTAGAAAACTTTTCCACACGAAATCTGAACTGGCTGCCTGAACCATTAGGAGGCCTGGATGTCTTGCTGCCTTGCTGCTCAGACGGCCACAGCTGCCAGCTGCCTTTCACGGTTACCACAGTTTTGTTCAGTTAAAAACTCCAGCCGAAACAATTAGGAAAGAATCGCCGGAAGTCAATCTAGGAGCTGAACCATTTGTCGTTCCCACAGCCACGCAGACCAGCTGAAAGTGCAAACGTGGCGAAAACTATAGCTGCATAGAATTCTTTCTATAGCGATTTCCTTTTGCCCATTTCTGCTCTCTTGTAGGCCCCAGAAGTTGAGAAATTCGCAAGCATCAGGTATTCTATAAACAAGTGCATGCGTACAGGAACTCAGGGCAATACTGAGTTTATAAGACTGTAATTCCTTTTAGACGATCTAGATGACAAGCCAATAGCCATGCGCGTACCTAAAAAACAAGGAAGATACTATAGTGCCCGTAGATGTTATTGGATATTCCGGAAAGTGTTTAAGCAATATTTTAACGGGTCAATACGAATCGGCCACAAAGGTATCCCTCGGTTACCTCATATTGAATTTAGCGAAGGTTCGTTGGCGTACTTGAAAAATGTATACCCGAGAAATTCAAGGAAAGAGTTTAACTGCGAATCGAATCGTGGTTCGACTACGAATTCGTAGTTCGAAAGTAAAGAGGTCAGGAAGGAAATTGTAAGTGTAAAGGGGAATAGCGCCGAAGGATGGAAACCCTTGATGATCCGCTTCGGATACTGTTTCTCGTGTGCACCTTTGATCCAGTAGACATTAGGGTTGCTACTGCCCTCCCACTCTTGGGCTAACATTAATTGGTGATTTGTGGCAGGGCTTGTTTATGGGCGCCCTAGGGGCCCTACCTTGGACAGGTTGGACACACGTAGGCGCTTCACCCACCTAGGTCCGCCTCACCACAATTTAGATCTTCATTCGACCGATGCCTCCTCGTACTTACCCGTAGCTACCCTTGTCCCGCCCTTATTACCCAGAGTCTGTACGAAGACGACTTAATCTTCACTATCCTCAGGATCTAGACAAGCCCAAGCGAATATCCACACTGGCATTCTCATTAAATTCAATTTTGTCATTTATCCACATGTACTATACTATGAACAGCCGCCACCAAGTTGTGCCTAAGCATTTCCGTGTCGTTCCTCGTACTTCCCGTGACCCCCTTCATTAATGTACTTAACAAATACTCCAACAAATATTAACGGTCTATATTGTTTTAAAAGGAAATACACTAAAAGTCTCAATTCAGCAAGTCGAACAGAATCTTCTGGGGCGAATAGAAATTCTTGGAACGTGACGAAACTAATTCGGCTAGTTGTTTCCCGATGCTGGAAAGTTCACTCGATTTCGCCATAAGAATCTAACGAACCAATCCCATGGCCGGCAGCGTCTCGCACGTTGCAAAAGTGCATGGAGGATTGAGCAAGAGAGGAGAGAGAGGAGAGAGAGGAGAGAGAGGGAGAGAGGTGGGCAAAGAGGTCGACAGGTGGAGTGACCCAGCAACGGGGGTGGCAGATTGGAAGTGAACGGAGAGTGGCGACGATCAAATATATTTTTTTTCTTTGCGTCGTCGTTAACTTTCACATGGGGTGCGTTTATCCTCCCATTTGAGAATCCGCAGCTGCTGCTCGTTATGCAAATAAAAGAAGCTCCCGCTGGAGACTACAACGACACGACTCTCCAGGACGGGTTACGTAACATGTGTTACATGATACACTGGCTACGTGAATCGTTTTTCATGATTAGCAAAGTATCTTTCTTAATTAACAATGTGGCTGGATGTGCCGCCCCGCGCGAATCCTGAAAAATGGACAATGTTAAAGCGGCGACCGTCGATGAAAACCAAACAGCAGAGGATCAATTCCAACGAAAGTAAGCGACTAGAATTTGTGTGGAGACACGTCAAAAGAAAACTATATTACGTGCGCACCTTGAAATCCTCGATGAAACCGTATTAGTAATCACATTAAGCGCGTCTGCTTTTCATCGACGAACTTGATCGATCTTACACAGCACGTGTGTCAATTGAATATGAGAACTCTCGTGACGAGTTACGTGACGCATTTCGCAAATTACGAGGTTATAAACTGGACGCAGAAGGAGGACAAAGATGATTAAATTGCACAAGTAATAATAGGAAAAAGAAATAAAAGTTATTGCCTGCCCAGAGCGGCTGCTCTTCCGTGCCTACGGCTGCCATAGTCGCTATACAATTCTTCCTCACGATGATGTTCCTTCTTACGACTAGTTTCATTCTCGGTGCGAACACTATTGAACATTTTCATTCTGTGAACAACGCCGTTTTAATTCGCAAGGCATTAGATCGCTACGTTCCACACGTTGCGAGCGAAACAAGTAAGATCTAATCCTACAATTTATTACGCGGGTCAAGTGCTGTCGTTTCCCATTTGCCCATAGAGATACGCATTACAAGTGAGTGGGAACTCGTGCGTTCTGCAGGCGATTCTAACGTTGATTCTAACGGAAAAGTCATGAAGTTGTAGATATAACGTCTGCAGAGATATTTATCGGATATTTTGTTTTTTCCCAGTGTTTCATCATCCTTCGAGGTCCGAGCTGCATCGAATTCGACATTCTTTCTAATAACGATTCGTGTGGGAAAAAAAAGCGAAAAAAGGTCTTGGATGCGAATAAAGAGTCAGTCCTGTCACGCGCGAGAAAACGATGATCGAAGGTTTCCCTGGATACAGATATATCCCAATGGTTTTCGTAGATCCGGTTTTACTAAAGCTCCCCTAAATCATTTTTGTTACAGCTCTCGCATCTCTCGCATCTCTCGCTCGCCGCCAGCTTTGGAATTATTTCGACGCAGAAGACGGCATGATAATTACAAGCTCAAAGAACTTCCGTCTTTTGCAAGCTTTCTCCTTGATCCTCGAGATAGAACGATACTACTTATTTGGAAAATGGAAGACACCATGTCACTCTGTTAAAAAAAATCTCTAGTTCGCCGTTGAATGACAATAAGAAATTTATATAAAAACACCGAGGTGGATGTGTTACACGGAAAATTTGGATATTGCATACTAACTCAAAAATGTACAGTGGTTTGTGGAAATACAGTAGATCCTCGTGGTTGACCACTGCTCGTGACACCGGAGAGTGCTGCAGCGTCACGACGCTGTGGCGACGGCCAATAAAACAAGCCGATGATTTTCCACCGTTCAAAAAGCCACGTGAAATATTCCCAAATTTCCATGGGAAAACAGAAATCAGAATTATTCAGGCGACATCAGTGATGCAACGAACTGAGGACGTAAAACAATTATAAATATTAAAATCATAATTTTGAGGGAAAAGCAAGACTGCATTTCCATAAAGCATAAGCAATACCGTTTACGAATGAATGATTTCCGCCATTGTGTCGTCGCTTTTCATCAAGTGCAATTCCTCGAATGCATATACGACAGAACGACTGCGGTGACTGTAAATATTGCGTGGAAGTCGCTAACATCGACGGGAAGATCGTCTTCGGGCTGTTTCCAAAGCAAAATAAATTGTCGCCGCAAATCGAAACGGTTCACTGTATAAACTGATTCGCCGCATACTCGGAAACTTGCACGTTTCGCTTGTTCAAACAATGGCGGACAACCTGGTGAACCGACTAGACGTGAGTAGATTCGTAGATAGAGTAAAATCTTGCGTCTGACACTGGATAGGCTAATGGAATATTCGAAATAAAGCGCCCTGAGCGATGCATACACCATTCCGGCCGCCAGAGACATCAAATCAGGATTCGCACTCGAAATTTTGGAATCTGTCCAAACCCTTGAAGCATCTTCTTGCGCTTTCGTCGCGAGTTGTTTTACGCGAGGTCCTCCTGCATAAGTATTTTTTAATATTTTTCTTGGCTATCTATCCGCCCATGCCTTTTGCGATTCCCTCATCACAGTCGGGGAGCAACTCTGACATATCATGGTTTCATAGTGACAACTCGGCATCAAATTGCATAATGAATATTAAACGATGAAGCTCGGAAACATCTGCTCCAAGCGAAACATCCGTCGTGGTTCTTGATACATGACAAACACGGAATTTGCATAACGATCTCGCGCATTTCGATACTCGGTCAAAGACAATGGCTGATCCGCTGCTGATTTCGAAGTAGAGCCCTAGCATCGCGAACTCGCTTCACGCCTAAAGAGAAAAGATCGAAAAACGTTATAGTGCTCCGCGAAATTGGAGCGTCCAAAACTTTGACGAAGTCATCGGACCAAGTTTTTGAACCTATTTGCATCAGTATTCGACCGCCCGGTAATCGTCTTCCTCGCAGTAACTCCCACGAATTGAAGTTTCCTGCTGATGCTGATTTTGTCTCCGACAGAATTCAGCAAATGAAACGGCATGACAGTGGCACGTAAACAGTGCTTCGAGAGCTCCCTGCTCCTTTAACGTGTATTGTTCTCTACACCTAGTGCTGCTGATAAGAGATACTGCGCTTGGCCTGCATATCTTCGCGTATAACGGAGAAGAGACGCCAGATGCATTCCTGCATCCGCATATGCATATACATGTATAACCACATAGCACGTTGCCTATTAAACTATTTTGCAATTTCTCTAGAGAAGGCAGCCACGTATTTCCTAGTTGAGGAGTAAAACGGGCATCTCGTCTTGTCTCACGGAAGAAGTTTAAGGGAACGATCGAAGGAGCGAAGAGCCTCATAAAGTGCGTTACGATCTAAGAAATCCTCTCCGCCGTGACGTGCCGCAAGCTTTCCCGTTAGAACGACGGAAAGAGACTTTCGAGGACTTGGAAGACTTACTTGTTTCACGTGGGTAGTTACCGCAGAAACTCCCTGACACGTGAACCCTCGTAAAAGCTTTTCTTACACTGGAGATACTTTTATAGGGTTCCTTAATTCTGCAATGAAGATCCATTCGTAAGCGCCTCATTGTATCTGTTAAACGTAATTATAGTCTGCGAATCGTAGCGAATCCCTTGTTAGATCAATCTCAATTCAACAATTTTTCATGTCTTACAATAAAAATTATAGTTCTGTATGGTCCGAAGTAGATAACTACGTAAAGGGTTCTAGCGAATTCATATTCCGACTGTACGAAAACCCATTATAGACCAAGAGCGACTATTTAGTTAGCTGATTAGGCACTAACGGCACTCGTGCTAAACGTGACCCCTAAGGTGATATCGTTACAATACCTGGCTTAGCTCGCCCCTTTCTCTCGAAGACCACCAAACTGATAACACACGGAAACCGAAAATAAGCCACACCATCTATTAAGTCCAGGAGTACAAAGGCCCTTAATACAGGCACGCGTCCATATAAATAGCTCGGAATACTCATCTGGTGGATCATCCCATCCCATGACGCAATTGATAGATATACTTTACTTCGAAATCACTAAAGTATGCTGAGATTCTGTCTCCGGATCATGGTTCCTGCTTTAATTCGAAATATAAACGAAAGCCTCGGAGGCCGAATTCTGGACAACGGAGCGGACCGGATGCGAGCTAAGGATAATAACAGTATAAATATAAACGAACAGATAAGTACCTGAGGTATGAGTTTATTAATATAAAAGAATCTTATAAACGTGTCCTGCATTATCACAGTGTCGAAATTTTCATTGTAACGTATTTCGCAATTTAGTTAAATCAGCTATAAGGAAACGAATTAGGATTTGGCATGCTTGTGTGAATATATTGTATGCATAGGAGAATGGATGTAAAGCGTTATTTCTTAGAATCTTTTATTTCTTTTTATGACGTGATAAAAAAAATTAAATTAATATCTTTGTTTTCTTTGTACACTTATGGTTGATTTAATATAATTCTCCATTCAATATTATATATTTCTACATTGACAGATATATGTTATTGTAGTTAAAACTAATAAAATAAAATAAATGATATGTTGTTAAACTAAACAATACAGGATACGGCGAAGGGAACGATGAGTCTTACAAAGTACAGAGAAGCCTGTATAGGCGAGGCGATTCTCATTACATGTTCAAACGTCGTTTATATTTTCGCCAACGCAGGCTAAAATGCTGAAAAGAAACAGCAAGGAGGAAGGGTGCTGGGAGGAAATGGCGAAGAGTGGATGCAAGTAGTAGAATATAGCAGCAGCAAATACCAGAAGAGGGGAAACAAATATTCGAGGGCTGCTTGGTGAATGTACACATACGTATATGCATTAGGAGAAGTATAGGTCACTGGCATGTAGGTTAATTGCGAGTGAACTGTATATTTGGCAGTCTTTTTGTGTCAATGTGCGCGCGAAGGATAGCCGCGTTACAGTTACGAGCACGTGCAATTCCCTCTTGCATATGTAAACTAATGATTAGATGCCTAGCTAATTAGCTACCTGGCAACGCATGCTGCAAATCTTCTGGGGCTCTCATCGCCCTTGTCTCCCGTGACTTTCCAAGAGTCGTCGATGCTCCGAGACTCGAGAAACTGAATGGAGCGAAGCGAGCGTTAATTAAATATCGCGGTGATCCATTCGAACATGTTTGCACACCGTTTTGCATTAAATAAACATCGTTTAGGTTTCGGCGCAGCTCAAAAGTGTTGCGACGCTAACGCCCCTGGTGGAATTGCGGGCTGTTGCTCTTGCCAGTACGAGGAGCCTGACTCGAAGCTATATTATGCTAGGGTAGGTTAATTATATGTAGATTGGCCTCACCGTTACTCCGGGCAAGTGGGACCTGGTACTTGCTAAGTATACGTAAGAAGGAGCAGTGGAGTCGACAACTCTAGAGGGAGTAGAGATAGTGCCTTCGTGGCGCGAAGCTTTCTATCAATTTTTCTGAAAAAGTTACTCATCCGAAGTGATTTACAGTGAAATCTACAGTGGCGGAGGAAAGGGTGTGCGGGGAGTGGTAGCTGACATGGAACTTTCTTACTTTTTCGATTTTAGTCGAAACGACGAGGCGCCACCGAGGACGTTATATACCCCCTTATAGGGGATGCAATTTTACATCCAGTCTACTACTCACTTTCCAAGAAGAATGATATTTCCTAGAGAGCTCGGTGACGATGTTCGCGCCTCCGCAAGACCCCCCGCGTCTTCATCCCTATTTCCCTGTAGACTGTAGTTCTGTCTTCGACCCGCTTGACACGTTAGGCAGGTCGCGAACTTCGGTGTTGCCAAGCGAATCCATGTTGATTCATAAGGGCCGTTTCGCGTAGGAGCGTCCAAGATTGCGATTGCTTCTTTTTAACGTACACTCATGAATTCAATTATTGAGTTCACTCGGTTGGGGCTAGTAGGTCAGCTGGCAGAAGCGAACGTTTTAAAGGAGCAGGACGATAAAACCGTCCGCCGATAATTTCTTCTTCAATGAGAACTATTTACGTAAGTCTGCATCTATACTTGTAAATAGTCTAAATACAAGTCGCTCGATCGGGGCACGATATTATTACATGATTAATTCCTCCCGTTTCGCTCGGTCGGTTGCCATCCTGAACTCTAGAGCGAATTCCCAAAACGAAATCCTCCGCGCTATAGCTATATGACAATTTGATACCATAAATCGCCGGATTATTTTGTCACTACGCAGTGACGACTTTTTTCACGGTCGTTGTAAACTCAGCCCTTTATATCGATCGCTAAAATCACTCTCATAAATCATTTGGAGTTTTGCCACAGTCCAGCCTTTAAATATTTTTCAAAGAACTTCCTTCATGGTTCACACAGAATAATCCTCAACAAATACCTTGAGCACATGACCGTTCGGCTAAAGCAAACAATCTATTACCTTCCAAGTTCCAGTCAAAGATGGAATAGACCTTATGAATGTTGGTCTTTGTTCACTCCTGACATTTGTTGACTGTCAAGCGGAGCTGAACGTGGAAACGGAAGGAAAGAAAATAAAGGTCCGCTGAAATAGGTTCCATCCGATATTCGGTTATTTCGGTCTTGTCCCAACCTTCGATCCCTTTGCCTCCGTTCTCGTCGGATCAACCGTCACACTCGCTCGTTCCAACGGAATGTCGGAGCGTCGATTATTTATTCATCCTCCTGGCAGTATCACGCGTGTCGCAAAGGAATGAGACGCCCCCCCCCCCCAACCCCCCTCTTCCGGAGTATTCGCCAACGAGTAAATGGTTAACCGGATTCGTTCCAGGATGCGAATCCTTGACTGATATTATCATCCTTCATGGCCGCTCGTAGATTTCTCATCGCGATGACAGAATCTATGAGCAAGATCTCTTGATTTCTTTTATTTCTTCCTTCGATCATTCATTCGTTCGTTCGTTCATTCGTTCCTACGTCTAGTGCATTCGCTGAACAATATTTCATCATGAACTTTCACCTCTTTCATCATCTCAATGTGCTAGTTTTCACAAAGGAGAACGCACGTCTACGAAACTCCTAAAACTCGGCAATCCTCCTGTACATTATTCAGCCATATTTCTTTAGGAAAGGTAAAGGTAGGCTACAACTTCAGCAAGAAGAAACAAAAGGATTCTCAATGGACTCGGTTACCGTGACGTTACTACAGACGAAGTTGAACATTTCTTCAGCATTTGAGGGAAAACCCTGAGCAAAGCCCGGAATGCGCAAAGACTACGAAGCCTGATCCTGATAGACTCGAATCGACAAACGCATAATACGATACTGTCGTAAGATCTCTTACGTTCACTCGAAGACATCCTAACTCGAGGATACGTAACATCAGGCTCAAGTATCATGTATAAGTGCGTTGTGAGAGAAATCTTGCGTAATTCTCGAATGCGAATTGTAACTGGCAACTCCTTCCGGAATTCTCGAAACGAGACTAACGCGAGCGAAAGCCAAGTTTTCTTGACACAACTGAAAAGAAGTTAGTATGTAACTAGGAGGTGCAGGTGCAAGTGCACTATGTAACACAGAGCATAGAACTAAATGCGTACATTTAGCAGGAGCGCTTAGCAACAGCAGTAACAGCAGCAGCACCTGCGACATCACGCTATAGGAGTTAATGCAAGTGCATGTCCTATATATGCGTGCCTTGCCTCGTAACCGAGTGAAAGATTAACTATATTCGAAACTTCAATATCAATATAACTTTTGAGCATAAGACGCGGTAATTACTACTGTTTGCTTATGCTTATGAACGCTCGCAGCTTTAGCGCGTAAATTTGAAATATAATTTTCTCTGGGCCATATCGATTAGGTACATATGACGATCCTGGCTGAGATGTAAAGCGACATTGATGCCATACCTATAACACAACCACTGGATAAGAAGTGATTGATCGAAAGCAAGCATCTCGTCTTGTGTTGATTCGCCGAAGCTATGATTACAGGACGTTGCTTCTGAATTAAGTCCCTTCGAAGTTTGCCAAGATAAGGGTCCGCTCGATCTTTTTAGCGAGAGCCACTTGATCTCGGGGTGAATTTACGAAAATTGAAAAGATGACAGCAGCGTCGTATCACCACCTACGCACGTAGAATTTCATGGGCTGTTGGGTCCTGGACTCTGGAATACCTCATAAATGTAGTATTGACCGGAGAGTCGAGGGTGGCCTAAAATAAAGAGAATCGTTCGGCTCAGATCAGTTCAGTGGAATGGAAGGGGATGCTTGTCGCGTCTCTAATGCACCAATCATAAGCACAAAATGCTTTGTGGCGATCCTTCCTACAAAAGACACAGATTACGCCATCTGTAGGAAGATTCTTAAACGATTCACGGACTGGAGATTAATACCCTTGCATTATTCCAGGAGGAACGGATGTATGGAGATGAAAAAATGTAAAAGGGTGTAACAATAATTTCAGAGAGTCATGGCCATGACTAATATTTTAGAGCGTTTTTCAGGTAATTTCATCGCTCGAAGAGTCGAAGGTAGACACAAGAGCCACGTTATTTTACAGAAGAAAGCTCAAAAGCTTTCGAAAGGGACTAAAACAATTAAGTTTCGCCGTGTACCACAGCTTATAATTATATAAAAGAGGATTTTGAGAGAAGCGACCGTCGCCAAACGTGCAAATCAACATCGTGCCCTAAAAAATCTTGACGCCTTCGGCGTCTGGAAATAAAAATGTAAAAGTCCATTGAGGAGCAGAGCGCGCTTGAACGTGAAAAACAGGAAGAGGCAAACTATTAGGCAGCCCTTTGGACAGAGAAGACTGCTCTGCGCATTTCCTGCAGAAATAAAAAATTAAACGATTAAATTTTATTAAAGGTCTTCGCTCGAAGTCAGTTAAAATCCTTTGGTTACAAATGAATTTTAAAATCCTACCTTCGTTCGGTGAATCCGACTGAAGAATCTCCATGCAAAGTGTCGAAATGCCAGAAGCAAAAACAATTTGCGACTAAAGAATCATTATCAGTTGAGGAAGGATGAGCTTTCACTTGAACCGTTACCTCGCAAGATTGGATATCGATTCCTCTAAACATTAATTACGCTCATTGACAGTATCCTTCTCTGGTGGCGAACACTGCCTAAAGAAAAGTTAGTGCCTGATTGGACTTTCCAAGTTCGCACGGACGGAAAATGGACTTTGGTAATTGGCTGATGACCTGGCCCATTCCGCTAATAAAACTTTCACATCGAGACTCAGATATCTGCTGCGGTAACACATTTTTAGCATTAAGCTCATCGATCTAAAGAAGAGCGATTGAATAAAGCGTGCTCGTTATATTAATTAATTATTACGTCAAGGTATAAGACATTTCTCGAAGCCGTGGCTCCATGCACGCGATATCGCTTGCTAATAACAATTACTTAGAATAAGGTTAGCCACAATAAATGAGTCTTCAATTATGATTAGATAATCGAACAAAGGAGGACCTTCCGCACGAGCCCTTCAACCCTTTCCGCAAGTCAGCTAGCAGGGGGACTGTCCTGTCAGCCCTTTCCATGGACCGACTTAAATGGAAGGTAGACGTCAACCGGAAGTCCTGACTGATGAAACGGAAACTCGTTATTACACAGAAGCGGGTTTGCGAAGGAAGTATCGCGTGCTGAAATTAATTCGACGCCCTGACGCACGAGCGCGCGCTCTCCTGCCCCCTAGGTCTAGGTAACGAGGCAACCAGTCACTAGGTTAATGCTCTACGGGCTACTGAATCCTGAGGATCGCCCTTGACTCACGCTGCAAATGGAAGAACACTTTGAAAGGGCTCCTACGAAACTTTCCGATAGTCTAATAATATTTTACGAATATGACATCTCTGTAGGAAATGTATACTCGTTTAAATTGAAATATTAAGCGATGCCTCGTGTCTTCGTTAATACATTGCAGACTGAACAGTAGGAGAGTGGCTACGCATCTATACGTTATAGGTCGAGGACTAGATGGTACGAGGTACACAGCCACGATACGTTATACAGTTCGGTATATTTATGCACCTGGCACATAGGAGGTAGACAGAGAGTCATATCCTGAATTCCGAACGGTTGCACAATTCCGACAATTCCCTTGGGATTCGCAGGATTGTTTTACCGCTTATTCTATCACGAATAATTCTGTATAGACATTCGTGCACTGGCCCATAACGCTGGTAGGTACACGTGTAGATAATACAGGGGAGGAATGGGGCAGTGAATTCCATGAAGCACAAAAGAACTTCTACTCATCTTTTATCGGACACTATAATTTATGTTGGACGAGAGGAAAAGATATATAAGTACGGCAAGGAGGAAATCATGTCGATTTATAGGCATACAAGACAAGTATCGTGTGGGCATGATGTATTAGAGTCCCTAATTGATCAATGGATCATCTCGAGGAGGCAACCCTTTAGCGTCGAGCGATCAACCCTTACACCGCATAATACCAAGTATCCCGAAGGGTATGGCGTCATCCCCAAAATCTGACTCGAGCGAACAAGAGCAAACTAAAATTGCAGATTAGCCGTTCGAGAGAATGTTATACCGCAAGGAATTTCATAATCAAAGGGCCTCTCAGCCCTTCAAAGTCTTTTGTCGTTGGACAATTATCAGAGAATTACGTCAGATTGCCGCAACGAGGTAGGAGCTCCAGCCGAGTGCCAAGGGTTAACAGTTAATTCAGCTACGCCAAAAGACTTCGAGAATGTCTCCGGGCATAACCCTTCGGAATTATTGAGAAAGTTACGTTTTTCATAGAAGAAAACTTTAATAAAGTACGGAATTTAATAAGGTACTCTCGTGCTTTACGCGTTACGTATATTCTGCCAATATAAACGATCGATGTCAAGTTCGACAAGTTTCACGATAGACACGCTCCATTAGGAGTTTCGAATCGATCCTTTATACCAAAAGGCTTTAATTTATCTGGCCGTCGCGCCCCATTCGACTCGCGTCCTGATAATTTTCTTAATCGGCGAATCTCTCCCTTTGTTGTTGGATTTTGGTAAATCGGTCGACGATGGAGGACGAGCGTCTTTGTGCCTGAAAGGTGGAAGCGGACAGATAAAGAACGGAGAAGGAAAGCAGACTTTTTTCATGATTCTCGAAGGTTTAAGAACTCTTTTGAGTATCGAGATTTTCAACTAATGAATCGCGTTGACTTTTCTACTTTACCGATTGTCGGACTTTATACCGAACGCTCATACGTAGGTTATATCGATTTCTGAAAAAATTCTCTATACTTAAAGCCGACTCACAATTTATTGTTTCTCTAGGGAACAATGAGATATAACATTCCTGATTATCAATTCAATTACAAAGTATGTCCGTTGAAAGAGGACGGAGTTAAGATTATCATATTAAACTACCGGCCATCTTGAAACTCAACGAGTCTTGCCTTTATCCCTCGAACTTTTATTTCGTTCATCGTGGCAACGCCGTGCCGGCTTATCCCATAAATCTTAAATGGATTTAATTATTTACCTAGTTATTCTACTGAAAGACTTATGGATTATTAACAACCGTTCGACCAACTTTGTTCCCGGCGCTTATAACTTTTCGAAAACACTCACAAAGTTTACAACCATCATACATTATCTTGCATGATAGTTTGGAGCTTCGTTAATTGACAGCATAGGTTCAGCTCAGTAGATACCAGTCGTGAAATAAAGAAGAAAATTTGTAAACACAAATATCGATTCGCACCGCATTACGGAGTAACGGTCTGCACAAGAAAAAAATATTTCAACATTACAATATTCAAAGGGTCCTCCGTCAGACGGGAAAATCCTCTTTAAGGTCTTCTGGGTAAACGAGAAGTTTAACGCAGCCTCATTGATTCGTAGGCGTGAGTCACTTTGATTGTAGGAAGGACGACCTTCGGCATAATTTCACAGAGTCTCAACAGCGGACTTATCATTCACGGAAAATGAGTTACGCCGGAGTAAATGCGAAGTTCATAAATTTGTCCGATTGAATGCTCGGAATTCAGAAAAGCTAACCGTGACACGGCATCGAGATCATAAGAAATTCAAGTTATTAGAAAATCAAGCTTTGAATTCGAAAGATCATTTACCACGACACTGAATACATTTTAAGGTGATTTCCAAGGATTCTCTCACTTCTTTCATTTCCCACAGCTGTCCTCGGCGGGTTTCCACTAAAATCTTTGCACCCTTAATAAGCCAAGGGTGACTTGTTTTTCCCACCGTATATACGTCTTGCCACTTATGCATAATGGACGCATTTCAGCATACACATTATGTAGATGATATCTTGACGTCTCACTCGCGCACAGGTAAACGAACCATGTATTTCCAATAGGCGCCATTGCAAGTGCTCGTCGCGTCAAAGAGACTAGAGACACGAACAAAAGCGTACTTTGCTACGAAGGTAGGATACATAATAGACTATAGTATATATATTACGTAACGACGAGAATGCCAAAATATAAATTAATTCCACGTCTAACGAGGCCAACTAATAATAGCTTACCCATGCTAACAGTCACTGAACGTGACTGCGAACTTGTGGAAAGTATAAAAACGATGATTACCGCCAACAATGCGGATTCTTATTATTAAACTCGTAATTTCATACGGTTGATTTGATAAATCGGATTTTGTTCGCTCAATAGAGCACCCGACACGAGGAGCGAGTTTCAATAGGAATTACATTGCGGATAATGTACATAACTTAATTACCAGGCTGACAGAGAGATGCATGCCAAAGGCTGCAAAGAGTGGAAAAGGGAGATTTTGAGGATGATGCGCAGAGCCTGCAATTTAATGCATCGCTGAACTCGCATACATACTCACACGTATTACTTGAATGTAACGAAAACCATTTTGGTTGATGCACACTGAACCGGCACATCGAATTAATGGTTCGTCTCAAAGGAAAAGCCTCTCCTGCTTCTTTTAATCCTTTTTTCTCTTCTTTAATTATTTTTCGTGGATGAAAAACCTGCTCAGTGAATCACAGTCCGCTCACAGCGCTTCGTTATTACTGATAGGAATGTAATAAAGATAGGAAGTCAA
This sequence comes from Pachycephus smyrnensis, assembly GCA_030142225.1. Lineage (NCBI taxonomy): Eukaryota > Metazoa > Arthropoda > Insecta > Hymenoptera > Cephidae > Pachycephus > Pachycephus smyrnensis. The sequence continues at coordinate 595,405 of JARQST010000437.1, read as the reverse complement.
GGATGGGGGAACCACAAGGAAATCCATCCTTCAGTGGCACGATAAAATATAGCTACGGGTATTTCGACATCACTATGCTAATTAGAACAGACAGCTTAAAGCTTGGGAGCAATATTAACGCTATGGAATAATGTTCGTAGACGATGCGTCCTACGAAACATGTATGTGTGATGTTTCAGTCTGTCTGGCAGATACCGTGTGAATCCAGGATCCAGGTTATGTTACGATACACGTGCTATGCACGCATAGCCTTCTTCACATGTATGTATGTACACTTGGGGTTCCAGCTCCAAATGAGCAACACGCTATCTTCGTCAAAGAGACTATTGTCACGCACTAATCTCATTTCAAAATGAAACAGACGGAATGGCGGATGTAGACGAAGATTACGCGTGTCGTTTGGCGAACTTAATGAAACCCACAGAAACATTCATGGCAGATCGTGCGGAAAACGTTGCAAAGGAAAACGATATTCTCTGAGGATTAATATTCGATTAGATGAGAAATTGTTCGTGTCAGAATATTTCGGAGAATAATTCAACACTTTTATTAGCTTTAAAGAAAACGTTTATTGCATGGTAATCAAATTTAAAAAAACATGTGATTATGCACATCTCGTAAAAAACTTATTGAGAGTAAAATACGTTTATATTTTCACATATATTATATCTCTATGCCATTATATTTTTAAATTTACTAGTCATTATTTTATTCTAATTAACTATTATCTTCTTTCTTATTATCTTTGTTTGTTTTCAACTACTGAAAAATAAGATAGAGTAAAAAAAAGTTACCAATATCGTTATCTTCGGATATCCAGTTAAAAACATCCGCTTGGTTGATGTTCTCATATCCTTTGATTTGTCTCAAGCTCGAAACCATGTCTTGAATTGTTTCATTTCTCCTACAATAAAATTCTTCTTTCTCCAGCCCTACAACTGAATATAAAAGTATCAAGAAAAGTATCAAGGATCTTCATCTGTTTGTGTTGCGACGCTCTGCTTCTCAGTATACCAAATTGTATTCCAGCATTTATAATTAGTTTTTGTACTCATAATTTACAAGTAATGGTAGCATCAACGATCCATTGGCGTTAAAAGCGGCAAGTATGACGCGTTCTTTGTTAGCTTTAAACCCAGTCGCTTGACTTTCTTGAGAAGCTAATGTCGTCAACGGAAACGATTTAAACAATATGTTTGTTTCATCCAAGTGAAATACTTGAGTCCTTGTGAGTTTTTAAGCTGCCTCGAAATCAGCGGACATCTTTTCGCCAGTTGTTCTTAATGATTGAATTCCTTTCTGAACTTTCCAATTTTCCAGCCAGCCAGCACTAGCTTTAAAAGACTTGTCTCCATTGAGTTTTTTATTAATTTTCAAGACCTATCTTTTCAAAACTGTTCCGGATACTGGAATTCCACTCGCACGAGTTTGAAGGAACCGTATGAATAATGTGTCTTATAAATCTTGATTCACAGGTGGTCCATTTTTTTCATGATCTGCAATATTCCCTTTTTTACATATCTGTCCAATCTCTTTTCGTTGTTTTTTCCATCTTCTCAATGTTCGATCATTCATATTGAATTCCTTTAATACAGAGTTCACAAGTTCTTGATCCAATTTCTTCGAAATCATCAATTTTTCTTTGCAGGAAAAACTTGGTTGTCGTCTCTTGGGTTCTCTTATATTATCAGATCTCTTTTCATTAAAATTTACACCTGGATTTGGATTATCTAATAATTCTGTTCTCCCCAATGATATATCTTTAATGTATTTTCTCTTTTGTGAAATGCATAGATCTATTTTTCCTAAAAAAAATTAAATAACTATTAATATAATAATATAGCACTACTAATCATAAAGTGCATATAAATATTAATAAATTACCAACAACAAAGTTCTTTGTCATTAATTTTTACAAATTAAAAGTTTTAATTTTTGCGACGCTTCATACAGGTATTAAATTTTTTTACACTAATAATAACAATTGGTCTCTAAAAATATACTTTTTTATTTATTTTTTAGGTTATCCTGCGCATCTTTTGGTTCGTACTGCTTTTCACAGCACTTATTAATTTATGTAATGTTACTTTGAATGAATAAATACTTTATAGTCTTCAATAATTATATCTTTAATACCCTTCTAACGCTCACTCTTCATATTTATTACTCATTGTATATAGGGACCTTGCGTACTACGACTAACACTACATCCAACTACATCTCTTAGTGAACGTGTGTGCAAATCAGTGCAAATGTAAAGTGTAGTTGTATTATTAGTACGCAAGGTCCCTATAGGGAATCGTATAATGAGTGTGTATATGATCCAGTGAGTAACTGCAAAATTATGAAAGTTGCCAAACACGATTAGTAAGAGCTTTCAATGTTTTCATTACTCTTTTATATCTAAATTCTATCTATCGAATTCCCGCGATAGAAGATTTCATATTTTATCACACCTGCAGATAAACAGGATTCTGCTTTACCCCAAACATAATGAATTCTTGTGAAAGTAATTCCATTTGTTTCGAATAGATGGAGGTGCAGTCGCTGACCTTGTCGGTAGCTCAGTCAGCCAGCGTAGGCAGGAGAACTTTGAGTTTGGGAAGGGGTTTGGGGATGAACAAGGGAAGAGAGGCTACCAGCCAAACCAAAGCAACGCAAACATAAAGTGGTTGAAGTGAACTCTTTAGCTAAGGTTTTACTGCAAACGTCCAGTGTGTTTATCATTTAAAAAATGCAAGCCACTATGAGGGTATTCCGGTGTTACGTGCTTGCTGTAAGCATCCTGGGAGCTGTCGGTGCTGAATGGAATACGAATGATTACATGAAACGAGAACATTCTTTGGTCAGGCCGTACCAAGGTACGTGTATTTTGTTCATTGACTTTCTCTCAATATGAAAATTGGGTTCTGCTGTATTCACGAGGACACTTGATGGATTGTTCATCATTATTCTCTGCAAGTTCAGTTATTCATTTTCTAGGAACCTTGTGCGTTCTATCACAATGTTTGAAGGTTATGACGCAGCATATCTTCGTTGGTTCTCCTATCGCGAAATTAGGCTGGTGTAGTGGCCCTTAGATTGCAAGGCTCGAGTCCAGTCGAATAAGAGTTTTGTAGAAATAGAAGGACTGAGGCTTTACGCTAGTAACGTTAAATAGATTGAGAATATTTGTCTTATGCCAATATAGTATATAACTTATTTCACAGGCATTTACATTACCTTGTAGTATTGTATATTAGCAGTATTGCTGCAAAGAACTTTTCAAAGGTGATGAGCTTTGAGCAATTCTTTGAATCTTATCTAGAACTTCTCCGTGTTCATGGTCATTGTTAAAAACATATAGTTTGCTTCATCATTGAACAATTGTCTTGTCATTGGCACAGCTCCAATAATAATGATCTGTTGCTGTATTTATTCAGTAAATAGTACTGTGCTAATTAAGAAAAAACTTGTTGTTTGAAATATTAGTGTCCATTTAATAATTCATAATATAGATAGTTATAGTAATACTTTCTCTATAAGTTATCTAAAAAAGTTTTTATTTTAATTTTTTGAAAAGTAAGAAAAATTATCATTCTAATAATATTTAATTCTAAAATAGGTTCTGGAATGACAATACCACATTGGGATTTTATGGGCAGCACAGTGGTTACAAATAACTATATAAGACTGACTCCTGACCTGCAAAGTAAGCAGGGTGCTCTGTGGAATTCAGTGGTAAGAGTATTTCCTATAATTGTTACTTGGTGCCTTAGGAAAATTATTACTAAAAAGATATATATTCTCTGAGAAAATTATCCATGTGATTGACATTGCTTTTTTTTTCAGCCATGCAATGTAAGGAATTGGGAATTGCAAGTGCATTTTAAAGTGCATGGTAAAGGTCGTGAATTATTTGGAGATGGCTTTGCGATTTGGTATGCCAAAGATAGAATGCAAGGCGGCCCTGTATTTGGAAACAAAGACTATTTCCAAGGTCTTGCCATAATCCTGGACACATACAGCAATCACAATGGTCCACATAATGTATGTATTACATCCATCTTCACAGTACTCAACCATCCGTTTCTGAAATTTAGCATAGAACATCTACCTTGAGTCAGTACATTTAATTTTGCTACACGCTCCTCAACAATCCGTATGGGCTCTATTTCACCAGAGAGGATATTTCATTATTTAAGAGTTACTCGTTCCACGTAAAAGAGAAATCTGTAACTTTAAAAGAAAAAACATATTTCCTTGAATTTTGACAAAAGTCAATCGACATCGACCTACTTGTGCAAATAAATTGAAAACATTTTAGGCACCGTTTCAGGAACGAAAAATGGTGCTTGATATAGGCGGATATATTAGAGTCTCAAATAAAGTGAGTCTTTCGTAGTGAAATCCAAGTAAATTAAAAAGATAAGAAAATGAGAAAATCGTCAAAGCGTATACACTTGTGTGAGCACGAGAATTGCATGGACAAGTAAAAGAAAGATAGAATAATTAAACTGATAGCATCTGCACTCGCGTGAGGCACATGTAGCAGGAGGATATGCACAAGAGCCATTGAAAACACAGTACAGCAGCACTGTCATTCATTACGTATTCTGCTCTATCATTAATTATAAATACTAAAAAGTAAATGTTGATACTTTCACAGCATCAACATCCATACATTTCGGCAATGGTTAACAATGGCAGTCTACACTATGATCATGACCGTGATGGAACTCACACGCAACTTGATGGCTGCGAAGCAAAGTTCAGAAACTTCGAGCACGACACCCACATCGCCATACGATACGAAAGGGATACCTTAACGGGTAAGTCAAGATCACTCTACGTCCTCAGTCATCCTAGTTTTCTCAACAAGATAGAATTGCACTCTCACTCTGTTTTTGGTGTACGATGCTTTGGTGGGTGGGGCTTTTGGGCTTTTTCAGTACATTGTGGTTTTATGCGGTGTTGTGTGTAAACATTGCTATTACAGTAAGGTCTTACCCGGAGGCCTCGTGGCTCTCATCCTGGAGTGCCTCCACATCATTCGGTGGTATCTTTTCCTCTTAGTCTCATTACTCCTTCCCGCTTACCCTCTTTCATTCTAGATTCATTAAATTTCTTAATATTCTAATGATCTTGTCCACCCAAGTTGTCATTGGTCTAAGGTAAAGTCGTCTTTATATAGTCCTACGAATGAAGGAGGATAAACGGATTTCATCGATTTATCGCATGTCCATTGAATAGCAATTAGTAAGCCTGAACTAGATCTTAGTAAGTCTCAGAGAGAATCGCTTATACAAGATGTATAAAATTGCACTATCCAAATGCAGTATCGACTGATATCGCAAACAAGGCTGCGTGGAAGGAATGCCTCACCGTCAAGGGCATAAAGCTTCCCACGGGATACTACTTTGGAATTACAGCGACGACTGGTGACCTCTCCGACAATCATGACATCATGTCGATTCGTCTTTTCGAGTTAGACTTGCCTGATGACGTACGTCTACGTATCAAATTTCAATCTAATAAAGAATTCCAAGTGTCATCATAAAGTATCATTTATAAAGAAAAACCACTTTGCTCAATTACAGCCAAAAGATGACGAAGATCGATCCAACATTTTGCCATCTGCAGCGTTCTTCGAATCTCCAAGAGGTTAGTCAAATCTTTAATAACAAAAGTACATTGTTTAACTTAATATATCCTAAATTTGCACTATTCAATTCTAACGTATATACGCATCTCGTAATTTT
>JARQST010000437.1:200673-589564 GCA_030142225.1 Pachycephus smyrnensis | reverse complement strand
AAAAGTACATTGTTTAACTTAATATATCCTAAATTTGCACTATTCAATTCTAACGTATATACGCATCTCGTAATTTTAGATCACGTAGACGATCCGAAGCCTTCCTCGTTAAGTGGGATCAAGATTTTCCTCCTGATGCTCGTCGGTGCACTCGCCCTGATCGCATGCGTGGTTATAGGAATAATGTTCTACCAGAAACATCAAGAGAACAGTCGAAAGCGCTTCTACTAAAGATCCTTTCGACTGCCGGAATCTAAGCAGACAGTAAGCTACCTTCGAAGTCATTCCTTTACTCGGAATTTCTCATCTATCGAACGATCGACGAACGACGAACGAGTCAAGAACATTTTTTTAAATTCAAATTGTCCCGTTGTCGTGGTGGAAAGTTCGGAGGTAGAGGAAGTATTGATGACGTCACACACACAATATCTAAACAGCTTCACAGGAAACGATTTACAATTCAAGCGACTAGTAATCACTGCGAGTAATACATTTCAACGGATGCCATTTTACGTATGTTTCCAATGGAGCGAGGATTCCAAATCTTTACCAAAGTAAATTCTCGATATGCCCCTTGTTTTACAGTTACGGAATTATCAATTGAAGGACAACCAAATTCAACGTCACGGTAAAGTTTCAGAGTTTAGCAGAATTTACGCGTAAAGTCAAACACGTCTTCAATTTTTGGATTTTCTCGGAGGGAATTTAAAATGTTTTTGCGTACGATTCTTCTGTCAACTTACAAGAAGGAAAAAGGACGCGTTAAATAACAATTAAATGCCTTCTTTTTCCTTCCTCAAGTAACTCTGGTGTTTCGGTCGCTGACTACTGCCAGGTAAAAACTTTTATCGGGATGAACTTGTTTCATCGCGCGTCATGGTTCGTGTATCTTTTACATTAATTATGAATAACGAAACGCAGCGTGACGCGAGCGTCTCGTTAAGAGACAATGCAATCGTTGTGTCTGTATCTCAGTGATACGATTCAAGAAACGTCAGGTGAATACGTATGTACTATGTGTCTAAGTATCTAGTGATTATGATAGTTAGCCCAATCGGGGCGAAATGGTGTATGACAAGGATGGCAGCGATGTGAATTTTATACTCTTGTAGCAAAGCAATCGAATAACTCCAAGCAATTCAAATAGACCTGGAACAGGATGCTGCGTATTTTCATTGTATATCAATGCTACCAACACGCATCTGTATTTTGCATATTTTCAATACCATTGCAATACAGAATGCTCTAATCAGAATCAGCCGTCATACTAAAATAATACCAATGACAGCTATAAATATTACAATCGAAAATTCGCTCGATTTTGTACATTTGATGGGTATATGAATAAATTCACTTTTTTTCAAATTTCTTTCGCAGTCAAAATTCATACAATTACGTGTATACGTACAAACGTCGTAAAGCATTAGTAAGATACTATAAGGAAATTATTATTTGCAGAAACATCAACCTCGATCTGTACTTAAAATCATTAGAATTGATCTGTTATTATGCTGATGCCCAGGGCAGCTAAAGTGTATGAACGTTGCACATCGCAGACTAAGGAGTTTTAGAGCCTAAGTGAAATAATAATACGCTCTCGGGACGTTTCGAGTGTTTGTTTATTGTGGGCGAACGGATTAGATAAAAAAAAAAAGGAAAAGACGTTACTGATATAAATTATAAATTTTATATTTGTACATAAATAAAACATCACTATTATTGATATTAAGTAATCATAGAATAGCATCGTGTTGTGAAATTGTTCTCTTTCATAAAAAAGCAGGAAAAGATATCCGAGAAAGGAATAATCGAAACAGCGAATTAAGGCGGAAAAAAAGGGAGTCACAAGAACATGGCGTCACTCTCGTTATAAGAACCTATTTACTAAGAACCGTTGCCAAATACGAATAAATACATATTCAACAAACGTATCTTTAATTTTTTCACTAGCACAAAAAGTCTAACAGATTTCCTCGTTGCCGCGTCAAAGTTCAGCGCAACGAGTCAATGAATTAATAACAAGATCGTTTTTAAAGAAATCATTTAATATATCCTTTACAATTAAACTCCTAATAAGAAACGAATTGGCACACTTTTGGAAAGTACTAGATTACGTTACATACATCTAACGTGACAGCGAGTTCTTTAATCTTGAGAAAAAGAAAAAGATCTCTATATGTAACGCAAGTAATAAAGCTATTAGTGAAACTAAATACATCAAGGCACATCTATCTCCCATTCAATTCTCTTTCTACATTTTGGTCGCTATTGTCCTCTCGCGAGACGATAGATACTACATGCAGTCTCCATCACACTTATCCACAGTTGCTTCAGGACTAAACATTTAACACTGATAATCATTAATTTTAACACAGCTTCGTATAGTCCTTATGTATTGGACAGTGTCTCTTTTATATTCAAACAGACACCGCATTAGAATATTCTTCCTGTCTTACAATTGATTAAGACCGATCTCCCACGAATTACAGGAATTCGAGTGTATCGAGGAGACTTTTTTTTTTTTAATATTTGGAAAAGAATGAGAAATAATATTAGATTGATCTGTCTTTTTCTCTTTTTTTTTTTACTGGTAGTAACGAGAGTAGTGGGCTGACCAGATTGTTTTCAGATGACTTGAACATCGCGAAAAGTTTACTAATAAGAATGAAGGTTTTCGCACTGATCGGTGCAAAGTGAAAATAAATTTCATCGTTCCGAATGACGATTAACGGAATAGAAAAATATTAGGCTTATTTCTTCGACTGACCATAGCCCTTAGGAAAATACATTAATCCTAAAATATAGCGATACTCTCTCGAAAATACTCGGTTATAAATTTTTAATGAAAACTAAATCTAAAATGCCTGAGTTTACGGTAACATAAAAAACGTTGAAGTCTTATATCTGATATATTTATATATATATATAGAGAGAGAGAGAGAGAGAAAAAATAATTATCTTTTATTCAATTAGACGGTCTTGCGGTACGTTTACGAATGCTGTTGTATTCCAGGTAGATTCCAGGTGTATTCCAATTTAGCTGTTACACCGTTCTCTGAGAATTCAATTTCGAATCGTGAACGCATCGCACACCGTTTACTGCTAATCCCGTCATGGTCATATTCGTTAGAAACAAACTGTTCAAGGATTCCGTCGTACCTCTTGTAGTTTTATACCCGATAAGATTAAGTGCTTTTTTTAAAATAAAAATACTACAAACTCTATATACAACGCATGGAACTATAAATCTTTGAAATACGCAAATAGGTACCTTACTTTTCAACAGAGAGAACAGACTCAATGTGTACACTCGGTAGAGCATCTATCGCTATGACATCCAATGGAAATGACTGTGCTTTCACTGGAACGCACCTTAGACTACGTATGTATGCCAATATATGCATTAAAATAATCATTGCTGTTTTAGCGCGAGGAAATTTTAAAACAAATCAATTTTATTACGAACTACTATGCAAAAAAGTCAACTCAATCATGCGCAAACGAGTCGAATTGTTCATTGCGCGCCATTAAAAAAGGAAGCATTTGATTCTCGTTCTCAGAATCACTATATTTACTTGAAGATGACTAATGGATTCAAAAGGAAATTCAAGACAGTCTTTACACCCAGATAAATATCCCTTACGAGGGAATTGAAGCTGATCTCGTACCTGCTTCGTTTGTAAGACTGCAAATCAATAGTATGACAAGCTAAACAGCCTACTTCCTCCAGGTCAATGTGCGGCTCCATCCCGCCGAGCAGAGATTCACTTTCATAGCCGGAATTCCCAAGGGAACCCGAGAACCAAATTTTATCACCGGGATAGATGTTAAGACTGAAATTCGTAAAGGAGTGGTCTCCTAGGAGAACCACCTCCGCGTTACTACCCCACATGCTGCTCTTCATCTTAACTGAGATTTCAAATTCATAATAGTTCCAGGAGGACAAATCGCACTTGTGCTGTTTACGCTTAATTTCATGTATAGTCTTGCAAATTCTTCGGCGCATCTCGTCACCCGCGGCACAATCTTCCTGGTAGTGTTCCCCGTACATGCAAGTCAATGGTATCCTTATACTGTCAGGAAGTTTACCCAATATGGATCCCAGACTATTCTTTACGGACTTTAATCGAATATTCGTCACGTATCCTTCCCACGACACTGGAATTCCATCCAAACGAGCACATTCCACTTGCACTTGCGCTTTCGACGATGATTCCTCCCAGGCAGGTTGATGGCAATGATTTTGGTACTGTTCCCAAGACAGACTGGGCACAGATTCACGGGAACTGATATTGACCTCTCGTTTATACTCCAATATCATTGGCCAGGATAAAAATACGCCGGCAGCAACCCCAAGGACAAGCTGAAACGTTTGTATTTAAATGATTTTTTATAATCTTGAAAACACGACAGTTCAATTGATCTGAACTTTTAGGTACCTGAATAAGTGTGATAATCCAATTAAATTTCCGTGCTCTTGTCTTCCTCAAATACCACGAAGCCAAAAAGGGTATTCCACCTAGTAGAGCGGTGACTGTTATCCTCACGGCCATATCACTTTCCGGTAGATATTTGGCTGCTGCTACTATTGGTAAGACAATCGAGGCCAAACCAGCAATAGGCAGGAAAAGCACCATTCCCACGAGAGCCAGTGCACCCCTGATCAAACCATACCAGGTAGCTCCCTGCGAGCTGAGTATAGCTATTTGCCACCAGCTCAAGGTGACACAGTGAGGTATCAGCGTTTTGTATGTTCCACGCCAACCATCTCGCGCTGCCATTTTTGCAAATACCGCCGGTATCAAGAGATAGAATACAGCTCGAAAATTCAGACAGAACTCGATACCGTTGCCTACCACGTAGGAGGCAAAGGTTGGGACTCTTACATCGAGGAATCTCCAACCTTGGGTTACGACCATGTCAGTCTCATAAGGATACTTTGCAAGAACGTGAACTCCAAAACTGAAGAGCGCCAAAAAGTCTGGAAACCGCGAGGAATCTTTCCACATGAAATTTAATAAAGTCACCAGGGTCAACGTAACGGCTATAACAGTGAACTCTGACTGCGGTGTCCACTGGTGCGCTATCAGAGGATAAAGCATGAGATTGACGAAAAGCGCCAGAAAAAAATGACCGTACGGCTTAAGATTGTTACAACAAAATTGATACTCCGCTTCTTCAGGATTTAAATTTCCAGCAGAATAACTGAGAAACAAACCAGACCAGACGCGAAAGTCTGTGAGTTCACGTTTACGCTGTAACATCTGGAAGGTAGCGATGACCATCACGATGAATGATAGATAGTACAGAGCCATAGGAACGAACAGTACGAGACTTTCGGTGCCGAACAAGCAATAGAGCAAAAGGAGTAGCAGCGTCTGGACGTTTGAGGAGAAAATTAATTTCTTCAATATCGGGGAGCCGCGACGGCCTATCGTTTCCACTAGCCAGCTGTAAAGACGCTTCAAGGACGTCCAGGGATGAACGAAAGGTCTTTGTAATAGAGGAATCGTGTCCAGGGCCATTTGAGATGGATCTACCATACAGAGAGCATGAGAAATTATAGGAAGCAATCCGCGAGCATAACTTGCAGCTGCTGACACCAACGCCGCCTCAGTTATTTTTTCTCCTTGGTGCTCCAGCCAGTCTGTTTTCAAATAAAACAATCATTCAGTATGAAAATTGAAAATCCATTGAAAATGAATTGTAGAGCATCTTGAGAGACGATTGTTGATAGCGTTACCTGGTGGAGTTTCTTCAATTCTTCCACCGTCTTTGAGAGACGCGGTATCTTCGGAGAGACCATCGCCTGGAAATGCTTCTCGGTAGGTGTCACCGAGTGATTTCTGAGAGCTCTTTTGTGAGGACCTATCCGAAGTAGAATAGTTTGACCTACTCGTAGAAGGGAAACTCAGGTCCCTCATGCGTCTCTGAAGCTGTTCCGTCGTTATGAAGTCTTCACCATTTGATAAGCTATCAATGAAAGTTTAATATCGTTTTCGTATCAATTTTATTCTTCGCGCAGTAACTAATTGCACAATCAAGGGAAACAAGTCACTCGACCAACTCACCTCGTGAACACTTCGCGTGCTGCTCGTCTAGCCAACTTCTCATCTTGCGACATGTCTAAACAACTTTTTACGTCGTAATAGTTATGTTCGGTTATTCCTCGACCCGAGGCAAGGCATTTCCTCAGGATGTCGGTCGCTTCGAGATTGCCCTGCTCCGAAGCTTTTGTTAACCAATAAACGCCAAGCTTCGCATTTTCTTCTTTGTCCACGTCAAGTTCTTCGTGTTATGGAAAAATAATACATAAGTTTCCCTTGAACACATCGCAGAATCGAATAATTTTCATATTTCCTGATAATTTGAATTAGAACTAAGAATAATATCGGTGCTATTTTGCATTTAGCAATTTTATGGTGATGTCATTGAACGATTATGAACTGATAACGAAGATCTTTAAATATAATGGTCCGTTAAAACCTTTTCATCGCGTACAAATGGTATCCCCATATTATTGGTGTGCTAGTTGGGCAATAAACGATTTAGAAAGTTCACGATCCCGACCTATCCTGTCTTGTCTATCTATAGAGTGTGGGAAACAGACTGCATATCCAATATAAGATCTTGTCCGAGTGTAATTCAGAGCAATTACTGATACAACCAATTTTGCAAGGATCCAATTATGTAATGTTCTCTTGCTTCGTATTCTTCCTTGAAGTTCAATTATACTTGGAATTGAATTATATCCATTCTTAGGAAATTGTAAAATTCTATTTTATCTCAGAACATACCACATCTTTCTTCCAAAAGATGTTTCCCCAAAACGACCTGAGACTCTGGACAACCGTCTTCAGCCAATTGAGACCGTAAGCGCCTGAGAGAACCTCTTGGTCCATCTGTAAAATAAAAGTTAATGTCTATTTTCTCTTTCTGTTCAGTATTCCTAAGCGACACATAAGGAAAGCAGCAATAGCTGAAACTGTTACAAACTAAGGAAACTCATGAAAAATTTATAGAAATGTCCATTTCGCATTTTCTCTTTTCGCTTATGTATAAAAGTGTATAAAACGTGTGGTCATTAAAAATTATACTTTATTAGACCGTTCTCATTGTAAAACAATTATTATGAATATAGTTGCATGCAAGAACATAACAGCTCTAAAACCAAGAAACAAAACACAAATTCTAGATATAAGATCAACATTAAATACCTATCAATAATATGCATTAAAGCGGTAACAAAATTTTTAATAAACTACAATAATTTATATAATATTATAGAGAATAAAAGCATTTCCTGGCAGTATTGTTTGGAGAATAAAACACCACAAATAAAGTACCGCGCATAATAGTACATAACCTCAAAATGGTTTTACTGAATGCTAGCGGCGAGAAGAGAATTTAAATTCGAAATAAAATCAATAAAGTATCGATAAAACTGTAACTAGTACATGGATATCGCAACGGTTGCACACTCAGAGATTCTGTAGCAGTAAAAAGGGATCCTTTCACAGTAAGCATGTCAAAGTAAACGTAATGATCGGTTCAAGTGACAGCTGTCAAAATTTGCCATAGCATCACAAACCACAGCCGTATCCTAGGATACCGCAAAGCGAAGATATACATTCATAATAGAAAAACGAAACGGATGTCTCGCGAGCATTGTGACATAAGAATATGATCGAGAAAGACTTGTCACGTGGTTGTCAAACTAAGCCAAAGTAATGTTGTCAAGTATCGATTGGATTATTTCCGTGTGCAAGCAAACAACACAACGCAGAAATAGTGGTATCGATCGAAAATGAAAACTTACCGTGCAACGTCCACTGTTTTCTACCGGACCTGCCGGACAATGGTACAACACCGGCCATGTCTTGTAAACGCTTGGGAAAGTCGAAAAAAATCCAAGAGCACCACGCGCGCACTTACACCTCACATCGAGACCGCCAGCGAGCGACTGTTCAATTTTTGGAACAGGCTGAGTGAAAGACACGTGCGCATGCGTGACTTCCATAAGAGTAAACAGTACTTTTAAAAAATAAAAACAATCACGAATACTAATCACTAATTGATGAGGATCGTATTATCTTTACATTGAAAGGAACGTGATATGCATCTGTGAATAAATTTGCAGAAAACGTAACGCAGCTGCGTCGTTTGACAATGGGTCGCCGATCACGCTAAGGTTCTTTAAAGGGCCAAATGTTATTTTAGTTATTACAAGTAATTCCCATACATATAGATAAGTTTTCATTAAATGATAACAGGGGAGCAGAAATCATAGGTGCTTTACGTTCTGGAGTTGTTTATTTAATCGTACTTTATCAAACGATTACATATTTATCGAGTATGCAAATGCTGAAAGAAATATAATAAATTATAGGCGCACTCACATTAAACTTGCCGAGTGACGTGAATCATGCGCATCGCTACTTGCAATAAATGATCTGCAATCAGCAGTTGCTGAATTTTTTTGGAGCCAGAGTTTTTTTGATTTTGCTTTTCTCTCCGTCGCATTGTACGTGCGTAATTCGATCCGACGTTCCCATACGAAGCCGAATGAACCTAGCAAAACCACGTTTTCGCTGGCTCCTCGTGTAGTCAGAAATCCGCCCGCACTCCAGTCCTTTGGCAAAAAAGATTCTCATCGACTCTAATGTATCCGTGAAAAAGTCTATCTCACGTTCAAACTTACACGTTATTCGGTCCCATATATGGCGGTGGATTCGGTCGGACGTACGGGTTACAGCGTTCGCCAGACATTCTAAAGATAAACTCAATATATTCTTATGGAAAGTCCCATTGGGCTCTAAAGGAGCAAACGCGAGAGACCCATGTGTTTCTCTTTGAGGCAAGTATCGGCAAACGTTCTAAGATGATTAGTACCTCTGGAAGAAAGGATCCCAAACGCGTTTCACTCCTCGAGAGAGTGGGAGTATATAATTATTGAGAGGTCCGAATAAGCGGTTTCTTTCAGAATTCTGGTCCCACTAGAGAAATAGCTTTGTTCTTGGCGGGACAGAGCTGTTGCGTATGCATAAATCACGATTATCTCACGCACGGATCTTTCGGCATTCCACAGCCAGATCATTCTTAAAGGCCCTTCGCAGTGGCGTAAGAGCTACCAAAGAGTTTCCTTTCGGGTTTACCCTCGGACACCTATTTTCGGACGGAGTAAAAATGTATCTACCTCGGACTGCGGGACAAGGAGTCGTTTGGACTTGATGGTTGGGCCGAAAGTGATCTCAGAGTTCCCCTTTCTGAAGTCGCATTCTGCACCATTCGTACACCATTGTTACCCAATCCTTCGATGGGCGTGGAGTCTCGCGTTTCCCTGAAAATCATTCGATCTTATGACGATTGCCCAAAGAAAGAGAAGAAATAAAACAAAGCAAAAGTGCAGGTACAGTATTGGCTTGTGAAGAATCAAATTGTTCAAACAATACGTACCGTGGAAGCATGCAGAACCGAAGACTACATAAACGGCACAAAATGCATGGGCATAGAAAAGAAAAAAAAAGATTGAACCAAGACACAAAAAAATAGTGCACTTAAAAAACATGGAATCTCGCAGACTGGATTTTCGAACACAATCGTGCTCCCAGGTTAGCGTGTAAGAATATTAGAATAGCAATTTTGTTTTCCCGTTAGATTATTATTATATTCTACGGGTGTTTATTGTGCTAAACTGGACACGCCAAAAGAACCCAAAACACAATTCCGTAGATGTTTGCATTTCGGAACGTTGTTAGGAATGTCATGTGCAATTTATATGTAAGAATTAGCCGTATGAAAATAATTGGCCTCGAACGAAGATCATCGTAAAAATCTTTTCTTAGCTCGCCGTCTGAAAACAATAACCGATCGGTTTACGATCGAAGGATATAAATATCGATCCCTGTTTACGATACCACGGGGACCACGTTCTATCGGTTTCCCCTATTATTCCGAAGATTCTGATTTGTAGCGTTGAGGAGTCTGCTTTTCGTTACTAAAGGTCGCGACGGAAAAATACGAGCAGCACTCCGTACTATTAGTTGTTAGTCTGCCAAGTCGTAAAAAGTTAGTAACACAAAGGTATAGGACCTAGAAATCTCACTCGGTTCAACAAGAAACTTTCGTGCTCTTTAGAAACGATATATCGAAGCGCCAGAGTGTCGGGAAAACAATTTTTACCTTTTCGCCTCCTTTATCTCGAGAAAGGTGTTAAATAATTCGTGGAAATAAATCTCGGACTCCCGGTCAATTCTAAAAAAGAAAAAAAAAGCTTCGGAAGGACAATGTTTAGGATACCCCTTGTCAGTGTGCAGCAGCCATTGATACTCGGTGTCTAATTTGTTGGCCGCAGATTCATGATCATATTTCTACAATGCCCGTCTATTATACATAGTATTATCACAAGCATGATAATGTTGAGCTTAGAGCAGTGGATGCGCGTTATTGAAAGACTATCATCGAGTTTACGTAAAAGCTGATACAAGAAGATCGATCTTCCTCGGATAAAACTTGTCTTACGCGCAGGTATACGTCATATGAAAAAAAAAAACGCACGACTGCGATATTCGCTTCCATAGAAGTTTTACAGAAAACGTGTCCGAGAACAGTGTATGGATAAAAGCGTTATGATAAGACCAACGTCAGCACTGTGCTACCGATTACAATGGTAGATAGTGGTTAAAATTACGATGCGCAGAACGACTGATTGGAATTCCAGTGACGAAAATGTTTTCGCGCGACTCGTGACTTTTATTAATAGGTCCGTTACGTAGTCGGCTACGATGGTATCGCGTCATGAGAATGCATCGGTCTCGAGTAGCTCGCGTCGTCTCGGACAAACGGCTTATGCTGACCGCGGTCAGTTACCCGCCTCTTATTACGTTCTTACGTTCTACGTAGAAGCGCCTGAAGTTCTCTTCATCGCGTAGACACATTCGACCTCATCGCTACGATTTGTCTGGTCAGTCAATCGAACTATTCATAAGCTAGGCTCGAGCGATAATGATAATCATCGAGAAATCGATTTTCTCTAATTAAGACGAATATTTAACTTTCTTTTGAAAACCCAAACCAAAGTAGCGCAAAGAGTGAATTCGACTAGTGGCACGTTTCTTGACTACGTTTATCGAACTTGCAACGGAATACTGTATGAATACGGCAGCATTACATTGCATATTGAAATGAGTGCACGTCACACGACTCGACTAGATATTGAGCCGTTTATGAATGAAAGTCCGCGTGATCGCGCGATCCCCCTCTTTCTCAATAACTCTCGACGACGTCTTGCCATTGGTGAATCTAATACATCGAGCACGTGCTTCTTGACACACGCAACACTTTTTGGGAAACCCCTTGTGAATTTGCTGTACCAAAGTACGAGATGAGCGTGCGTATTCGTAGACGCGTGTGAATTTCACGAATTAATGAGTCTACGAAACTCTCGGTAATCGTGTCGCTGGACCGAAAGTGTAATTCGTAGAATGATCATTGAATCGATCTCTGAAGCTTTCACAGTCCTTTCCACGAGCCGGATACAAAGGGCGTTTAAATAAATAATCGTGCGACGAAGAGAAACCATAAAGAGCAGATTTCGTGAATTACTTTGGTGACTTACAATTTTTCGTGGTGCAAGCAGAGAACGGTGCTGAGTAGAGTGATGAAGATCAAGAGAAGAGTAGCAGGTAAGAAGACTGCAGTGGCCATTTCTTTCAAGTAACTTCGAACGGGTGTCCCGGCCTTCGTAGGTCTTGCCCATCTCCATTCCGTGTGACCAGAGAAGCCAGATGACGAAAGTCCTACGACGTTCACGTTCGGTCCTCTTCTAGCACTTTCCTGTTGCAGACTGTGATTCTCCTCGATCTTCGATGCCAAAGAAATGTTCTCCCACATTGGATGCTTGCGTTGGAATAGAGTATTTTCTAATAGAAGATGAAATACTAACCAATCTAAAGGAGCACCAGTCCAAAGCAAATCCCGCTTCTCTGAAGAGTCTTTCAACGGTTGTTCTCTTAAAATCTCTAGGGCAAGAGGATAACTTCCATAATGGTTTCACTTCCTCCTGCAGTTCATTCAACTCATGTGAAAACGGTACGGAACTACCCAGTCTGAGTACAGCCCTTAAAGAAAAAGAACGAGATTAAATAGTCGCGACGCTTCTTCGTAATCGCGCGACAGCTCTCACGTAGGCGCTGCTGTCTGTCCCGTTATCCCTGTGATCAATTCAGTACAGATCAAGTACTTCAAAAAATCCATTGCACGACGTGCGTGCAAGTACCCCAGAATTACTGACATATGAAATAGCGCCCGTGAGTCATGAAAATGTCAAATTGCTCACAAAAAAAAAAAATGTAAAACGACTAAAAGTCAAATTCAGCTTCGTTTCTCGATAGAACTAGATTTATTAACTACACGACTCATTCATTTCCAGCTCACGTCAATGCTGCGTCATACGCTCAAAACTGTACAAGCCAGCTTCTCATACTTTGTATTCTTTCAAGTATCACTCGAGTACATGAGGGCTTTCCATAATCTAAAAGAAACAATCACTCATAAGTGATTTTTTGGTCCAATGAATTGTCTTCGATCGCTTTTCGGTTTCGCCATAATTGTAAGTATTTTTAATCCTTTCGAAATTCCGAAAGAGTCAAAGTGCCAAGACACGTTATAGCTAAAAATGGGCTGTACATTATAAAAGTAAAAAATGATCAGTGGTAAAGGATGATGAAGGTTCCTGAAAATGACGCACGGACTCTCCCACGGATTTAAGTCGCGGTCACGACCCCGCGATGTAGCGGGAACGACATTTTGCTGGATTTCAAGGATAAAGAGTAACTCAACCTGGCTTGAATAATATTGTAGGATAAGAATATCGAATATTTCCATTAAGCAATCTATGCTATCATGAATATCGCTATGCATGGCTGACTCCGCTCATTTCAAGGATTCCCCGTAAATCTTTCGCACGACCTTAGTTCTCTTTTTATGTGTGGGAGAAAGAAAAGCTAGACGTTGGAACCCAAAGTGCCGTAAATGTGGGACGTCATGACCGCGTCCTTATCGTGCGTGGAACAAGGGGAAACTATTCAGATAGGGAAACCGTCACGATTATGTTAGCATAGGACGCTGTCACACTTAACAGCGTTACGCTGCTTCGACTTAGTACGTGCTGTCACGTCCTACGTGGACGAACGTAGAAGACCATGAATTCCGGCAGACAAATATTCGCAAAGTGACACGCCAATTGCAGTGATAAAGAAAGTTAATTATACATCAGCAACACTTGGATTCGTCTACACGTCCGTTTAAGAAAGATCACGAGGAATTTCAGTGAGTTCTCATGTGGAGATGATTTTTCTTTATTATACCTAAGCTGAATGATTTGAAATTCTAAACCGTTTGGGTGCCAAGTATTTTTTTTTACACCGTATATAAAAAAAAACCAACATGATGGGATTTCGTGAGGATTCCGCTCGATATCCAAAGGGTTAAAAATTGAACGGACAGAACATTGTCTCAAAAGTTGACGACATTGCCTTATCAATAGAACCAATATTCGCGAATCAATAAACCTGATTTAAAATCACGTAATACTTTGTAGAACGAGTGGTTAGTCTCTATATATGAATTCGTATCGTCCACGGTCTCTTTAGAAAGGAAAGACTTCCTTCTGTATAGCAGAAGGAATAACAGCAAGATAACATCATCACTGATTTAGAATCGATGCACGCGGGGCGATTACGTCCGCAAGAAGAGAATGATGTCCGATGACAGAGGATATTACGTTATTGCGAGACACAGTGAGGTAGCAGACCGTAGAGCTACGTTCGAAGATGTTATGAAACCTTACACTTATGTACCTACAAATATGTATAAATTGCGAGAGTAAATTGATAGCGTCTGGTAGAAAATAGAAAATCGAAAGGAGAGAAAAGAGGCAAGAAACTGGTGTGCTCACATCACTAAAAATAGAATTTCACCCCAGTGATGTGATTACAAGATTTGTTTGGACCCTGATGAAAGAGCTACGTTGACGCAGTGATTTAATTATTTTCACACCAATTTAAAGCACCTGTGTATCTTTCCTTGCCTCATCCCTTCGTCCGAGGATGAGCAAACGTTACTACATGTAAAATGGAAAACAACACTGACTTTAGAGTACGTCAGTTTACGCGATGCAATTATTCGATTGTATTACGTTTATCAGTTTACCCAGGAATGCTAAAAACTTGATACGTATCGATCTTTCTTTTTTGTATAGGGAAAGTACTGCTACTGTGTATAGATACGTCTGGTTCTCATAAATACCGGTGGTATCTTTGGTTGATACTGACGATGAATTAAAGGAAGTTGGACGTTGAAATGATTGTGGCTTTCAGCAAAATAAGAGTTACCCGATAAGCTCGTAGAAAACAGTAATTATAATTTATAGAAATGTATAGGAAATGCGTCACAATGTTGTTTTCCGTTGGTCGAATAAGTACGTCAGTGATAACTGAGTAACCGCTGAACGTCGTAATAATCACACCATGCATTGTTTTTACCAACCATGTATAGTAATTAGTGCATAACGTTTCATTTCTTAAATACCCTACTATAAGACTATGAACTGGAGATGCGTAGTTAAAGACAAATGTAACCGTTCAAGAATGGGGAATTTTTTGTGTTAAGGGCCTTAACAAAAGTCATGAAAGTTCCAAGAAACTTACCCTTCCCCCTCACCAGGTCTGAGAGGCAGACGAGCCCCAAGTTCCACTGCTGATGCCAGAAAGGTCACATAGAGATCCGTGGCCTCTTTCCAAAGTTTATTCCTATTAATAATAAAAATGATGATACTTTTAGTTGAGATCATTTTCACATTAACAAGTATTATCATAAATTTTAATTCTACCTGAAAACATCCAGCAGCCTTTCCGTTCTGTTGTAATCAAACATATCCTCCACATTGAGATTATCAATTTTCAATTGAATCTCGTACTTTGTTAAGTTTTCTTTCTCGTGAACACTTATATTCAGTACCTTGTATTTGGTCTCATACGTATGCTTATTGAGACCCACAATTTCAAGCTGAAATTAATATTAAAATTGTACTGTTAGTATAAGATCTATATTGAAATATATCTTATTTCCAAATTTATAATTTACCTGAAAGTCTTCCTGATCTCTGGGTGCTACGCCATATAAAAAGCCATGATGATCTCTTTTACTATAAGTATAATGAATCCACGAAGGCAGATCAGGTGCATTCAATAGGGATGGTTGATATGAAAACTGATCGTGTCTGCCTGAAATAAAACCATATTTGTTCTAATTAAAATTGTGATACACTCGAAAAAAATAAAGTACACAAAGCAGTAAATAAGAGAATTCATAAAGCCGTAAAATATCAATAACAAAATCAATTAAATATAATACACAATCACATTGTTATTCAAGATGCATGACAAATGTCGTACAAAAGCATACTTTAATTTCAAAATGCGAAACAGCTGGTGGGTTACTGTGACGTATTTTCTTTTACCATCAATGCTCCAGTCGAAAGTGTCTGGCCTGATGGGAATGATAAACACCTTGGACATTAGGATGCTCTCAGCACCCACGAAGGCTGCCAAAGCTAACAATACCATGATGCTGGGATGCATACTGGACTGCCTTCCCTACAAGACTGAAAAGAATAAACACTTGCAATGACCACTTCAATACTAAGATAATTATTCGTAAGCGGTATGTAGTATTATAAAGAAATTGCACGTGATCTGCATCGAATAGTGTCGATTTTAACGAATACAACGATCAATCACAGTTTACAATGATGGTCAATAGATCATCAGATATAGACCCCCCGCTTAGAACACAAAACATTAAACCTTGGGTTATCAATAAAGAAAGTCTTGTAACGATTAACATTAAATGACAAACAATAAACACAGCTGTACTACGATCACTCAGGATTTGAACACATTTGATCTATTTCTCTTGCAAAAAAAATTAAACCATCCGTGCAAACAAATCCAATGTAGACAACTGTACCACCAAAAATAGAAACCAAAATGATGGATCGATTATCCACAGCGAAGATGACTTTAAAATAAAGATAGGGCTACCTTCTTCGGTAGACAACGCTTTTCGCGAGTCGACAAGACAAAATTGCAGAGATTAAAGCATAGTCGTAACACACGGTGCACGAGAAAAGCCGGTCTTAGGAAGCTGTAGGAAGCTGATGAATTCACAGCAATGTCAGATTTAGCAGACGACAGAATCGGCTCGCAAGTTGAACTGACATGAATAGACAAGAGAACGAAACTCGAATATTGGGACGAGCATATAGTTTCTTCGACGTAATTCTTCGAAACAACGTGACAAATTTCTCTCGGAATAATTAATGATGTTGCGTCACGTCGGAGACTCGTGCTTACAGCGATTCATAGCTCCCAAAGGATTCGGGACGTACTACGGAATATGAAATGAATACTACGATTATTTTTTACCTCCAGGAAGTTCTCAATTCGAGAAACGTGCAAGTTCTCAGCTGGAATAAAGTATAAGCGCGCGCGTTTCGTCCTTCTCACGCGCAGCTGGTACACCGCTTCTGACATCCCATAATCAGGACCGTAGCGATATTAGGTACCAATTGATCTGGCTGAACAATTATTGGAAATTGATTTTGATGGTATTTACAAAAAGCAATCTAACTGGACTCTAAGAATAGCCAATCTGTAAATTGCGAGTCAGACGTGGCTTTAAAATCATGCGATTCACTCGGAGTAGGTATAATAATTTTCATGAAACGTGATTCGGTATTTAAGAATGTTCTTCGCGAGGTATGACGAGCTCATTGTGTCAAATTAAGTTGCAAATGAAATTCCACGTAATTGCTGAAATTCTTTAAAGTGCTTTTACGTCTTTGAAACGCAAGTACCATTAAAATTTCCCCGAGTACCGTTATTCAAGGAAGCCCCTCGCGTAATAAGGTGCAAAATCGAACCTCGTAGCTGCTCCCTGGCAGGTCAATTAGAGAAAACTGGAGAAAACCAGAGAAAAGCCAATAGGTCCACGTAAGTTGAATGAGTCGTAGTCAGTGACCATCAGTGACAATGTCCTGTGGTTCCCGCGTGCGTACAATGATTACGGCACTGCCTATTGACGTCTGCAGTAGGCGTGGCTTCACTCTGCCGATAGAGGGATATATTTACCACACAACTTTTCTCGTGCGCCAGCGACTTGCATTATTTGATTAATAATGTGTGTTTGCAGTACGCGGTTAGATGCCAACGGGGAAGGGTACGCGACCGTCGCCAATTCTCGGCACGGGGGTTGAAAACTTTCGAGTTCCTGTAGGAGTCGAGGGTTCTGTTCTTTCTCTTGGACCTAGTCAGACCTAGTGTTCCCACTGGCGTTTCGACCCTCGTACGCGGTGCAGTGCTGCTGGTGTAGTAACGAGCCGTGCAGAACCGTGCACCGGGGGGGACACCGCACGTTCACGATACCACTGTCGAGCGTCCCGGGGCCAGGACGGCCGAACTCCAGGCGGGCTCTTCTTCGAAGACCCTCCCCGTACGCACTACCACCTCGTGATTCCTGTGAGTTACGCCAGAAGATCGAAAAATGGCAGGCAGCGTCCCGGTTCTCCTCATCACGGCGAACGTCGGCAGCATATTCGAGGAGGTAAGAACATTTCATTACCTTACTTCTAGTTTATTTGGTACCGGGACCTTTTTTATTTTTCTATTGTACATATTCCAGCAAATGACAAGATATTAAACGGCTCGTTGCTTCTCTCGAGATCAGGAGAATCATTGCTGTCTCACAGTTTCAATGAAAATCCCCGTGCAATTTTTTACATTCAACGCGAAATGCACTAACTTTTTGTTTTTTCCTCAATTGATTCGACATTGGTTGGCTTCACTTGTTTCGTCAAGATTTTTGACGCGGCACGACAGAATCTCCATTACAATAAGATATTACCTGTGGCAAAACAGAAATCATTGTTGATGACGTTCCGCACCTTACCTGTCCGTTACGTCTTACTAACCAGAGAATTTTTTTAGCTTGCACCTTGAATGAAAAGGTCTATATACTTGCAGCCATTGACTCGTTGCACGTAGTATTCATCTTCATCTAATCCCACGTAGTGTCGTGGGTGTTGCTCTAATTAAAAGGCGCCTCTTGCAAACTAATAAACTTGTAACTATCCTGAGGATTGGCAATACTTTAGGAAACGTATACCGAAGGAAAAAGAAATAATCCTTCGATTCGTTGGCTGCTTGTCGCGCTTAGAAATAGCTAATGATTTATTATAAATAGTAAGAATTAAATGCCACGACTGCCGATGCGTTTATATATTAGTTGCAATTCCGTTTGAGGACAGGGCGTGCGTGCATAGTTGTTGCTGGGAATTGGAAAAGTAGGGCGCAAATTAATGGCACTAATTCGTTTCTTTTTTGCAGCCTAGTGTCATGCTGAAAATATGGACAGAGGAGTTTTTATCAGTGAGTATCAGTCCCTCTGTACATATATTGCACAACGCGAACGTATATGTCCCAGATTCACGTGGCGTTCTCCCTTTTTTTGTCACCTTCTTTTTCAGACAATATCGCGACTGGATCCGAAATTTATAGCGCTTCACTGCCAGGAAGTCGGCGGAAAGAATTATGAGCAAAGTATGAGGCACGTCGAATATTTTGTTAGGTAAGCCTTCCTCATATATCTATTCAGCGTTGTTCATTTATCTAACCGATATTCCATAGACCTATATTAATAAAATATTTAAAAATAATGCGCCCTGTATGCGACGTTAGATTAGAAAATGAAATTGCCCTAAATCCGTATATACTTCACAACGGAGAATTGATCCATTGATCCTAATTGGCAATTTTTGAATAACTGGACTCACTTAAATTCTTATTTTTTTATTTTCTATGTCACTGAGCGCCGACAATAATGACGTTGACCGTTTTTCTTGTAAACTGTAGAATGTGCAATTTTACACACGACTGATATTTTTGTTTGTCAAGCTTCTTGTAGGGTTTCCGCTAATGGCCTTAACTTTTCCACGGCCTAACTCAATTTAATTCTTAGGAAACTGTCACGATTTTGGAAAGCAATGAGAATGCGACAATATTCGCGTTTCTTCTTCTCGAGTTTACGAGTCTCTTATCAATGCAAAGGATATACGTTATGCCCGCTCGATGCGATTAATATTACGTTATTCTCGTAATTAATGTTTATTATTGATTTTGACGTAATTAAATTCGCTCTTACATCGTAATCGGTGAATAACCTGGCTAACACGTTGTGCTGGTTTTAAAACTTTGAGGCGACGATTGGTCCTCATTGATTAAGACGTAACTGCTGCTTTTCCTAATTCAATCGTCAGGAGCAGACGTGCACGTACACTCACTCGAATATTCCAAGGTGGATAATGAGTTGTACATTTGGCATTTCCTCGCTTAATAAATTTCAATTTTCGCGACATTGTTGATTGACGGAAATCACGGGGTTACGTCATGGCAACCAAGGAATCCACAACGCAGTTGAGGCAATTAGCTCTTGGTCCTTGAAAAGCTCTTGCCATTAATACACAAAGAATTTACGGTATCTTGATTAAACAATTCAGATACCAAGTCGCAAGCGAATCCCAAGTGGTGACGCGTCTCAAAACTCCTTTTCTTTTTTACATTCGAACAAGGAATATTGAAATTTATAGAAAGTCTCTCTCTATTGGTCAGAATGAAATCAACACGTATATCGACTAATCGGAATTATGAAATTTGAGCAAAGTTGAGATGTTGCTAAGAGTTGCTTATCAATTTCGATAAAGACTTGAAGCAATATCTATGCGTCAGTTGTACTTAACTTATTACTACATACGTTGAGAATCCGAGAACTGCTTTGCTGGTTTCTCTTGGTATCTCGTTATCGAATAGCGTCCTGTAAATATAGTCATGATAAAAGTGCGAGCTCGCCTCGCACAGTGTCGCATACGGGAATTAACGCACAAGTGGCAGAAAGGGGTAAAAATAGATAATAACGCGTTTCTTTATGGTTGACTACTTCGCTTCAAAGGGCTCGATATGCGATGCGAATGCTTGCAAGGGATAAAAGTACAAGGTTGTAAAAAAATAATAATTTATAACAAAAGGGATCAGCGAGATTGACGATCTCAGCGCATAAGTAGGCCAAACACTTTGCTCATCCATCCTTCCCTCATTTATGCATTGCTTCTTGTTATTTTTTTTTCTCTATCAGATTACTAATGTCTTCAGAAGAATTAAGGCTGTTCGACAAAGTCAGAGTCTTCCTAGATGAGGATTATTCATCAGCGGAGCACTTCACGGTAAGATATTCGAGGGTGGCTACTTCTTGATTCTCCGTATTGATTGACAAATTTTATGGCACGTCAGGATTTTCATTTAAACATTTTCGCGTGCTGTCTTACTGACGAGGATATTTTTTGTCATTGCAGGCACTTGGAAATTTTTATTTTGTACATGAATCCTTAAAAGACGTATTACTGTGGGATTTCAAAGGTACTTGTCATCCGAACACTAATGAGGAGTATAGTATTTTCTTTTCTTTGGTGACACAATTCCACTGGTTATTTCAGAATGTACTTTCGTACCAGCTAATGGAAAGGAAGTGCACTCGGGCAACATAGAGGCAGTAACGACCAAAGAGAAGGCGAAATTCCCACAGGAATTCTTTCCGGAATGTAAATGGTCCAGGAAAGGATTTCTACGCACGCGATGGAACATTAGTGGAACGGTCTTTGATCTCATAAATATACACTTGTTTCACGATGCCAGTAATTTCGTTGCAATGGAGTCAGTAAGTCGAACCAAAGTTTCTATAATTCTTTTCGCATTGCTACCAAATAAGATTATTAATGGCGGAGAATTTGCCATGTTGCAGTTTCCCTCAGTGTATAGTAAAACGCGTAGGAGAGCACTGGAGCACACGTTGGACAGGTTTCACAATGACCAGTATCCGAACGCGCCGTACTTTTTATTCGGGGACTTTAACTTTAGGACTGACACCGCCGGTGTGATAAAGGTAAGAGGAATGAAGGACTTCCGTTTGACTGTAGTTAAAGTTAAACGTCAGAGAAAAAGCGTGCGCTTGTGTCAACGTCGCGGAATCATTGCAATTTGCAGAAACTGACGGAAGATACTGAGGAGAGCAAGCTGCCGAGTAAAGGCAACATTTCCAGATTGCAGTTTCGCAACAAGGAAGACGATCTGATTCTCACGTTGGGCAAAAAGGAATTCTCGCATTACGAGCATCAACATGTCTTTATTAAGAATAGCGGTCAATGGGTAAGTACGCGCCTACCTTTTGGCTCGAATACGGCCTAATCATAACAATAACAATAAAGATACGTAAAATATAAAAATATCCTTTAGCTACGATCGTGCCACGATAGAAATACTCACGGCGATACTATAAATGTTTGTACAGTTACGCGAGTATGACAGAGAATTAGAAGACTTTGACGGCAGGTTGTTCGAGTTTCCAATCAAATTCGTGCCAAGTTATCCGTTTGAGGAAGACATCAAGGAGGGTACTAATTACATGCAGACCCGAGTACCAGCCTGGTGCGACAGGGTGTTGTTGAGTCCCACAGCAAAGACACTAGTCCAAGATGTAAGTGAGGCTGCATTTGATTGGGCCTCGTTCGCGTGAATCATCTGACAATGAGATGGCCGATTAACGAAGTGCCTTTGCTTTTCCCTTTGTTAACAGATATCCTCATCAAACGCGGTGGAGTACGGTATAATTGGTCCTACGACGTGCATGGGCGATCACAAGGTAAGACTCTCTTTCTCTCAGTCCTCGACTCCTGGTACTAGTCTTTTTTTTACTTAATACTGGGTACATATACTTACGCTTCCTGATTCTCATTCTGATGATGATTCATTCTTTTAATGATTATGGTGCAGCCTGTTTTTCTGGAGTTTCGAATGAATCTCTAAACACTAAGGTACCTATCTATAAACTTCTCTGTCTATTCTCCTCTTGATTTTCTCCCTCCGAAACCCCTAATTTCGGTATTTCAAGTATACTATACATTCATCGGAGCTTGCTCGGTGTAGTGTTGTCCCCGGTCTTTACTATATTTTTCCCCTACTCATTTTTTTTCATTCGCGCTAGCTTTATTATTCTTGACTTGGCGCAACGCGTATTTGGGTCCACCTGTTGCGGATCGTGCACAGGGCTGCTTTCTCAATGTCTCTCCCTTTCTCTCGCATTTAAAACTATTTTCGTGTTTCCCATTTGGTTTGTACAAAGTGATCCTATCCGATTTTTGTAGTCCCCTCATAATGAACATATTAGAATTGAATAACGTTAGATATTTTCACACTATCGCCATTGACACACACATTGTGTATATATGCCCCAAGAAGTGTTGCAAGGTAAAAGTCAGCTGAGCCACGGACAGAAGACATTGAGAACCCATTCGGCACGAATTACCAATAACCCGATGTTTCCACGATACCTTCTTCTGATTATCATCATCTGCACCTATTCGCCTTCGAAGCAATAGTATACAGACTACAAAGTACCCCTTTGTACATTGCTAGCAGTCGATAGGAAGACACTGTCTCGTCGAGACATCGAAGAATGCCTCAAAGAGTATCCTAGGAGATTCGGTGAAGGCATACAATTATCTGAGAGTACGCGAAGAATCTCTGTCCGGTTGTGTCCTCCTAGGATATTCTACTTGAGCGTAACGCAACATTACTATATGACGGTCGTCCGTTTGTTTTAACGTTTCCAGCCGGTCTTCCTGAGGGCTGTGCTCGCCTCGGACGCAGGTATGAAAAACTGCTGCCGCTTGCCAAATGCACCCGAGTTTTGCTTTCGAGTGCCCGACAATTACCTCGAGTTGTTGTCCATGTTGCCTGGTTATCGTAGTTGCGCTAGCGTTCGCGCACTGTCTGTCGACCGTTCGTCTAATCTTTTGCACGCAGTACCTATTAAGCATGACCCTTACACTCCGGATAGCATGGATAGTCCGAGTCCCAATGCGATAATTATTTCCGGTGAGGTTCCTGACGTAGATTTAGACAATTTAGATGGCAACGGCGATGCCAGGTTGAGCCTTCGTACCGCAGCGGCCTCTAGTAATATAACACGAATTGACAGAGCGGTCTCGCCAGCTTTGCTCAAGTCCAAACTGGAACTCATCGTACGTTGCAAGAAGCAGGAATCTGTGGACTCGGAATTCGAGAGTATGGATATCAAAAGAAGTCCTAGCGAGTGTCATCTACATACTTGGCCCGATGCGGAGGAACAACAGAGAGGCCTAAGGAAGAACAGGAGTAACAGTGACGTATCCTGGCAGAGGTCGCACTTGCTGACTCAAGCATGGATTCAAGGAAGAGGGAAGCAAGGGTATCACTCGTTTACCCATTTCGCCCAGAGATCATCATCTGGCTCGAGTCCTGTCGAAGGGAACGAAGGTACCGATGGTCTACCCTCTGATCTGATAATACCTCGCATAGCCATTATTAATGCAAGTAATTTCGAATCGAACGAGAGTTCTGTGCATTTGCACGACGACAGGCACAGCACCTATTCGGATAACCGACTGAGCACCTACTCTGATCATCGAACAAAGACCATCAGCGGAGACGGTTCCTCTCTTGAGAAGTCTGACGATATTTGTAATAAAATTGATGAAGAAAGCGAGAAGCTCAGTACAAACACCGATGACAAGGTAGAAAGTATCGAAGCGGATTTAATTAAGGATTCCCATAAAGAAAACGTAATATCAAGGAGTATGGTAGAGAGGGTCGAGGAAAAAAAAATCGAGTCAACAGACAAACGATTGCCTGAGACTTTCTGTACGAAGAAGACTCTTCCCGGGGATGTCGAGAATCAAAATGTATCCAAAGATCTGATGGATAGGGTTTATCACGTAGAAAACTCTGGTATTAACCGTATTATTCAGGATTTAGCCGATGGAGTCCTAGAGGATAACGAAGCTGCCGAAAAGTTGCTTAACAGCGAGGATTCTAATAAAAAGGATCGC
Source organism: Pachycephus smyrnensis (assembly GCA_030142225.1). Classification (NCBI taxonomy): domain Eukaryota; kingdom Metazoa; phylum Arthropoda; class Insecta; order Hymenoptera; family Cephidae; genus Pachycephus; species Pachycephus smyrnensis. Next base: position 565,530 of record JARQST010000437.1, on the reverse strand, counting down.
GTAGATGCGAAAGAAGCAGAAATCTTAGTGAAGAATTCGACTGATGGAGATCACCCAGAGGCCAGTGAAATAGCAAAAGATTTTCAAACGAAGGACTGTAATAGCACGCAATTAATAAAGGAGCGTCCGAATACGTATACTCGCAACGCAACGACCAACGAAATAGAAGTCCTGAGATCCGACAGCAGACAGGAAATGCTCGCTTCGAAGACTACAACGAGAAGCAACTCCATTCAGAGTCAGGACGCCACTGAGAATACTGGCAACGTGAAGTTGAAGCTGAAGGCTTGCAATGTTACGGAGAAGTACAAGAAGGGCATTGCCAAGAACAAAGGTAGATGCCAGAAGTGTTGCTGTGTCGTGTCATGATTGCTGAACTGTCATAGCAAACCTATTATTTATTTCGTGACTACGATTATCTCGAATCTCTATTATCGGGCGAGTCTTTTGAAGAATCTCCCGGAAGAATGTTGACTCTTTGTATTTGATTTCCCATAACGGAATCGTAATCAACACGTAACGTTTAGAACGTCTCCGCTTCGATGCCGTTAAGAAAGTTTAGTATTATTCCCCATTGACTTTTTGCGCTTGCGACACGAGGCCACAGTAATTAATTAATTAATTAATTGCATTTGGTACGCGCGTGCATGATACTCTAATCAAAAACATACCATACGTATTCTATAGCGGATTGAATGAATGAACGATTGACGTGCTTGCATGGCGTATTTTAACGCGAATAATCCCTATGGAGAGGAACTATATTACGTTATTTCGTTATCTTACCTTTAATTGCGTTATTTAGAGCTTATTATTGTAGAAGTCTAGAATCTATCGCAATGGCGTTGCTGATGTTTACGTTCGGTCACAGGTCAAGGACACGCGCAATTCTATTATTCTTCAAAATCTTCTGCCTGATCTGCCTGATCCGTCTGACTTAACTTCTTATTGTCTTTTACGCCTCCTGGGTAATCACATCGGCCACGGCGAGGTCTGCGCGGCAGAGTTCACGTACTTAAGAGTCCATTCGTTGTATTGAAATTCTTCCCTTACCTTGTGGCCCGTGATTGAACGCAAACGCCATTAATGTCGTCAGTACGTTATGCCAGGATAGATAACGCCTGGTACTTGAACTCAACTGCCAAAGTTAGATTATCGTATTAGACGGAATGATGTTATTAATTTATATACCGCGTCACAGTCATCCATGTTAACGTTAGGCTTAAGTCATTTAGAAATTTACGTCGCTTTAAACCCTACCGAACCAGAACCGGATCAGATTCAACGTCGCCAGAGTTTCCGGTATCTCGAACACGACGCCAAATTCCTCATTAGGTTCGCTCTTTAAGGACGAACTGTTCTTTTATCTACTGCATGACTATAGTTATCGTTTGGTATCCACGTTGCGCTCATTATAGGCTTATAGCAATTTGGAATATCATTGGTCCATTTATCGAGCGAAGAACACATCTCTTATCTACAGGCAACCAATTGCAAACTCTTAAACGATCCGTGCGAAATTAGTTTGCCTGATTTTCGAATCTCAGGTTTTACGTGTCTCGTTATAAGTCTCATGCATTTTTCATATTATACACAAACAGATACGTATAGAGACGATTAATTTAGTAGCAATGCTCGTTAATTCGTTTTGTTTGCAAAAAAACAGAAAGTGCGAAATATCGTCAACGAGGAATCTTTTCTTCGCGCATACGCAAAATCGACGAGCTTAAAGAGAAGATTTTCATAACTCTTAACGGACAACTAACGCGTTGCGCGTTCCTCGGTATTTACTCAACGTCCTACCTCCTCTTATTTTTGTTGTTTTTTTTTTATTCGTCACGCAAGGAAATGTTCGCGCGAAATACTTGGGAGAATGAAGATTTGTCATTTGAGCGAGAATACGCATTAGAAATAATTGACGAGGCGTCGTTCGTCGCATTAGAAATTGCCATATTAGATTTTAGCTATCACAAATGGTTTCTCGAAGCTCTACAGTCTAGGGTTTTCGGTGCACGAGCATTAAAGATACGATCGGTGAAGCACCTGTACATAATCTCTTATCGGTTACGTTATACGTATATATATGTTTATATATATACATATATTATTTTTGTAAATATAAAGGAATATTTTTTTTGTAGATATCGAGACTGCTTCTTTATTTGCAATCCTTTTTTCTTTGGAGTTTCCTATACACAAGGTGTTTGCGAAGACACGCAAGAACGGTTAGAGTCTTTTTTTTATGTTCTTCTTTCAGTTTTGTACTACGTTACTATCTTGTCCCACATGGATTCCTCGACCTACTAACAAGCACTGTTTACGGTTTGTATTGATCGTCGCCATTGTTACTGCTAATGGATGTCGTTTCTATATTTTTTTTCCGCATTTTTGACCGAGGTAATTATTCTGTTTTGCTTACTACTACTACTACTACTACTACTACTACTACTACTACTACTATGATTTTGATCTTTGTCTTATTTCGTATTTTCGAATTTACTTCCACGATTTCCTGCACGTTATTTTTCAGTGTAATCTGCTATTCACACACATGCACAAATATATAGCGCTATCGCAGTAACGACAGATTCAGGTAAATATTAAATGGCAAATATTTTCCTCGGAAAAATCGACAACCTGTGCATACTGTGATCTGTCATTGCGTCGAGAATATATGTCGTAAAATAATTTGGCTTTTGATCCTTAATAAAAAATGAATGAATTCTTGAATGGTTCAGACGCGAAGGAGATGAATCACGTCGAGGAGAAGTTCAGGAGGAATTCGACGAATCTGGTGAGTCCGCAGGATGTCTACAATAACGGTACGGCCACGATAACGCGTTACATCCATATTAAACACGCCGACTCGCCGGTCAAGATCTTCCGTGAGACGACAGTTTGATATTTAATCGACATTTCACTCGTTCTCTTAACGTCGTTAGGAGCTACCATTTCAATCTTACCATACGCCAATGGAAATATTTCAATATTCTAAATGTCTGGGTGTTCCTATGCTGCACTTCCGAAGGATCCTTTTGTACGAGTCAGATCTTTTTCAAAAAAGAAAAAAAAAATGTCACAGAATCTGCGCTATGTGTTCGCAGGCCGAGGTGTTCGCCCTTGGCCTATGATATATTCTTAGGATCTAGTGAATCATTGCTAATGGACTCCTTTATTCGCAGCGTTACAAATCCCAATCGTCAAATATGTATACAAAATCCGAGTGCCACTCGGAAGACCTTTCAATCCGTTCCATCGAGCCTGAAAGTCTAACGATAAGACAAAACCTTCCAGAATTTGTTCTGTCCGATCGGACTGGAACAGCGGGGTCTCCTGGGACCATTTCAGTTGAGGATGAATTCTATTGACACCACCTGGTATATAGAGAGCTATTCGCTTTAAATTCACCAGTCGGTTTTGACAGCTGTCATGCGCGATGCTTTTGCTTAAGCACCATTCGCCAATCGTTCCATAGCCAATAGCGAGACAATTCTTTTTCGACATTCATTGGACCTTTACGCACGTCTATGTATTTGGCATTTGCAAGAATTTTCAATGGGTATCGGAAAATTAATCAATTTTGACTATAGAATGTCGACAAATGATGACTAAGTAAAGAAAGTGATTGCGTGACAGTTTTATGAAATTTGAACCGAATAGTCCTGTGTATCTTTATTTACTTGCGAATTATATGTCAATGATGATCAACCATTCCCTGAGAGTTAGTCGTTATATATAATTTTAAAACTTAATGTATACATTAGCATAAGTATTATAGTATTGTGCGACATAAGGATTGAGGATAATGATACTATGTGCAATGGGAAAAGAAAAAAAGAGTGTTCTAATCAACCAAAATGTGCTATTGCATCTTACAGTTTGGCAATGAAATTTTATTTGGTAGATTTTTAAACGTTATTATCGCGAGGGTAATATCGAAATTTTCGAAATCTTCGAAATATTTCAAATAACTATAAGATCAAACTCTATTTATTCTGCGGACGACTATGGCGCGTATTACGAACGAGAAATCGTTTTGTCATATCAGACATATTGGCAAATTCGTGTTGTACTTTTATAAACATAAATGTACTTATATTTTGTACTGCTGCTATACTGCTGGTACCTTACGTCAAGACGATATATTGAATTTCAGCAAATAGATTATGGTTAACAGCACGTTCTATTACGGGAAATAGTTTATAATGGAACTGTTAGGCCCGACAGGTCAAAATTGATTCTTAAAGTCGTTTGTATCAATCTTTAAGCCGAGCGTGAAATAGATTGTGATGTACCTACTACGTGTACTAGTCATTAGATAAAAAATAAAGTTATTATCCCAAAGTCGATATTATCAAGACATTAATGTATGTATATTCCGGCGACGAACGCTCGTTCGCCGATGAATTTAAAAGAAGAAAAATAAAGATATCTTTGAATCGCATCATTGCGTATCCGTCGAAGTGGATGACTTCGTTAAACCTGCCCTTAGATCTTACGTTTTTCTGCGACTACTCAACTCGCTAAAATCGTTCATTTATTTTCGACAAAAACCGTCGAGCACTTTCGATTTTTCGAAAACAATCGATGTAACTGTCAAACTACCTCAATGGAACTCTAGGCACATCAACCATTCAAAATTCTCGTAAGTACATCGTCATTGAAGAAATAAAAATACTCGTATCCCTCGATCCTGATGAACTTCCATTTCAGAGTACCGAATCATGAAATCATCACCTGTTTGAGCACCTTACAACCAAATACAGAAATACGTCTCGTGGGCCAAAAAATCCTCCCGCCCGCGAGGTAGATCAAACGCAAAGGCAAATTCTCAAACTCTAAACAGAATGGCAAGCAGAGCTTCTAGGGCAGGCGGTAGAGCCGGGCCCAGCGTGTCCCGTCCAGCACTCACCAGAACACAGTTGATGCGTCAGGCTAAATCGTCGGCCATTGTTAGAGACACGGTACAGGATATGCCACAAGAGCCTGCTGGGGGTTGTCCTCCATCACGTAAGCCGCGAGTACCCAAATTATCAAGAGTCTCTGCAGCACCACCGTCGCCAAAGAAATTAGACTTTAAGAAGCCAGGACTGACCAAGGCCATGCTGGCGCGAATGAAGCACGCACAGAAATTTCAGGAGGATCTAGAAAAGAAACGCGGGGAGACAGTCGGTCGGCAACAGGCTAAGCGAAGAGCTGCTCCGGTCGGCGGGGATGCACGATTCGGTAGGGACAGATCAGCTAGGAGAAGATCCCCATGTCCACCCACAATGCCGGAGGAACAGGAATGGCAAGCCCAGGGTACTTTACAGGAAGCGGCCATGAGGAGCAAGACGGTTCAGAAAATGATGAAGGCTCAGGCTGGCAGAATGTCTACCGCAAAGCGTTCAGGAACCCAGGGGCTTTCAGCCAAGACTTGTCAATTAGCCAGACGTATGAATGCTGAAGTCGTTCAGGCTGACCCGGTCGGCGATGGTCCCGTCGATAACGTAGTCATACCTCCTGGTACCATCAATGAGAATCGTACTACGATAGTCAGTATTAATCAGGGTAGGGACTGTGCTGCATCCGCCACTCATCGCTCGATGCAGATCATCAACCAGAGTCTGGACGAACAGGACGCCGCGGAGGCCGCTGCCGTGCAGAACAAATTGGACGAAATGCATCAAGCCAGGCGAGATCTGGTGATGGCTGTCGCCAACATGGGCGGCAATACGGCTCAGATGGCGGAGCAAGCATCCATGGCGGCCGCCAGACCAATGCCTGAAGAAAGATTCATTTACAAACTTCCGGATATCGATGACGAGATACTACGGCCAAAGTATGGCAGGGACGAGCATCCGGCTATTATAGCAGCCAGAGAATTTAGGCTTAGAAGCGAAGCCGAATTAAGGCAGAGGGAATTGCAAAGAAAAATGGAGAGAGATTTTGCCAGAGCGGCAAGTCAGGTTCCGGATGAGCTTCGTTTCGATGTTCCTCTGGAGCAAGACTTAATGGAGGGCGACATATCTTTCGAGGAGGATGAAGAAACCGGCATGATCTTACCGTGTCCATCTAGAATAAAGGCTTCTATGCCGCCAATTCCTGTGCGTCGCGACCCCTGTCCGGTGGGGGGGATTGGAGTCGATGAACTCGAAAGATTCTTCAATGTGCAGGACTATCCACCGGATCTCGAAGATATTCCAGCAGGACCTCCTCCTGGACGGGAAGGTTTGCATCCCGATCTTTGGGACTTCGATGATCCCTGGGTCTGTCCACCACCGGATGAACCGGATCTCATTGACTTTGACAGTTACTGACCGTTTTCGATCGTTCACTATTGCGCCCACTTCACGAAAAACCCGTCACATCCTGTCCTTCACCTTTTTATACTTTTTTTATAAAACCTTACCGTATTATATATATATATACACCCATATATCTGAATTATATAGCATCATGTTCGTATCTCGTTATAATAACTATAAATATCGTAACGGAAACAGTTTCGTCTTTTCCTTTGCTACGTCCAAATTAATATTTTTCTAGTAAATAATTCGCCTGAATGCGCGCAGAAAATAGCTTCATTATGGAAAAGGCATAACTACACGAATATACTTATTTTTTGATATTTAATATTTACCGGAGAAATAACTTTACACTTTCAGGATTCCAAACAATAAACTCGTTTGATCGATCTACGACTTTTTTTTTTCTTAATTTTTTGCTTTTCTTTTATAATAAGTCGCCAAGATTACGGGAACACATTGGTACAGGGATTTTAATTTCCTTTTGACACGATTGCCTCAATTTCTGCTCGATGTTGCCAATTCTCGCGTATTGAACGCCTTCGACTTTGGGACGATGCCTCCCATTCGCTTCTACTTGTTTCTTCAGCTTATCTCGTGCAGCAGACAAATTTTTCACCGTGGATGATAATCTTTCTTTAACGACCTTTCCTCCCCCGTAAAAAATGAAATGTATACATTTAACAAAATACGTGACACGGGCAGACTATAAAGTTTAATAATCTTTTATATTCATCTCGTACTTGTACTCGTCTTGCAGACACCACTGGTGTATGCCTGGGAACGAAGGGTGGTTTCACGAGCCACCAAACCTGATAACATTATTGACTGATTCTCTTTCCTCTAATTTGTTTAAAATGATTGAGTATCATTAAATAATTAACGGACTCGTTCCATTAAGCAATCTTCATCGTCGCAAGCATCGAGATCAGCTTCATTGCCGTCGACAAAAACCATATCCGTGATATCTTCATCATTCTCATTCTCTAAAGGACTTGGTTCACTCTCGTAACCTTCCAACGTATTTCGCCCTTTCGTAAAGTGTTTAAAATTTTCATGAACCTTCCCTTCTGCGGTTGAAAAATGAACGGAGTCTCCGTCGTCATTAAACGCTGTATTGAAATTCAATGAAGTTGCACGATCAATCACTTCGAGGAGAGTGAAAGAAGTAAAAAGTGAGAAATACTTTCATAAACGTCTTCCTGTTCATCGGGATAATAAGCGATGGTTCGTTCCTGATCAAAACCGCTACTCGTTATTTTTGAAAGCTCCAGAGCATTACCAGCTGCTGATCCATATTCAGGATTGCAACAGCACGACATGATGATTTAGAGAAATTGACACTCGACCTGAAAAAATATGAAATGTATTCAATGGGCAATAATATCGAATCGATAAATTGCTGAAATAACAAGAAAGCGTCTTGGAACATATGAATGATAATCGTTCTATTATCCAAGATTACATAGATAATAGAATTCAAATGATGATGACGTCCTAAGTTTGGTAATCGCCGATCATTGCGATAATCGTTGCCTCGTTCATTATGCAATGATTTCATGCAGATTATTCCAAGAAATAGTACAGCATAGCGAGTTAATAAGAAACGATAGCAACGTACGTATATTTGACGACTACAGTCACCACTAGACTTGTACGTAATTTTATTAGAACCTTCCATTGTCGAGTTGCACAAGAGCATTTTTTCAAGAAATAACTTCCAGTCTTCGCCTTTCCAGCTTGTCTCGTATCATCTGATAGATAATGCGAGAGGCATTACCTTACGTAAGTAACGTTTTGCGTAATATCAAATTTAACATCCACGTTCGTACCAGGATATTAGATTTCTCTGGTTACTCGTACAGTTCAAATATACGTATAAGATTTTTCAACACAATAAGGAGGGATGATCACGATTTCTTCCTCCTACACCAGTATCGCCTCTGTACTTTCGTACAAAGTATACCTACATAGAGGAATTCTGGAAATTTGATTAGAATTTTAATAGAAAATTATAACTAACTTTGATAGTTAGGAATAACGCTGTCGAGAGGAAAGCGTCAGTCTTTCAGTGAAATCAAGCGGATCGAGAGAATCCAAAGAGTGAACGTCAGTATTCCGAACGTACTGGAACGTACCGAGCAGTACCCACAGCAATGGACGTTAATGGACGCCAATGGGTGCTTCCTGGTGGACTGCTGGAGTTCAGTGGAGTTTGAGACAGTTTGAGAAGCCCCCAAGAGCTGCGCCAATGTAGACGTAGCATCCTGCTTCGGGGGGACAGTTGTTAAATGTCGAGATAAAACAACAACATTTCGTTCGCACTTTTCCAGTGCAAATTGCAATGTAATTAGTGTATATAAATGTGCTGAGCGTACAGTCAAAATGACGGTTACGTGGAAAAAGCTAAAGGAACATCTGGGCGTAGGTGAGTAAATTATTTCGAGCATTTATTTACTCCGTAGGTGTAGATTCTCCCACATCCTGGGAGGTGCCCTGCGGGACTAGATAATTCAATTTTAATTGCCGAGAGCACGAGACTACGCTTCCACTAATATAGAAGCCCTTATATTTTTATAAAAATCCACTAATACTTTACTAACGAGAAAAACTAGTTGCTGCCTGACGTAGGCTTTGTCAGCTATTTATTATTATGAATAGAGGCAGACAGGGGAATTTAATTGATGATAGTATTCAGGTCATCGTAAATTCCTTGCCCAATTGCCACCTGGTCTTCGATGCGATACCTTTGTTACGCATGATCTCTTTAATTTGCAATGAACATTTCTAATGACTCAGATCCTTGCAAATGATTCATTCCATCAATTCTCATTGCATTTTTTATCGTCTGTCAAGTTACGTTGAGTTTTGCTACATAACCTAGGCGATTAAACAATATCGAAAGATCGTTTATTCCGTTAAAGGCATACAGAAGTATCAATATTCTTAAATGCTTCGATATAGAGCTTATGCATGCCCCTTCAGATTATTGTCATGAATAAATAATAAACCATAAGCAGTCGGTTATCACGTGCAGTCAATGAGCTGTAAAATGAGTTGTGATAACAGATTGGATGAGGGATTGATAATATTTTTTACACAGTGTATCTTGTAAATGCGAATTTGTCTAAATATACGAATTTGTAAAATAATGCTTTGGTGTGTTTCATCAATATATTAATATAAATATTTTATATTACAATTATAATTTTATATTGTTTCTTATTTATAGCAATCCACAATTTTGGACAAGATGGACCACATAGACTGCGGCTGACAGTTGGAGAAGTGGTCCAGTTGTTAGAAGAATGTGAAGACTGGTATTATGGTTGTAGCAAATATAAAGGAACCAGGGGTATTTTCCCAAAATCATACATATATATTTTACCCCAATCAATGAACATGGAAGCTCTCACACATGAAATTACTAGCGTCCTTAGAGAATGGGGACATCATTGGAAGCATTTATACGTGGTATGTATTATACGAATGTCATTTACTTTAAGCAACATTAAGTACCATCATTTGGTTAACAAATATTTTTATGTACGCAGACACATTCGGAACACTTTTCCACAATTCAACAGCAGATTATTGAATTAATTGGATATAGAAGTAAAATTCTTAGTGGTACCTTAACCGTCGATGAGTTAAAAGACATGAAGAGACTAGCCACTGCCAGAATAGATACTGGTAATCAACTTTTGGGCTTGGACATGGTAGTTCGTGATGAACACGGCAATGTGCTAAATCCTGAACAAACTAGTACAATTCAATTGTATTATCATCATGAGACAGCTGCAGAGAGAATCAGAAAAGCGACAACCGAAACGAAGAAGAAACCAAGCAAGCCGCAAGTGCCAGTATACTCTCATATATTTTTTGTGAGCGTTCGAAACTTTGTATGTAAAATGGCTGAAGATGTGGAGTTGCTTTTGACACTGTACGATGGCCGGGAGATGAAGGCGATTACAGAAAATTATGTTGTATCGTGGAGTAAAGAGGGTCTTGCCCGAGATATCGACCAACTCCACAACTTACGAGTTCTGTTCACTGACCTCGGTTCCCGAGATCTATCCAGGGACAAAGTATACTTGGTTTGTTATGCTATCCGAGTAGGTGGCATGGAAGCTAAAGAGATCGATCATCGTCGCTCGAGTATCGTTCCTAATAACCAGAAAGCTAAAAGCTTAGATAATATGAGAAGGCCATTTGGTGTCGCTGCAATGGATATCACTCTTTATATCACAGGAAAGCTCGAGGGAGACGTGGAACATCATCACTTTATACCATTTTTACAGTAAGTTTACATTACCCTCTCGCACAAGGATTACATGATGTCGAGGATCGTTCCGATGATGCGAGCCAGTATATTGGAAGATCGAAGTAGGATTGTTTTGTTGGTTTCCTTCCGTTTGGGTTCAGATGCTGTGAGAAGGAGAGCCTGGATGGAACGTTACGTAGGATCCTCGCGCAAAAAGAGGCCAGTAGTCAAAAGAGCGGAAGCGGAAGCGGCACTGGTATTGCTGGTGGTCAAGGACTGTGGGCTAGTTTAAAATTACTTAGAGGAGACACTAAACAAGTATGTAATGTACATTGGTAAAGTTATAAGTCTTGCACAGCAGAAAATGAAAATTATTTAATTATTTAGGTACGCGAAGAGAATCCGCATCTAGTTCTGGGTAACGTGGCCATTGCCCGAAAAATGGGATTTCCAGAAGTAATACTTCCGGGAGACGTCAGGAATGATTTGTATCTTACATTAATTTGTGGAGAGTTCAGCAAAGGATCCAAGTCGACCGATAAAAACGTCGAAGTTACTGTTAGTGCAGCAGAAACAAAAATTCTGACTAATCAAAATATGATGATTAATCTATATGTGGTAATAAAATGAAAATATCGTTTCACTTGATCCAGGTAAAAGTTTGTCACGAAGGCGGCATCCCTATTCCCGGGGTGATAAAACTCGGAGGAGGTGCTCAGCCGATCGACGAGTATCGTAGTGTTATATATTACCACGAAGACAAGCCACGGTGGTGTGAAACTTTCAAGATCGCCGTGCCGATAGAGGAGTTTAAACAGGCCCATCTGAAATTCACCTTCAAGCATCGTAGTTCGAACGAAGCTAAAGATAAATCTGAGAAACCCTTCGCATTGAGTTACGTCAAATTGATGCAGCGCAACGGCACTACCCTCCAGGATACTCAACACGAGTTGCTAGTTTATAAATTGGATCATAAGAAGTACGAGGAGAATGAAACAACATATCTAAAGTTGCCAGCTACCCGGGGCGAATTGGTAAGAAGATATTTGATCAATAGAAAATTAGACATACGAATCTTTCGAATTGAAGATACACGCTCTTTTTCGTCTTCAGCTAGAATTGAATGCGGAAAAGAAACCAACGCTTGGTCCATTGAGTCTCAGTTCGAAAGACAATTTTTTAATATCAACAAACGTCTGCTCCACGAAATTAACCCAAAATGTCGATTTACTGGGCTTATTGAATTGGGCGTCACGCCGTACGGATTTAAAAGAATCTCTCACGGCTCTGATGAAGGTCGATGGGGAAGAAGTAGTCAAGTTCTTGCAGGTATATGTCAATACGTATGAGCTTATCTTTAATCCGTTATCCGAACGATGATCTTTTGCAGGATGTTTTGGATGCTTTGTTTAATATTCTAATGAGTAATTCGGATAGCGATGCCTACGATGATATGGTTTTTGAGTGTCTCTTGTATATCATCGGATTGGTGTCGGATAGGAAATACCAACACTTTCAACCAGTATTAGATTTATACATATCCGAAAGTTTCTCCGCAACGCTTGCGTATAAAAAGCTTATTGCAGTTTTACGTAAAAGAATTGATAGCGCTTGTACGAACGATGGCCAAGAAAGGGACCTGTTGCTCAAGACGATGAAGAGCTTGCAGTACTGCATGCGATTTGTTGTCGAGTCCCGTCTGCGATTTACAGAGTGAGTTTTACCGAATAACATCTGTATCTCGAAATTCAAATCTTTCAACGCGGAGCAGCATACAACGTCTCTTCTCTGTGCAGATTGGATCAGGACGAGGAAGAGTTTTCACAAACACTGACAGAATTATTGAAATCTATTGTGGAACTGATGAGCCACAAAACTGACAGCACCCTGTTGGTACAAGGAGCCTGCCTCAAGTATTTGCCAACTACAATTCCACACTTGTTGCGGGTTTACAGTGGAAAACAATTGAGCAATATTTTGACTGACTTATTGGTAACTTTGCCACCGGGAAGATTGACGAAGCAGAAGATGATGACTGTGAATGATATAGTGCACAGTCCGCTGTTTCTTAATGTGGATTGCAGAGCAATTTTATTGCCCAGGATAACGATTCTCGTCCGGGATCTTCTCGAGGCTAAAGAAGAGGTAAGATATACAGCGATACGATACGCACGTTGAAATGAAAAACAGTGCTAAAAGATCATGCGTGAGACTTCTTGAAAGGATTGCATGGTTCATGTCATCCCACAGTATTTTTTGAGTTCTTCTAATCGGGATAACATGAGCTATCATTAAATCAGCTTTGTTCATATCAAACTTCACCGAAGATTAGATTGCAGGTAGATCATTGTCAATAAGTCACCTTATCACATATCATCTATTAATTGCTCTACTTCTACCGCATTTCTTTGGTCCATCTGATATGAACTCACACTAGTCTTGCATCAATCTGCATTGTGATACAATAATACGATACATCAAACTATTTTATGTGCTTACCGTGCAGCCTGACATCCTCTCGCCACGCATCTCTCTGTAAATCTTGTAGATGAGTGTTTCCTTTTCTACTGGATGTCTTTTTGTTCAAATTTCGTTTTTTTTTCCATAATATATCTTACACCATTATTCTATTCTCAATTCCACTGAGTCAGAATGACGATTTTCTGAACGTTCCAAAAGCAGTCCATACTTTTTATTCAAAAAGACATCCTTTGAAATTCTTAACGAAGCATGTTCTCACGGTGGAAGAATGTACATCGAATCTTGATTCACATGGTAGCATGTCTCGATCATCATATGCCGGTGAATCACTGTTAGTTTACTGCTTCTTCTGTAATCCTTATTTCGAAGAATCTTTTGATTCTGTCAAAGTAGAAATGAACCTTCCCCAATTAGGGGAAAACGTTCAGGAGAAACTAATTAAAAAATTATTGGAAACTGCTGTCGTGGTTCGACTAACAGAGGGTTGTTTTATTTCTGTGTTCGGTTTGGTTTTGGTTATTGGCGTGTAAAGGGGCTGTCAGGTACGCCTGGGAAAAGCGTGGCGAAGGTAGCCAGACTGCTCGGCGAAAACCGACATCGACTGAACCAACACCGTGGCTACTCCGAAGAGGTAATTTCTAAAGCACATGCTAGGCTCTCGAGATCCCCTATATACCTAGAGAGATTCGCGTATTCATTGCGCGTCACGGTAAACACTTGGACGCTAGTCAAATTTGACTGTTTGCCTATTTTTGTAACGAACGACCCCGGGGCTCTACAGAATTTTTATCTTGATATTTTACCCATTACCCATTATCAATTTATATTTTTACTTGCATTCGTAACCACACTATGCACACTTTTGGAAGAGACTGTTATCCCGACTTGCAGGTAGAACTATGCGTCAAGATCCTATCAGACATTTTGGAATTGACATTTAGAAATGACATAGGTCCAACGACGTCCGATGTCAAGGAAATCATGCTGACCGCATTGAGAACGGTTATACAAACTGTTATATCGATGGATAGGGAAAATCCTTTGGTAGGAAATTTGGTGTCGGTCATGCTTGCCATATTCAGGTACTTGTTTCAGTACTAAGGAACGGAAGAGCGACTAATTAACCCGCAACATGGCTAATTAATGATTATCATTCGATTCAGGCAAATGACACAGCATCACTACGAGGTGTACATCAATCATTTCGGCACGCGCTTCGACTTACTCGATTTTCTTATGGAAATCTTGCTGGTGTTTAAAGACTTGGTCTCAAGGAGTGTGTTTCCCGGTGACTGGTGTGAAATGATCATGCTGCAGAACAGCGTAATCCTGAAGTCGTTGCGCTTCTTCTCAGGCACGATCAGAGACTATTTTTTCAAGGATTTCGAGCAGCAGGCTTGGTCCAATTTCTTTCACTGTGCAATAGCTTTTCTCACCCAGCCAACACTTCAATTAGACACATTCAGCCCAACGAAGCGTAATCGCATTGTTATGCGCTACAACGATATGCGGAGGTACGCAGCGCTTTTACATCTAATTCGTTAAGTGATCTATTCATCATGCTCGTAGCAATTGCCTTTATCTTTGATGTCGTTCTCTGTTTCTCCTACAGGGAAACCGCTTTTGAAATACGATCGATGTGGTTCAATCTGGGGCAGCACAAGATTTTATTTGTACCTGCCTTGGTCGGTGCCATATTGGAGATGACATTGATACCTGAAAGCGAACTGAGGAAGGCTACGATACCTATTTTCTTTGACATGATGCAATGTGAATTTTACAGTTCACGCATTGTGGAAGGTTACGGCGATACGAAACGAGATCCTGCTCATATTAAGGCAAATTTTATGGAATACGAGAACGAGATGATTGCGCAACTCGATGTCTTGGTAGGTCTCATAGTTATTCAATATTTCTTTATTGTACTGCCAGTGGATTAATCTCTTTACTTTTACATGGAATTCTTCTAGGTCGAAGGAGGACGAGGGGACGAACATTTCCGTGTTTTATGGGTACAAGTTATGGGAGCACTTTGCGAAAATCATTCGACGATGCGCGATCAGGGTTTGCGCTTTGTAGACACTGTAGCCAAATTGATGGAAAGGCTTCTGCAATATCGTGACATAATTCACGCCGAGTCACAAGAGCACCGGATGTTGTGCACCGTTAATTTACTGGAATTTTACTCGGAAATCAATAGGAAAGAAATGTATATTAGGTAAGTTGTGATATTCTTACAGAAAATTATTAGACTTTTTGAGAACTCTTTGTATAAACCTTTGACTCGTTATAAACAGGTACGTGAATAAGCTGTGCGAATTGCATCTAGAGTGTGACAATTACACGGAAGCTGCGTATTCGCTAAAATTACATAGCCAATTGCTGGCATGGAGTGATCAACCTCTGCCACCTTTATTAAGATCGCATAGGTAAATTTGATCAGTGTTGCTTGAAGAAACTCTTTGATATATTTAACGTCGTATATTCACTCGAAGGTATCCGCACTGCCAAACGCATCGAGAGTTAAAAGAAGCCTTGTACAACGACATGATTGAATATTTCGACAAAGGAAAGATGTGGGAATGCGCGCTCAGCGTATGTAAGGAATTGGCGACTCAATACGAGGAAGAGACCTTTGACTATTCGCAGTTGTCTATTCTACTCAGACGAATGGCCAAATTCTATGATTCTATAGTTAAACAACTCAGGCCGGAACCAGAATATTTTCGAGTCGCCTATTACGGACGTGGACATCCACCATTTCTTCAGAACAAAGTACATCACGCTTTCGTTGTTATAATGTAACGCTAATAAGAATTTTTATTTCTACAATATGACAATCGTGTTTCGCAGGTATTCGTTTATCGTGGAAAGGAATACGAACGACTCAGCGATTTTTGTTCGCGAACTCTTAATCAACTGCCGAATGCCGAGCAGATGAACAAATTATCTCCGCCCAGTGACGATATACTTGATTCGAATAGCCAATATGTTCAAATTAATAAAGTGGAACCGTTAATGGATGAGAAGAGGCATCGCCTTAGTGGTAAACCTGTCACTGCCGAAGCTGTATTGAGGTATGAAAATTATGCAGGCACGGAACGTTGATGCCCTAATGACACGTTATGGACTGGAACGAAGTACAGGTTGTTGCTCAATGAATTGTCAGGTATCATCGTGTTAACGACGTACAACGGTTCCGATTTTCGCGACCAGCACCTAGAAAGGATACACTAGTGAACTCGTCGCAACCTGGGGACAAAGACAAGGAGCCGACCAGTGGCGGCGCCAGTAACGAGTTTGCTTCGCTATGGCTGGAAAGAACAGTCCTTGTCACGAGTCATCCTTTACCTGGAATATTGAGATGGTTTCCAGTGACGTCCAGCGAAACCTATCTAGTCAGTCCTTTGCGCAACGCTATCGAAACGATGGAATCCACCAATACTGCCCTGAGGGATCTTATCATCGCGCACAAGTACTGTATTTCGTGAGGAAATCGCGTCCACGGAGACAAGTATTCGTAAGATGTAATCGTTCTGGTTTTTACGTATCCTTAGGGCTGATTCCACTCTGCCGTTAAATCCATTGAGTATGAAACTTAACGGTGTACTGGATCCGGCGGTGATGGGTGGCGTTGATAACTACGAGAAAGCTTTCCTCAATCCTGAATATCGAGATGCTCATCCGGATGAAAGCTCCGATCTTTTAAAATTGGAAGGTCTTATTGCCGAGCAGATACCCCTCTTAGGTGTTGGAGTACAAGTGCACAAAGTGAGGGCGCCGCCTGAACTTTTACCTTTCCATCAGCGCTTAGAACAATGTTTCAATTCCATGAGAAGTCAAGTGGAAGCCAAGTACGGTAAAAGGGTATGTGCAGGAGATACGAACTTTTGAAAGGATGGTCGGATACATGGATTTATTTGAAATTATTTCTTTAATACGTAGACTTGCGATCTGCAAATTGAAACTCTAACTCAAACCGTGACCATGCGAAGACATCCAACTTCCAGAGGGGAGTCCCATCGATTGTCCGAAACGAGTGTAATCAGCACAGAGTAAGTCATTTTACTATCTTACCGATTTGTCTTTAATTTCAACGGAATTATGTCCTTGATCGAGGACTGGGAACGTGTGCTAATAGGATATGGGAATATCAGGCGTTGGTCACTAATTTGGTTGTAAGGAATTTTTACATGGGTAAACGTGTAATGCTATCATTACCGGGTTCAGCTGTGCAAATCTGGTTATTGTAAACTAATCAGCATTAAGTATCGTACGAGTGTTACGTCGATCATCGTTTCGCATAATTAACGTCCACTACCTACTCAGGATTCTAAAGGAATCGAAAATAGCAAATACTTTATTTCATTACATCAATACGTAGGTGTGTCGAAAAAGATATATTTATTTGAATGCGACCTTACAGCACTAAGTAGATCAATGAATCCAGTTGAGTAATCTAACGGTCAAATTAATATCTTAGAAAATATCACAGTTCATAGTATGCGATTAGAACGTAGTCTTTTCTTTATTTGGCCACGATAGTGTAGACTAGAAAAGTATCATGTAGCCGTTTTGCGATTCTGTCATTCAGCTGCGGGCAACGCTCCAGAGTATCTTCACTCACAAGATCACAAGTGGCAACCTTCAAGTCACTCACATCCTTCAATTTTAACAACAGCTCACCCATGTCTGGTGTTCCAAACGTCAGCCTTACAAGGTAACACAATCGAAGTGTCCCAAACGAAGACGGAGTGCTAGTTCACAAGATAATTAAGAAAAGAAAGAATTAAAGAATCAACATCGAACAGTCATTTCTATAGAGTCATTGCAAAAGGGTACTGTTTTATTGGTAATGTAGAGGAAAAAATAATCGATCTTCTTAGTCATTCGGTAGTTCCCGCATGTTTCTCAAATATTCGTCGGCTTTGCCACTCCGTGTTGTCCAAGGAATTTCAACAATTCTGTACGATCGATTTCAACAATATCTTTAAGACTCCTTGGATAGGAGAAACTTTAAAAAGGGAGAAATGCCATAGTCTTTTCTTGAGATCCAGCACTTCATTGTACACTATTCGAAGTGTTGATTCTGTGCCGTGTGATTGAGAATTGAATGCTGTAAATTAACAAATAATGCTCCCCCTCCAGTAGTTGGATAATTGAAAAGAATGGAATATGATTGCAGGGGTATTGCTGCTGGGCCAGATAAAATCTCGCACAATGCACTTTTGACTTTCCTACGTACATAGCTTTATTTTCATACTTATTTCTGTTCGTTTAGTCCCATCGTAACACTGCCAATGTTTAAATAACGCTGCTTTAATTCATATACATTAAGTAACAAGCACATGTTTCTATCCATTGTCACGTGGAAGATCCTTAATGTGTCCTACGATGATTGTACTACAATCTGATAAGATGCCATCCATTTTTAATAGAACAGTTCTTAAGTAAAATAAATTATTCTGTAATTTTGATATCATTCAAACGTATTTAGAATGAGCCTCAAAGGGCAATTAGTATTTTCTAAACGATTATGGGACGCAGCCCACAATTGACACGTTCTATCAGACGTCTCTAAATGCGCCACGCGACTGCATAGACAATTTCAACCCTTTCGTTACCCACTGGTTCTTTAGGTTTTTATTACTTTTATATACGTTAACAAACTTTAACATGTTTCCGTTACTACACTCTTATTACACCTACCCGAGAATAACTTCTGGTCCCCTCTTTGATATCTTCTAAGCCTACGATAGGATACTTTAGGTAACTATCAGCGCAGCATGGCAGCTGCTAAGATCTTTAAGTCAAGATTAACGCGCTTCTTCTCAAGAAATTCAAGGCTTTATTGTGTAATTACAAAAATATGTGCTTGTTAATTCGCGCGTTAATCTTAACTTATGACAGTACAGCGTGTTCCTCATAAAAATGACTAACTCCTGTGACGTACAGAAACAGCTCGGTGCGTTCCCACATTTTGTCATCGGCATCGCTGCAGAAAGCTCTGGGAAATCCAAGTCCTGGAACAAACAAGAAAAAGGATTCGAAGCGAAGGAGTGCACGCAAGAGTGACTCCTCCTCGACGAACAAGAATGATCAGCCTACCAGTCAATGGTATACGACTCCGGAACCGACCCAGAATTCTTCATCGGTGATCATCTCTCCCGTCAGCCCCTTACCCACCCCAATATTTGAACTTCGCCAAGAGGTAGGATCATATTTGGCTCACGATATGCTTTCCCTATGGTACTCAAAAAATGTCTCATTATTCTTAACAGTTAACGCCAAAGCGACCACTGAGATCCGAAGCCGATAAGGAACGCAGAATAAGCAGTCGCTGGTCCGGTCAATCTCAGCATTTCCTGAGGAATCCAAATAACGGCATGGAGCCAAGTGGCTTGGGAAAAGGCAACAGGGACAGCGTCGGAACGACAGACAGTACAGCTTCCGAGGATGATCCACCACCTCCGTTACCAGTGAAAACTCGCGAAGCTGATTACTGTAATCTACCGGAAGATGCGCCTGTGACTTATCGGCAGACGAGCGGATTTAACAGCGTGAACCGTTTGGTCAGCTACCGAATTAAGAGTAAGCTTCCTACGCCATCGGAGAACGTAGACAATCACAGTACACCACCAACGCCACCGCCAAAACCAAAAAGACCGGCACACAGCTTGAACAAGGTATTGCTGGCTGCTACCACCAGCGATGTGGATGGCTCGGCGGACGATTCATCCGTTGCATAAATTAAGGAGTCCCGTCACGGATCCATTGAAAACTGCGACTCATTGACTCATTCCATGTAGAAAAGAAACATTCGGCGTTTCAAATAGATAGACCTTTTTTTGAGCAAACCACTCGCTTAGAACGCTTCCAAGTATTCCGACTTCCAGTTTTTCTACAGCTTTCTGTTTTCGCGAGTTTCTTTTGCATTGCAAAACGACACACGAGCGTTCCTAATGATGATTTTAAGACGAGTGGTGTTGTTTGTTTATTACATTAATACAGGAGTCACTCGAGTGTCACGTCGAGTGACTGAGACACATGTAACTAATACGAGAGACAACTGTTAAGCTTTCTACTTGAGTAACCAGACGTAAAGTATTATAAAATTACTGGATAAAAAAGACAAGTATAGTACATCACTTTTAGGTAGGCGCTGCTTCCCAGCTGTACTACATCCATGACCTCTCCCCAGGAAAACCGTTACGTTATTTAATATCAATTATAATCGCTATACTATATGCATAATACTCGAAATAATTGTCGCGTGCTATAACAATTCATTCCACTAGCTTTCTTCTAATTCATATTCGAGCCGCCTTCTCGAATACTTATCTCGTATTTATCCTGAAGGACGGAAATTATTGAGTCACCAGATGAATCTGTTTCGCGAAACAAGTCTATCAAGACTTGTTACTACAAGTTCAGATAATACCTACTCTCGTCCTTTACATTGGACGCGAAACACCACAAGTATATATGTAGTATAATTAGATAATAGAAGACGCGATTGCGAGTGCGGTGCAAAAGTTTTTCTTGGCGCTGACGCTCAAGTCTCTCTTGTATAGTTAAGTATTCTTGATGAAGGCTGATACACAGTCGCATAGCCATGCGGAAGATTCATTTTTTTTTATCGCCGGAAAGCGTAATATTGAAATTTACGCAACGTGAGAATTATTTTTCGCGGTGAACAAAGTAGGTATATACTATTTCGTCGAAAGGGTTGAGGGTTGTTAGTCGTACTTGTCAAGTTATAATTACCATTTCATTATTCATACCAAAGAGACCATTAGCATTATTTATTTGAATTGTCAACCAATCGCGCACATATTGACAGCACGATGGCACACGTATTGCGTACCGCAATGTATGACGTAGGGAGTGACCGAAAAAAAGAAAGAGAAAAGAAGAAAGAAAGAAAGAAAAGAGAGAAATGGGCAGGATTTTCCATAGGCGCACGTATATCTACCTGTGCGTATGAAAGCGAAAAAGAAATAGAATTATTTATGGGATGTAAAATAACCGCTAGTCCGCTCACTACGATAATAGATATCGGATAACCAAATTTTTGTTACTATGTGTTACATAAATTTATTACATATATATTCAGAGAATTTTTAATAACGATACACCGAGCATAAAGTTGCGATAAGAGAAAAAAAAGAAATGACAATAGTGCCATTTTATTTTTTTAAAAGCTTATTGTAATTATTGACTATTAGTTAGGGACCAACCGGCGCGTTAGCATTTTATACCGAAGCTAAACCTATATTTGTTCATTGTTATACATTGTCATTTTATACATAATATATTGCAATAATTCACAACTTACCAACATACCAGTTTTATCTTTCACAAAGCACGAAGAAGCCCGCAGTCCTTCCTGTCCAAATATTCTCGCGAAAAAAGCAAAAAGAAAAACTAAAAAAAACAGCTTCCTCCTACGAATACTCACTCTATTTCACAATAATTTATAAAAACCAAAAAGAACGAAAGCAGGTCCGGTAAGAAAGGAGCCAAATGTCCCGTGTTCTTCCTGTTACACTTGACCAATCGAAAGTCATCGAATTCGGCAGGACTCCATTTGCGTCAAAGATTGCGTCTGATTGCGTCGATACGGCAGTATGCAAATACAAATATTGCAAGAGGCAGCTACATCGATCACTCGTAGTAAATGTGCATAACGTTCCATGCAGTGAATTTACTCATTACGACCGCCATGGGTTCACCTAATAATAGATAAAAGTGCTGGCAACGTCGGCCCTAAATATATATTACAACTTGAAGGGGATTTTTCTCCAACACTTGCACACTCCGCTTATCCATGGCAACCATACCGACGCGAGGCGTCGGTGTACGTACGCGGACATTCTTACATTGACGTCTTTCAGCCACATAGAAAGGACGCTACGTGCGCCTGTGTCTGTGCCGACATAATCTGGACATAAAGGCGAGAGATGAGCATGTTTCGTCAGTTGCGCAGTGGACCGCGAACTTTGCGGTCCGTTGGAATTTTACTATCAGACTTTTTTTGTCAACAGTTGGACGAGACAGATACGACAAATAGTGTGGAAGAGACGTGACTAAAAACATGGCTATTAGAGCCTTGCTTTGCGTTGCACTCGCATTCGTTGGTTACCTCGTTAGCAGTTTTCCCTTCGTCGATGAACTTTACGGTAATTGCATCAATTCTGGACCACTTCGAATGGCTGTTTCTTTACATTTAGGTTTTACACTCTTGACGCTTCTTGATATTTAATAGATTGCCATTGCGGTAACCATTCCTTTGCTAATTCTAAATTCTTTCTTTTACCTTTTAATATTAATATCATTCCTCAAGTACCCCCATTAAAACCAGTTCCGCTAAATAAATATATCAAAGGTTAAATTTGCTATTTCTTTACTTTACATCTTTGGTAAGTAACGTGACAAAACTAACCGGTTCGTAAATCGTGAACGTTAATGAACGTATGGCGCATATGACACAATTTCCCAATTTTGACTTTCCTTTTCAATATATCGAAAGTACGCTGTACAATTCTTTCTCGAATCTTTCTATATACGGTTTCGTAGAGACGTTTCCCTTGAAAGAAAAGGAAACAAAAATTATGATAACCCCGATTGCCCCTGATGTGCTACAATCAGTCGTGAATCATATTAGGCGAACACAAAGTATTCAGCATTGTGAGAATTTCTCGATTATACACGTAGAAGCGCGTAGACAGCGGCAAAATGAAAAATATGTTTACCTCTACTCTGGGAGCTGTTTAAAACTCTATCGAAGACTAGAGAAAGCGCCGTTCGTCCTGGTATATTTCATAGTGCATACGGGTTTCGATAAAAGAGCATTATCAAGGCACGTCAGCCTGGAAACAATAAACTTCATGATAAATAATTATCATCATACCCTCAGGGAGTTCCTGAGTGACGTACCATCGAATTAGTTGTCTTCGTTTCAAATGGCGTCAACGGACGAAGCTCGTATCTAAGATCCGGTTTCCGTAACTACATATACGTATATAATGACAGTCATGAATCAACGAATAAGGACACACAAAAGAATCTATAAATACGTACAATCCTACACTTATAATTGAAAATGCGTTTCAAACACTTTACAGCCATTATTTTGTCGAGTAATAACCGATTGTATGATAAATAAATTACACCGATTCGGCAGTTGCCGTACGGTAGGAGAAAGCAGGATAATCAATGTAAATGATTCTTGCGTTAGATCTTCCCATCACTCTATCCGCGAATGATTTTCTCGTGTCGCAGAAGGAAGTTCCTGTCCTCTAGAAGACGGTACTCTTGGAATCTGCAAAAAGCTGCCCGATTGCGTCACGAGGCTCAGC
This sequence comes from Pachycephus smyrnensis, assembly GCA_030142225.1. Taxonomy (NCBI): domain Eukaryota; kingdom Metazoa; phylum Arthropoda; class Insecta; order Hymenoptera; family Cephidae; genus Pachycephus; species Pachycephus smyrnensis. The sequence goes on along the minus strand of JARQST010000437.1, from coordinate 542,137 downwards.
GAGGTCAAAGCAGGTAAACGGAGCTCCGATTCTTCCGGTCGCTGCGGTTTCACGGATTTTATGGAAATAGTCTGCTGCCCGCTTAATATTTCTGACAAGATCGGTAACAGGCCAGCGGATATAGGTACGTACACCATAGTCATTATCCGTCAACTAGCATTTGAGAATGTGCTCATTCTCTTTAAAGTGGTAGTAAATAAGGTTGAAGGAAATCATATACCGTGAAAAACTATTACAGCAATGTCATTAACACAGGGTTTTTCCTCTATCGCCATTTATTATTTTCGATAATATAATTTGTACTCTTGCCGATTTAGCTTGTCAGCAATACTACAACGAAGTAACGTCGGAAGAAGGAGTGGTCTTCCATATTTTGGGTGGTGAGGCAACATCTCCAGGTGAATTCCCATACGTAGCCGCCCTGGGATACCTGGAGACTGAGGAAGAGACTGAAGGACTTATAAAGTATTCCTGCGGTGGTACCTTGATATCCTCCCAGCATGTCCTCACAGCTGCGCATTGCGTTAGCAACATAAACGATCAAGTTCCGATCGAGGTAAACCTGCCTATAACGAAATTCCTTTACTCAAAGTTCTTAAGACGTTTTGTCATCCTTACCTAACTCTCGCAGGTGCGCCTGGGAAGCGAAGATCTGAAGAGTACCGATCCAATGTCACAACGGATTCCTGTAAGTGACATCATACCACATCCGAGATACAAACGTAGCGTCAACTACAATGACATAGCAATCGTCAAGCTAAAGACGCCGGCGCGTATGACGAATACCGTAAAACCGATATGTCTGCAGACGAAACCGTTAGCGAATTCCGAACTATCTACGAATGCCTCTCTAGTAGTAACAGGTTGGGGTGCAACCAGCGCCCATGGCGAAGGCACCACTAAGTTATTGAAGGCAGCCGGACTACGGTGTGTTTCTTTATGAAATTTCAATGTTTATAACAATCCGATTATCTTCCGCAATAAACATTTTTTTTTCACAGTCTTGTAGAGAAGGATTCATGCTCGAGACTCTACACAGAAACTAGAAGACTTCCCCGAGGCCTGGATGATGGTATGATCTGCGCCCTGGATGCTAACGAGACAAGACGTGCCGACGCTTGTCAAGGCGACAGCGGTGGACCCCTTCTGGTGTTGTCCCAAAATAGTCAGACAGTCGTGGGTGTCACGTCCTTCGGACAGGGCTGTGGTGGACCTTCTCCAGGAGTTTATACCTCGGTTTACTCATATTTAGACTGGATCGAGGCGCAAGTCTGGCCGGATCAGGCTAGTGACTGAGCATGATGCGACCGTCACGACGAGAGCCTCTTGGATCATGAACTGAAGTGGTACTAGCGTGCACGTAACACAAAGTGGACGTGAGTCGCGAAATATTGACGTTCTTCGTGTGGAGTAGTTGCATAAGTGACTTAAGACAGACTTATGCAGATTTCCGCGACTGCGACTGTTATAAGAATGGTAAAGACAAACTCCTACGGCGAGGACAAGTACCATTTTTGCCCACGTAAGAGTAACGTAACCATTCTTAATGATAGAGAAAAGATAATTGTTCAGACGATTCTGCCTAATTAATAGGTATGACATGACCACGAATGATATTTTTTACTTTCATAGCAATGCGCATCTTTAACTGACATTTAAAGAACCTATAAACTTGTGAGCCAAAGGACAAACACTGTGAGACTTAGCATAACGCGATGCTATTCATCCGGAAAGACGGGTTGTACAGGGGGAAAAAAAAACCACTATGTAAATTAATAGTCTTTTAATAAAAAAAATACTTTCTACTGTCTACTTATCAGACAATAACATCAAACCATTAAACTGGCTAGCATAAAACATTTTGATATCGCTAGCAAACCTGAAACATTCCTTCTAGACCATGAGACACGCTTCTATTATTTAACACTGATATGCTAACAGGAGCTGGTAATACTTATCGCTCTAAGTACAGCATGTGTTATATACAAACCCAAAAAAGTGAAAGAAAGATACTTCAATAGCTGTTATTGGATTCGAGCTGATTGAAGAATATTTGTTCAAATCGTAAACATTGACACATCGTATGCATCTCTAAGCGACTAGTGTCAACTTGTTAGGACAAAGTCGGAGTTAGACTCGAAACACACGATACTCTACTGAAAATTAGACACGGCGGCTTGGTCGCCATAATCAATTAAGCGCATAATCGTCCTTCCGAATCACGAGACACTAATCCTGATATCAATTAATAAAACAGGTATCCTTGCAATCTTCCGAGAGCGTTATACTCGACAAGGATGCCCGCAATGTCGAAATAAATAAAACTAAAGGGAAACAAAAGCATCGGTTAGAGTCTCGTAATTACGTTCGATCAGCGCTTAAAAACCTTAAACTTGAGACATAAGATATTATTTGATTTATTGCGAACTATTTTGCGATCCTAGTAGAGGAAATATTTGAGTAATTTTCCCAATTCCTTTGGTACGACCCTCTCTGAACAAGAGACGCATTCCCACGTGAAGATATTCGGGATGACTTACGAATCGAAACAAAACGGATGCTGTGTCGTTTGTCTGTAAGCCTCCCTCTTTCAGGTCCATTATACCTTCGATTACGCATGTCTGCCGAACATTTCCTACGTGCACTGTTGCTTGAAAACCCGGATAAATTGCAGTCGCGTGATATACAACTAGCACGGTGGCCTGGAATATAAATAAACATACAACAACCACATGCATTTAGAAATTCTGAAACGCTGTTGTTATCGGTGTATCGAATTTTCACAATGACCAGTCTTACCTGGAAGAAGAGTGTCGCGTGGGGATGATCTCGAAGTGAAACCAGTACCATGCCAGGACGAAGGTGAGGCAACGGAGGATCTCTGTTCGTGGAAGGTGCTAGTGTTAAACTGGCACTCTGCGATGCTCGTACAAGACAGCAAGGTGCTTTATTGCGGTGCAAGCTAGCTACTTTTACTGGACTAAATTCTCCGTCTGGCAGAGGACCCACCAGCAGCCGTGTTCCTGGTGCAATTGTCCCCCTTACGAGCAGTCCACCCAACACCGGCTCTACCAGCCCTGCCACTCTAAAACAGACACGATCGTCACGTGAGAATAGAATTTTGTCATTTCTACTCTGGTGCACGAATCAAACAAAATATGCAATGTACTCTTACGAGGATGGGGGATCCTTAATATAGGCGTAGCTACTGCTATAGCGCATAAACAGGAGCTGTAGAGAGGACAAGATATATAAGCAGCGTACCTAAATGTTTCGTCGATTTGGAATAAGCAGGATTCGGGATCTGAGTCCGAAGGAGTAGGCTCGGACGGTGGCAAGTCCCTGATGAATCTAGTTAATCCCTCTAAGCCTTCCCCGGTTACGCAGCTAACGGCAAATACTGGTATCACGTCTAACTCATAACCTCTTGGCACTTCATTGATGTTGCTGTACAGTACGAGCTGTTTGCTGCAGCCTTGCGCTTGAACTGCGCTTTTCAGTTGAGTCAAAGCCTCGCGCGGGTCACAGAGACCCAGATCAGTCTTCGTCATAACAACAAAGAATGGCAGCCGCAGTGCCAAGCAAAGTGCCAAATGTTCCTGCGATGCTTCGTTCATCGGAGGCGCTATGACTAGCATGACGTGATGTGGCGAATATCCTGAAAAAGGAAAGACAATTACTCACTAAACTTCCCAAAGTTTTCCTCGTCTCGATAAAGAGAAATAACGAATCTCTGCAGACCTGTAAGTCCTAGCAGGGTGGTTCGGAGGTACTTTCGATGTCCTGCCAGATCAATGAACGTGACGACCTTCGAAGCATGCTCGCATATCTCTTCAGCCGTGTTCATCTCGGCATAATTCAATACATGACCCTCGTTATCGAAGCCGACGATTTCATGGGAGATCGAAGACGTGCGTCCGGTTCTGATCTCGTGAAGATGACGAAACATGTTCAGTCTGGCTCTACCTCTACCGTTGTCGAGTTCGCCTTGCGTCAGCACACCTGAGTATGAAAATACGAGTTGACTAATAGTATAAAAGTCATAGCTTTGTCGTCCTAACTAAAATTTCGAGGCCGTATCTTTCCGGAATAAGGCGTGCAACGCGCTTTAGGTATATTTCTCTACCTTAAGTGTTGCCTGCTAATCCTCTCACCTAAGAGGGTCGACTTTCCAGCGTCTTGTCCACCCGTCACAGCTAATCTCAATTCCACGACGCTCTCCTGATCCTCGCGGTCGTCCTTCCGCAATTTTCGCACCACGACTTCTGCCACCCTTCTCTCTTCTCCGTCGTGCTCCTTCGTCTGGCCGCTCTTACCTTTGGCATTGGCAAATCTTTCACGGAGGACGTTGGTCGTGGCGCCGAGTCTCGTTGCCATGTCTCTTAAGGTTTTTAGGGAGGCTTTCATCTCCTCTCTGGATAAACCAGCAAGAGTTCCATTATCCTCGACGCCTAAGATAAGTTTAACCGTAGTTACTTTCAGTTTACGATGTAGCAAATTATTAAAAAGCCCTTCAGAGGCACGAAGAGCAAGACTTGTATTTATTAGTATACCAATTTGATATATAGCTTCCCCATGACCCTCGCGAAGTCTCCATTTCATCTGCGTTACAAGATGTTCGAATCTCTGACTGGAAGGATTGACGAGCTTCAATTTGTACTCGATATTGCCTTGTTCCGGTTCAGGCGGAAGTCTCTCCTCCCCGTCGGAATTACTGTGCTCGTGATCATCGTCTAAACTCGAGCTCTCACAATCAGACAATCCGTTTCCTTCGTTCTCGAAATCATCCCATCTCTCCTTGCTGTTCGTCTTATCTTCGCCCGGATCGAATAAGCCAAGAAACGACTCCATCTCTGCATTAAAAAAAAAGTCATCTAAGCTTAAGACGATCATCACAAAATAATGAGACGTAAACGTGACAATGATTCTTTGGTCATAGAATATACTGATAATATCAATATGGCACGAATAGACGGATCAGTCATAATATCCATAAAGGGAAATAGAGGAGATCAGAAAAGAAAGATTATTTATACTTTATGGTAAACTCTCCCAAGATAAACATATGTTTACCACTGGGAAAGGTACAAGGTAAAAGAATAATTATATTAGCTATCTAACAACAAAGCGCTCCCGTGAAAATAGCTAAACCAGTTCATACGTAATATATACCAATTCTATTGCCAAATCGATTACATAACACATCTCTCTTACATATTGGTTGCTACATATAGGCTCTAGCCAGAGTTAGAGTTCTTCCTAGAAGTGAATTAAGCGCTAGAAATTATACAGGATAAATTGTTGAATCGTCACTTTTATTGTATCCGGAATAAAAATACGATATCATTGAAAAATTTATTTATAGCAATGATTAGTGTACACCGAGTGTACAACGGTGCACACTGTATATATTTACAGCATATTGAAAGCCATTATACAATAAGTAGCCGAGCTTCACGAAGCGAGGCCTTAATGTAAAAATAGCTCGTACTCCCGTGAATACGATTAAAGTAAAAAGTTTACTTGACCTTGAGAAATCTCGTAGTCCTTCTAAAAGATCAGAGCGCGATTCAAATTAAATTTAACGTCCCTCAGGCAGAACCCACGTGATCATTTGACAGCTGTACGCATGTGTGACGTCAGCCTCACGCAAAAATATTATGACACTTACGAAAATATGACGTTTTTTCGCGCAACCAGGAAAGTGCAGATTTTTCACGATCTTACCACTGTCTCGTTCCAAGCGCAAGTACTGTCATTAATTATTCTATCCGCAGAGTATTGTTTTGCGCGAAAACAGCTGCTCATCGAAAGTAAAAGTGACACATCTCGGACCCAAGATCGACAATAGAAAGGGCAATCGTTTCGCGGGAAATTCTCTCGTCACGCTTCACAGCCTCACCACGATGCACTCATTAAGAATTTGCGAGAAAATTATAAAAGGGGATAACTTACTTTCTTCGTTAAATGTTCGATCTTTGCCTGCCAGTAGAGAATAACCAATTTAAAAGTTCACCCGTCGCCCTCGAAAAGCTGGTCAGCCATGTTGCTCGTCCTTTCCTGTCCCCTTCTTGCGGCTAACTGAACGCTCACTGCCAATAGGAGAAATCGAAAGACCCCAGTATTTTGAAACTGTTTCGCAATATTATTGCCTCAAATAAAAGACTGTTGCACGATCGTTTGCTTTCCATTTATACAGTATAATCCGATTGGTTCGCTTTATATTCTTCGTACACTTTGTTCGATAGAAGAATAACTTATGGCCAATTCCACAAACACGGTTAATTGTTTAAACTCACTTTTTAACAACGCGATTAGCCATTTAGATATTTGCATTTTGAAGATTAACCCAGTTTAAAACAATAAACCGTCTTTGTGGAACCGGCCCTTACTGTTCTTTTTCCATAGACATACGTAAATGATCAAATCTTCGAATGCCTTTGAAATTATTTTATTTTACTTACCCTAATTGTTATAGCACCAAGCTTTTACGACAGGATATATTTACTGCTCATCCATGCATATTCATATACCAAAATATAAAGATTTATTATAAGAAAAACCTTTATATCGTATACCGCACGAGAAGTAAATTATATGCAACTTTTATCCAGATCACAGCATTGTCACCCGTTACATTCTCCTCGTAGTGTGTACGTACATTCCCACGATAAGAGACAATAAACAAATTATTCCGCATTTACTTAATGACTATGACGCTTATATGTATATATATGAATATATACCCGGTCATTCAGTCCAAAGGCACCACCTGAACATGGTTTTACCATAAGAATCAATTGGGCACGTTAACTTCAGATGGTGCGTTTGGACTGAATAATTCGGTATATTTACAGCATATTGTTATTTACAGTTCATAAATAAAAAAAAGTCTATAAGAAAATTATCTCGCGAATTTTCGTCATTGAGGAAGAAGCGGTTCGCTCCCAGCCCTCGAGACGCTCTTTGGAGCTGTGATAATGTCGTCCATACTTTCAGCGGGTTTTTCCGCCTTCGCTGACTTTTCAGTCTTTAACAGCGCGTCGTTCAAGCATACGTTGTTAAGACTGACCGCGCTGTTGGAGAAGATGGCCATAGTAAGACTCGGATTGTTCGGATCCAGATTGTTCGTCTCCGTATCACGTGGTGTCGGCTTCGAAGTGCTCTTTGATTGATTCGAGTTCGTATGCGATGAAATCAGATCACAGGCTTTGCCTAAGATAATTAAACTGTTCAAGATACGAAGCGCTACGAGAATCAAGTATGCTAGCACGAAAAGGATGATATTGGCGGGTCTGGCTGCTGGTGTTAAAGTAGTACTGATAACGCGGCCCATCGCTACACCCAGAGGAAGAGGAATAAAGCCCATGCGTCTTGCCACAAGGTCCGACGGATCTGAGAATGCCATTTCCTGTCTGGTTTGTGCCATATCGTAAGCCAGACTTACTGTATAGTCTCGGTATACCGTAGAGCGTAATTCGTTGAAACGAGTTATGAAAGCGTGCTTCACCTGCATGGAAGAAAACGTGTCAGAAGCACCTCGTTACAACTTATGCGTCTCTATTACTATGTAACATATGCTTATGTACCCAGTCTACGAGAACTTCTGCTATCAGCAAGAAAATGCAATCAGGCAATAGTACAGCTAGACGATCAGCGCGCCATGCGTACTCTTTCATCGTTTGCAGACTGACGGCAAGGAGTAACATGGTTAAATGAAAACGTTCCCTCACGTCATTGCACGACAATTGAAAGAGGTTGTTCTTGTCGAACTTCTTGAATACGGATCCCTTTAGTTCCACAAACTGCAAAAGAAAGACAACTGTAAGTTTGTGATCTGTGGAGAAGGACTTTATTCAATGCGATACTCACGTTGTTAGACATCATAATGGTCAGAAGAGCTTTGTTACTGCTATTTATCGCCACGTTCAGTGTAGTAGCTTGAAATAACACTAATATGCTGTGCAATACTTTAGAAAACTAGTTAAGGTAGTCATAGTATTTTGTATTTTAACAATGTATAAACAGAAAACGAGGATGTGAGATATTCTAAACTAGATGAAAAGGATACGGACATAAGCGAGAGCGAATAGTAAGTGCGGCAATGTGCCAAGATGCTGCGAATGCGAATGAGAACGTGAACGAGGCTCTGTAGCAGTCCACAGAAGTGCATCTATTGTGTCTTGACCAAAGGCACTGAAAAGACGATCTCCTACTTCCAGCATATTATAAAAAATGTAGAGCTTGATAACCGATTGACTTTTCACAAGGTGATACATCATTGAAGTGTCTACTTTCCAAGTTGCTGCCCAGCAACCCACGACCACTACCCCTTTCAGTAAATCGCACATTTCAGCTGGTCTTAATAGACGTTCCCTCTTCTTACCGCGGGATTTTTTTCCACTACAAACATTGAAAAAGAATCATGATCGTAGCTAGGAAATGCTTAGTCTTATGAACAGTTACTTATCCGCTTACCCCAAGCACTGCATAATAGGTCTTGCTGCTACAGCCCATAGAGCCATAAGAAACCTCAAAGGCAAGAAGGTGTAGACAAATAAAAACGAATCTGCACACTACGAATATCAGATTCTCGTTATATATAAATTTATCCTTAAGATGTGTAAAACAATTCATAACAAGTGACTCACTTGCAAAAATCCGTAAGTCATGAACTTTTCCACCTCTCTTGGAATTTTCATGAACGAATAAATCTTTTCCCTGCGAGCTGAATAACGTTCCTCATCGTGTTCCAACTGATAGCCTCGAGTAAGCTCCTTTCGAAGGAACTGGCCCAATGTCACCCCTAGGGAATAGGCCAAGTATGAATAGCATGTCTTACAGGTTCGGATATTTGTACTTGGACATTGAACTGTACACTAGCAATGATATCCGAACCTCTACACAAAAGAGACACACTTCCATCCCTATTATAGAGCTACAAATGGGTTAAAACGAGACAAGCTCGCTTGGAAAATACAGAACCTCAACAATTGTAAGGACATAACAACAGTGACAAGAAAATTGTAAAAGTACAAGAATCTGTAAAATGGGCATTGTGAACCACGCCAGCACAATAATAAAGAAATATCAGCGATAATACCATGCTTTTTTGAAGAGCTTGGCTTCTCTGACAGCTGCGGTTCGCTCTGACCAAGATTCACGTTCTCGACTCGGACTCCATGAGATCCAGCAGCGGCCTTACTCGGACCGCGAAACCTTATGTGTTTCTTTTCTGAGAACACAGAGCAGTCCTCCTCGCTCTTTTCATTTTCAACATTCATTTTCCGATGCTTAGTATTCCAGCTCTTGACGCAATGAATTGAGTACGCATAACCTCGACGGAACAGCTGTTCGAAGTCTACATGAGTATCCTACACGCGAAACACTATTGCAGCGTGCACCTCGTAGGTGCTCATAGGTGTGCAGCGTAGTGTGCTTGAGTGTGGTGTTACGCTTTGCTCAATGGCTACACAAGTATGACTTGCTCGACTTGCTCTTGTTTCTTTTTAAAAGTTACTCGTTATATTTTGGCACAGGTATTTTTAGATAACTTTGTAACGAATGGATTTAACTGTTGCAATATTACGTTAATTATGCGTTGCCATCTTTTAGAAGTGTCAATCTCGGTTTCAGTGATAAAGATGCAATTATTTTTGCACTCCCGCTAGCGTCGTCTTTCGATTGACAGGTGATATGAAATAAACATGGCGGCATCCACAGGCGAGTCAGTGGATGACCGAATTTCTTGCAAAGTATTAATTATCGGGGCTGGAATGGCTGGTCTCTCGGCGGCTAATCATCTATTGAAAAATGGGCAAACAGATTTTCTAATCGTGGAGGGGCGAGGTCGCATCGGCGGGCGAATTGTTGCGGCACAAATGGGTACGACCAACTAACCTTAGCATCTCTGATTTCACAAAATTTTATGTAATTTATTGAAATATTTGTACATTCTTTTCATGATAAAAATATAATCTATGCTTATAACTCACGTTGCGTCAATTTACTGTGGATGTCATTTAGTAAATGTGACTAGTTTATTAATGTACCTGCTAAATAAGTCTTCTGTATTTTGACTTGTATCAAATTAATTCTTTACAGGCAATGAAAAAGTAGAATTAGGAGCTAATTGGATCCATGGAGTATTGGGAAATCCTATGTTTGAATTAGCCATGGCTAATGGACTGATAGATATAGTAAGCGTTCCAAAACCTCACAAGGTGGTAGCAGCAATGGAAGATGGCAAACAGATACCATTTCCTATTTTGCAAGAAATCTATGAAGCATATGTGTGTTTTCTGAGACGATGCGAAGAGTACTTTCTGAGTGCATATAGTCCGCCTGAAGGAATAAATAGTGTGGGTGCACATGTAGCTCTTGAAGCTGATCTCTACCTATCGTCACTCTCGCCTGATAAGAGAAGAGCTAGAGAATTGCTCTTTGATTGTTTACTTAAGCGGGAAACGTGTATTACCGGTTGTGACAGCATGGAGGAGGTAGATCTTCTAGAAATGGGCTCGTACGCTGAACTTCAAGGTGGAAATATTAGTCTTCCTAATGGATATAGTGCAATTCTTGAACCCATCGCAAAACACATACCAAAAGATCGTATTCTTACCAGGCATGCTGTTACTAAGATCAGGTAAATGCGTAACATATATTTCAACACAGGTACTATACCATACATATTTATATGTCAAAAAGTAATTAACGTTCTTCGTAGATGGGATAATTGTGATCTCGGCGGAAATGAATCGGACGATTCTAATCATACAATTATCTGTTCGAATGGAAATGAGGATCTAATGGAGGTGTACTGTGAAAATGGGAAGAAGATAACAGCAGAACAAATTATATGCACGCTGCCATTGGGAGTTCTGAAGGAAAAAGCCCGAGAGATATTCGAACCCTCCTTACCAGCCTACAAATTGGAAGCCATCGATAGATTAATGTTTGGGACTGTAGATAAAATATTCCTCGAGTATGAGAGGCCTTTTCTAAATCCTGGAGTGTCGGAAGTGATGCTTCTCTGGGACGACAGAAGTATCACGGAGGAAGAGAAGCGAGATCTCGGTAAAACTTGGTTCCGGAAGATTTATTCCTTCACTAAAGTTACGGAAACACTTCTTCTCGGTTGGATATCGGGCAAGGCGGCAGAGTACATGGAGCAACTGTCTACGGACGAAGTAGCCGAAGTATGCACTACGATATTAAGACGTTTTCTAAACGATCCGTTCATCCCAGTCCCAAAGGGATGTTTACGCACATCCTGGCATTCTCAGCCGTTTACACGAGGTTCCTACACCGCCATGGCTGTCGGCGCAAGTCAAATGGATATCGAAACCCTTGCTGAGCCTTTAATTAAACAAGATGATTCGTCCCAGGTGAAGATAGCATTTGCCGGGGAGCACACGCACTCCTCGTTTTACAGCACCGTTCATGGTGCTTATCTCACAGGCAGAACGGCTGCTCAGCTGCTTCTAGACTCCAAGAAAAATGAAAAACAGCCACTAAGTCTGAGCTGCGAGGATACGAGCGATCTCAGCTCGTGGATTCAGGGTATATCCCTGGGTTAGAAATTAGAGAAAATTCTTGGACACTTCTTACCATTGTCGATTACGTTGATTGTGTTGACAGCCGATTTTTCGCGGAGACGGAACGCGCTTGAGTCAGTGCGTACCTTTTTGAAATCGAATCACGCATACGCATACTTTTACACAGTTTTATCGGCTTGCCGCGTTTTGAAGCTGCCGCCAACGTCGAGCGTCTTAGTTTTGTAAATATACAATAGATCATTGCCTGCGCTGTGTACATAACGATGCCTACTTAGAAGTAACAATGTATTTTATAATAGAGTATGCATTTATTAGTTTTGGTCCGGTACCAAAGTAAATCGAGTAAGCAAAGTTTTTTCAGATGATAGTCATTTGCCCATTAAGGTTTGTTCGTGATAAAAAAAGAAGAAAATACAATGAAACTGATCCGCATAATTATTTGAAGAGACATTCACTATGCTCTCTTGGAGTAAAGCTATGACACTTTGATGTAGATAGTACGCGGATTGACGAAGTACACATTAGGAGCACTTTTGCACGATTACTCGAGATACACTTAATACTCTTAATCAATATTATACGATAGGTGAAGAGTTATCTAGTCGCGCAACTATGTCACTTCACGCATTATAATTTGATCGATTTCTACATTTGTCCTTTTTTAAGCCAGTATTTTTATGGAAATTCTGTAGCCACAGGTCGACGAAGATATTTCAAATTAAAATATTTAGGCAATAACGTCATCCGAATAAAGCAGTCATATATTGTCTGAACTTGAAATAGCAAAGCGATCAACATCGCTGGATTAAACTGCGATAAATATATCAGCCATGTATTCAATCAAAGTACTTTAATCGCTTGACGCAATTTAGTGGTGACCTAAGTTAACTTAAGCAAAGAGAAACATATCTTGCACACCTGTGGTTCAGCTTCATAGATTTATACGCATCTTGTGATATTCCTTTCGTTTGCAGCTAACACTACGTATAGCAATCAGGAAATAAATAGTTACACCCAAAAAGTTAAAGGAACGTCCACAAAGCCAAAGCCATCTTCTTGTTTTGCTATGACGACTGAAATACCGTACTAGGTATTCGATATCTTTTACGATAAAGATTCGCCACGCGTCACTGTAGTATTTTCTTTGACCTCACGTTTTAATTGATCACAATTTTATTATACATAGTAGCCTTGTACAGATGGTGTATAATTTATTTATACACGTGTATGTTATACAATATTTAATATGAATATAATGTGAATAAAATACCGTAATACCTCCGATAAGATTCCTTTTTTTTTCCTTTCTCCTTCATCCATTACGCACGACAAAGGCTTCAGCTTAAAGACACATTGATTCTGCCTCACAAAAACTGCCGTACCATTTTCTGATCCCTCTTTACGTAAAAATATATCGTAAAAAACTAATATCTCTGATATCGAATGAAAAACTTCGTCCAAAATTATTAGCGAACAACTCTCCTACTATTTACATTGTATCCCGTCGCGTATCAGGTCCTCCCGACGCTCCCTCCGTTTCTTTTCTTTCTTTTACTTCGTTCCTCCTTTCCTTTTCCTTCGGGGCAGAAGAGAAATTCCTATTTACAATGACCTTCATTCGAAACAATATCTTAGGCATTTGTTCATTGAGCAAAGACCTAGCCAGCAGGTAACGAATTGAAATTATTTTCAGAGACGCAGGGAGCACACGTACGTTTCTCCAATCACACTTCGTTCTCTAATTTATACTTAAGAAAAAGAAAAATATACTTTTTAGGTAGTCTACACTTTACTTTCGTCTTGCGACTAAACGATATCTCGAAATTGGGTATTGTTACGAAGCTTGGGTCTAATAAGCATATACCCGTTAAACTTGAGTTAAAGTTAGAATTGAACAACTGCAGTAAAAATATCTAAATAATCGGATAAAACCGATGGGCTTTAATGAAATTTACTTAAACGAATCGTTTTCTCATCAAAACCTTCAATTCGAACTTGAACCACACATTTAGGCAAATCCAATTGATATTAGCTCCTTGGTTCTAAATGTAAAAAGTACAAGGTGTAACAATACGGTGTATCAATGTATCGTCGTATTCTCATCGTAATATAATCGTATATTCATACATACGGAATATATTAATAAAATATATTTAAAAATCAAACGCGATATACTTCGACGTTAATTGATAACAGCTACCAGAGCTACGTACCAATGCGTATCCTTAAAGTAAAATATCTTTTTTTATACTCCTGTATATATATATGTATTGTATATAATGTATCCTTTATAAATCGATAGTAAATTTTCTGCCGTTTAAACATTTTATGCAGGTATAGCGTTTCATTCTGAGGTAGACCGAGTCAACTATTATTCCGTACCCGAGAGCCAGACGTCCCTAAAGTTTTGGTGCAATTTTCAACTTCTTATGCTTTTGTGGAAATATCGAGAGACTGAATGACGTTTAGGTACTGATAAGTCCTATCGTTTCTGGAAATACCGTATAAAAGCATGGAATTCGATTCTTCCGATATGATTCCATTGTACGACAGCGTGCTCTCTCTCTCTCTTTCTCTCTCTTCTTACACCTATGCTTTTCTACACTGCACGGAAAAGTACATGAAATGCTTATGTCGATTACCCATTAAACACATAAAAAATCTTAATTCGAGGTATCCCAAGGATTTACAAAAAAGAATGGAAGAAGAAAAGAAAGAGGAAAGAGGAATAAAATCTGCAACGATACGGGTGGGATAAGGATCGGTAAGGAATGCCACAGACTTTGCCTCGCGAAAGATTAACCGGTTAACCGAACGGATTAAAATTCACAGAATCTAACAAAAGTGACGGCACTGATTAGGGTTTCGTAGCTCTCAAGCATAGACGCGTTTATAGCTAACGTACTATACTCTACTGATCATTAATATTAATTAATAAATTAACAGTAACTTTCTGGATCGTTTTGATAATGATAAAAATATAGCTGCTGCTTGCAGTATGTGTGAACGCATGGATTCCTCTTTCGGTTTCTGTACGCGCTTCAACGTTAAGCGTATTGACAAAAGCAACTGAACACTAAAACTCGTCGATTCCACCATCGGGTACACCAGCCCTGACTTTGTCCAGCACTTTGTTGACAAAGTCCGTCGAGTGACTTGCTATTCGCACCTCTGTAGATATCGAAAGTTAAAGACAATTAAAAAGAAGCTCCTGGACTCCGCAACCGCCGTCAGATCGGTCAAGTAAATAAAACGTAAATACTCACTCGTAGCGTATTTGCAAAATTTATCCATCTGACGTGTCAGTTCCTCCTGATTCTCAGGATTGGGCTCGGTCAGTTTGGCAGCTAGAGTTTGCTTGGCTTGCGATATTCCGTGAATGAGACGCCCTGCAAAGAGGATATTTCAAATGAAATCTATCTAATGATCGTACCGAGAAGGAATCAGTAGGAAAGGATGTACTGAACTGTGTTCTTGTTCGAGACCGTGTAGCTTAATCTTGTTTGCTTCGTGCTGAGCCTTCTTCTTGAGGCGACATGCTCGCGAAGCCAATTTGTTCTTCTCTTTGCGCGTCTTAGGTCGCACATTGAATGGCAGCTCCGAGACAGGGGTCATGTCGTTGATAACTCGAGAAAGCTTATCTAATTCCCGTCCGATGTTGAACAGCTTTCGAGGATTTGGCGTGAGGTCATTTCCATCGCCCTTACGTGCTTTTCCACTGTGCTTAATACCACGCAGGGCGCAATGAGGACTGAAGACTGGATCTGTCGCCTCGTTCAAGACATGTGGATCCTCTAGGCGAGCTCTGGCGACCAATCTCTGCCCCTTTGGCCCCTTTGCTTGTACGTTGTATTGCCAAAAGTATCTCTCCTTCTTACTGTGCCTCTCTCTTCCTGATTCTCCGCCAGGTCCACCGACCCTCATGCCGCCCTGGTCCTCTCCATCGCTACCACCGGAGTCTGCAAGGAAGGAGTACTTTGCTATATCATACGATATACTGTCAAGAGTTGTTTGCATGTAAGGAGTAAATTGATGAAAACCATTGATTAGACACGCCGCGATTGCGTCACCTGTATGTATACTAATTTGTTTACGTTTATATCGTCCATATTTTGATATCTAATCCGTTTAATTGATTTATATGCAGTATGACACTTCAAAACAGATCTTGTGTGTCGTACACAAGTTTTGATACATTCATTACTTTCGCCCACTTTCTAATGAATTAAGATAGATTCGGTACTGTGTCGTTTTATCTCTCTTACCCTTTTTATATTCTATTGTACAATTATCAGTTACTCAATGGGAATTTACGACGTCACCATGATGCAAAAATAATTAACATCACAACTTGAAACTATTTTAAGGAAAAGTGCGATAAACTCCCTCTATTAAAGGATACTAAAAAAAATGCAAACACTAAATAATATTGACAATTGTGGTACCATTATCGCTGCTGTAATCGTCGTAATGATCACTGTCCTCGTCGCTGTCTTCGTAGCCCTCGTCGTGACTAAGAGGATCGAGATGACCTAGAGGATCTGGACTCAGAGCACCACCTGTGCTAAGACTGCTGGTAGAACCAGCCTCCGCGAGGCCCAGGCTGCCCGTACTCAATAAGTGTTGTCGAGGTTCACGACGGGCCCAAATCTGCTCCAAACCCATTGACTGCGTTGGTGCTGACATGGAGAGTCTCGAGACTTTCGGTTTTCCAGAGGAGACGACTGTGGTATCCATTTGACTGCACATTGGACTCGGAGGATTCTCCCCTTTTCTCATAAGGAGATCGTGAAGTGTGGACTGCCCTGAAGGCCTGGGCACAGGATGAGGTGAGGTTGATGAGCTTGCCGTTGAACTACCTGAAAAGATAAAAAATGAAACTGATCGCATTGAAACAAATTCAAATGTCATCATAAGGGCATCCATATTTACGAAAACTAATGGTACTTATTAGTTGACAAAATGCATAAATATTTAACATTTTCCCTCATTCCATCTAGTCCTGATTCTTGATATTTGTCTTTGGCAATTTGTTACTCAGCCTAGGAAATCGAAATTATATTGATAAAAGTGTATACCTGCAACATTACTTGTTCCTGGACTGGGAAACGCAGGTGGACTGACTGCTTCTGCGTTATCTATAAGGCTTATTCCTCCATTCAAATTGAATCCTGAAGAGT
Source organism: Pachycephus smyrnensis (assembly GCA_030142225.1). NCBI lineage: Eukaryota > Metazoa > Arthropoda > Insecta > Hymenoptera > Cephidae > Pachycephus > Pachycephus smyrnensis. The sequence goes on along the minus strand of JARQST010000437.1, from coordinate 525,399 downwards.
TAGTGTACGGTGGGCAGCTGCGATACGTTAGACCAGACTGGGGAAAACTGCTTGGTGCAAATCCAGGTCCGCTACTGAATAGAGAACCTACGGATGGTCCGAGATCGGTTCCTACTCTCAATGGTTGGATTCTTTCCTCAGGCAGTAGTAAATCGTCAAAGTTCAAATCACCAAGAAGCGTGTCATCATTGGCATTGAGTTCAGCAAGTGTGGGACCCTGAATAAGATCGGCTTTGTCGACTTGGAATATATCATCATCATCCATTTTGAAGGAGCTGTCCAATTGGTCAGGATCCATCTTGAACGGTGACTCCATGTGGTCAGGTCTGGTACCCCAAGCAGAGGATGTTGCCAAAGGCGAAGGTGAGAATTGATCGTAAACTCCTCTGGCACCCCTATGTCCTCCAGGAATAGGTACCGAAGCTGAAGATGGGCCCATTTCTTGCAAGGGCTCTTGTTTTACTATACTATCCATTGCATTACTTCCCAGATCAAGTAAGAACTCTGGATAACTGGAATCTCCCATTTGCCAATAGGATGAGATACTGCTTTAATAAAGCCGTAGGTTCTCAGTAAGATTCTATATTGATGTTAAAGAGTAACACTGAGTCTGCGATTGATCTCTTTAACAGAATGCATATACATAGAATCTTCCATTTGACAAAGGGTACCAGTATTTAAGTGCTCGGATGGTTGATATAAATAAAGTCTGTGTACTCCAAGTAAACTTCTAACTCGATTGACAATGAGAGAGAACGTTTTGTCGAACTTTAAGAAGCGTATAAAATTGAAAAAATACTAAAGTCGATATATGTATGTATTCCAATGTGGAGTCGATAACGAAAACAAGTACTATCAGCCTGCACAGGTCCTCTGTTTGGGAGCAAATGTCAATCCAGGAATGGATAAAGTTCGACGATCGATCCTACAAGAGGCGTCTTTGCTTCTGTACAAGTAGAGTGATCCCCGGATGACGCGTGGGAGGGACAATGACCACTCAATGACAGTGCAAACTGGTTGATCACAGAGACGACTGAATCATTAAGGTTCCCAAAAGGGATGTAAGGAGATGGAGGAGAGCAGCTTTTCCTTTCGATTCGAGAAACGTCTCGCAGGATGGCGAGGTGGAAAGTAGGAACGCTGTCGCGAACGATAGAGTCTGAGGAATGGAAGGAACGCGGTTGGATTACATAGCGGCCCTCCTGCGTTCACGACCTGCACGCATGATGACCATGACTTTCGTCAGCAACTATTATCCGTGACTGACAGCATCGCAAACACCTCGACAACTATTTTCAAGCAGCTGAAAAATCGCACAGACGCGCACGGCACACAAGACGCGACACACTCGAAGATTTCCCACGTGCGACGGACGAAATACGAGAGCGCGGATCGCGGGACACCAACGTCTGTTGTTGTTTTGCCACGAGATCGTGAGAAAAATATCTCCCGAGGTTTGCATAAACGGGAAAAGGTCACATGAACAGCGCGAGCGATCAATCGGGGGGAGTCCTTCGACCAATCAGAAAACAGTCTGCCACCTCACGTCGCCGGAATTTCGAAGTTCATCGCACGCGGAAACCTTGTTTTTTCGTTAAATTCAGCCGCGCGTAACGAACGAATCCTTATTACAGGATCTTTATCGGTCGTCCGATAGAAACTGTATCCTCTCGATGTATCTTTGTCGCGAATCAGCTATTCCGAGCCCGAAAAACACGAAAATAAACATCGCAGCCTCTGCTGGCTCTCACTTGTGACTGCTTCTGACTACGTCACGTCGACGTCAGAAGCGGGCTTTCGAATGGACGCCGTTACGAGGGTTTATATTAATGTTTTCCTCAACGCGATATCTCGCCCGTCACTTTTATCACTTGTCACACGTTGGCCTATCTTGGACCACAATCAATTTCTGAGAGCGTCTTCGCTCCGCACAGTAGGTGTGTGTCTACTCGTCTCAATTTCCACCACGATCTCTTTGTTCCTCGGACGAAGGAAACAATGATGATTTAAATATCCCGTGAAGAATCAGGCACAACAAACACAAAGAATGTCATCTAATTAATCGCAAAAGCTTTAAACACTATCGATTGGCTGCGCAAAGTACCACGTGGCTATTCTACGTTTTTCATTAATACAAAGCAGAACGAAACACGAAATTCTATTCGCTATCCACGAAAGATCTAGGGAAACTTTATTTACTTTGATCTTGGAAGAAACTAGAAGAATTCCTAGCGCGTCATGCTCCAGTCTGACCAATAACTCCTGAAGATAATTTCTGTAGTGGCAACACGGATACCAGCTGATCATCCATGATCAGCCGATTCCGAAGCTGCGTTCAGGGCAGTTGGAAAATTTGTGATGGCTGTGCTCTGTCGTATATTTGCAGAGAAACACGGCAACGAGAGCACTCGAAAAACGAAAGACACGTAATCCAGGATGAATCCTTTAATTTATACTAAAGCAAGGATAGCTATGCGCTCCAGTATCCTTAGACGTACGTATTAAGAATTTCTACTGTTTTTTTATTTCATCTTACACGCATATATCGATGTAATTTACTCTCCGTCCGTGCGATCTACATGCTGCCACTACTTGCGCGTGTTTATGTAACATGAAGAAACACGCTTGCCTGTTATGACTATTAATATACGTGACTCCAAACGGTCTGCCACTCGTTCCTAAAGAGATGCAATTTATAAGCCATTTCCTTTACTTCATTATATTCGATAGTCTCTTAGGTTATGTTGTACGTTGTTCCGAGCAGTTCCGACGGCGACGATGATCATGACATTATTAACGACTACGAATTAATTGCATCTCGTTTAACAGCTCATCGAATCGTTATCATAATCCCCTCCTATCAACAGCATCAAGTGCATTCGGTTTAACTTTCAATGCCACGTTGATATTGAACTTTAACCTTATATTGACATGACCCATTCCATGTCTTACGAAAGGTCGAACAAAATTACGAACATGCCGACAATGTATTTTTCGCATGACTTCCACCTTGTTTCGTGTTAAGACTGAATGTCTGTCGAGAAAAACGTTCGTTTTGCAAATACCCTTTTTATTATTAAGGACTTATTCGTCTAAATTAGGACACTACGTTAACTGATTATATCGGTACTATTGACTAACACAAGTCAGTCTAAAATTGCACAGAAATTGTGACTCCCGCTCAAGGACATTGTTCGAGTTTTTGGTGCTGCACAGTTTCGTTTTAATGGCAGTGAAAAAAAAAAAATTGTCCTAGGTCGTTCCCACATGTTTTTCAGAGATTGACCTACATGATCATTAGCCTCAGAGTGAATTAATATAAAGAAAAAAGATAGGAAAAAGGTTGAGTGTTTTCTTAGCTTTCATTGTTATAGATTGTTGCTGCCGTAAAATATGGTACAATGACGACAGCAGAATCGCGAGTCTGGCTCTCATGTGTAATAGTATGAGAGACTTCAAGGCCGTTCCGAGATCCATTGATCCGATGTCGTTGGATGCATCCCCAATTGGCGCATCCTGCCTTCAAATTCGTCACTTTTACGTGTCGCCCGCACGGAGAGGCCAAGAACCGTCCTCGAAAGTCGAGGAGACTGTCAAGAACCTTAAAGAGCAAAAAGAAGAAAAAGAAAAAGAAAAGATGTCAGCTTTGCACACTTCGGACGTTGTAAAAGCACCGGAAAAGGCTGTTGCCGAAAAGCGTACTATGTGGCAAAAGATAAAAGCTGAGATGTTGCATTATTATCATGGCTTTCGGTTATTAGGGCTAGATATGAGAGTCTCGGCTAAACTAATATGGCGAATTCTTCAAGGGAAAGAACTCAGCAGGCGAGAACATAGATTGGTATGCTATCCATTCCTCTAGCACTTGATGCATTCCCTGCCTTAATTCACCGGAGATTTTATTATTTATATTTCGTGTTCTGTAATTCGTCGTAATCATTCTTTTGCAGCTAATTAAAACCACAGGAGATGTGTTCAGATTGATACCCTTTTCAGTCTTTATTATCGTTCCATTTATGGAATTCTTGCTGCCTGTAGCAATCAAATTGTTCCCTGGACTACTACCATCGACGTTTCAAACGGCTACTGAGAAGGAGGATAAACTTAAGCAGGCTCTAAAGGTACAATCCCAGTAGATTACTTCACCGAATGGTGTAACCACTAATATTTACGATACCGCGTGATTACTTTCAGGTCAAAATAGAGATGGCAAAATTCTTACAAAAAACTCTTGACGATATGGCGGTGCAGTCGTCGGATCACAGATCTCAGAAAGCCAAAGAATTTACAGAATTCTTCTACAAGGTTCGAACGACCGGTGCTGTTGCCAGCAACGAAGAAATTTTGAAATTCAGTAAACTCTTTGAGGACGAGATAACGTTAGACTCACTTTCACGTCCGCAATTAATTGCGTTATGTCGGGTATTGGACGTGCAGACCCTTGGCACCACGAACTTCCTGCGATTCCTCCTCAGGATGAAACTGAGAAGTCTGACGGCTGACGATAAGGTGCGTGAAGTCGTGCGTCACCTCGAAGAATCATATCCATTGACAAATTTCTGTTTTTCTGCTTTAATCAGTTAATCGAAAAGGAAGGAATAGACTCGCTGACGAGGGCCGAACTACAACAAGCCTGCAGAGCTCGCGGGATGAGAGCGTACGGGATGCCCGAGAATAGGTTAAGGGAGCAGTTATCCCAGTGGCTCGACCTCAGTCTAAATAAGAAAGTACCACCCTCGTTGTTGCTACTTTCTCGGGCCCTCATGGTACCGGAAACTATTCCAATGTCCGATAAGCTCAAGGCCACGATTTCGGCTCTACCGGATGCCGTGGTAGCGCGCACAAAGGGTGCGATCGGAGAAAAGGAGGGTAAGATGGATCATAGAACGAATATCGAGATCATCAAACTGGAGGAGAAGCGCATCGAGGAAGAGAGGCAAGAGAGGAAAGAAATCGAACCACAGCCAACTGTGCTTTTGAACGATGACAAGAAGGACGAAATCACAACGACAGACGTTAAAGTTCTAGAACAAGCTCTGGACTCCATCGGGAAGGTTAGTTTCAGCCAACTATCGCAATCGCGTGTCCATTTCTTACAGGTTAAACACGTTTATTAATGTAACCTTACATTAGGACAACAAGAAGATGTCTGTCGAGAAGGAGGAGATCAAGGAATTGAAGGAGGAGATGGCGGAGTATCAAGAGGATATCCAGGAATTGTATCAAATCAAGGCCGAGGCAAAGGGTGAAGTGGACGTAGAAGATATTAAGGTGTCAAAGGGTGCTAAGCGACTTTTCAACAAGGTCAATAAGATGATCAGCAAGATGGATGCCGTATTGCTGGAACTTGAGCAGTCGGAGAAACAAATGAAGAAGAAACTGGAGGCCCTAGCACCCGAGGAGAAATCCGATTCGAAGACAGCCGAAGAATTAGTCAAGATAGACGAACTGATAGCAGCTATCAAACAAATCCAGAACGTTCCCGACGAGTCTCGACTGACACGTATAGCCGAGATTTTAGGCAAGATCGACGACGACAGGGACGGTGCAATTAAAATTGAGGATGTACTAAAGGTATGTTTTATTTGAAAGCCAAAAATATACGAAGTCTATTAAATTCTGCACTGTTTAATTTTACTATTCATCCGCTATAGGTGGTGGAGCTCATAGGAAAGGAAGATATAAAGCTCAGCAAGAAGCAAGTGGACGAGTTGATAGAGTTAATGGACAAGGAAGAGGTTCTAGAGGTAGAGGAACAGATTCAAAAGGCCTTACAAAAGGAAAGTAAAGACGCGAAAGAAGCGAAAAAAGCGAAAGAAACGAGGGAGAATAAAAAAGCAGAAACGCCATCACCGGTACCTGCTGCACCAGTGACTACCGAGCCACGCTTTCCAGAGGAAGAGCTGACCGAAGACTCTGGTATACCTGACAAATCTGTAAAAGTCAGTCCTCCGGTTGGAGACGACAGAAATTCCCCCTCATCCGTATTGAAACCCGATGCGTGCTCGGATCCAGTTAACAATCCTCCCATTGCCCCGACTGTGCCGCCTTCGCCGAAGAAAGCAGAGGGCTCGAAGCACCTGTGACCGCCGCGCAACGGGACGTAAATTGTACACTTATTCAAACTAGATTAATTTTTCTTACCAAATTGAGACACCCGATTTACAACGACAGGCGCATTGTTTTCAAATTTGAAAAATACAAATTGCCTAAGCGCGTTGGGTCTCGCCGTTCGGGTCGGCACGAGGAAAGCAGAAGGAACGAAAAAAAAGAAACTAGACTCGTTAAACCTTTTGCGTATGACCCTCGATGATGATGATACACGTTACGCAATGGATGAGTCGCCGACTGGTTTTACATCGTACCCATACACTGTGTAATATTTTACTGATCGATTAATTACCTCGACCTATAGCCTGTTATTTATGCATACGTGCAAAAACCTTCGAATTAGCTAAACGAAGGGGATGCATTTAACGGCATCTAATCACAAATACTTTTCTTCCCGATATCCAAGTGACAAAAAGGCATGTGCTGGTCACAATGACTTGTCACTTGTCGCGAACCATACGGCTACTTGCGCAATTTCAAGACGTTCTGCATACCGTGGGAATATCATTCCATCTACGAGAGAAATTCGATATAGTCGTTATGCCTATTCCGATCGTTTCCATGTTTCCGTGTTTCCGTGAACCTGAATCGTTTCGCAGGGTAAGGAAAGAGAGTATTAAATGTTTGATACTGATGCTCTCATGCGTGCGTAGAAGGCGACGAACGTGATGTGATGTACAATTATAAGTATATACCAATTCTTCATATTTATCTATAAAGCAAGAAGCGAGCAAAGCAAACACACGTCACATATTGTATGTATGTACTACTGTTATATAAAAAAAAGCCCATACAAAATGCATTTGACAACGTTTACTCTAAATACCTTGTACCATCTTATGAGAAATTTATCGTTGATTATCACGCAAACTTACGCAATTTCTATTTTAATCTAGTTAAAAGTTGGAAATCATTTTATCCTCCGTTCAAATAGAATCTTTAGTATCGATCCTATCAAACTGAAGTATTCTATGCGGTTCGTCAAATTCTTTATAAATTCTAAGCGCATCGGTATAATTAGACTTAGTATGTAATATTACTTTGATAGTAAAGCCAGGCGTTGCGTCTCATCGAAAATCAATATTTATTTGCAGCCCTGTTTTATTTTGACAAAATAATGTATTTGCAGCACGATTTGATGATTTCGTGAAATCGACAGCTGTCCAATCAGGTAAACATATAGAGAAATTGATGAGTATCTACGGTAATGAGACTATTATCTGTTATGAGACTATTATCTAATATTACCCGAAGGTTCGATTTCTCTAGACATTCCCAAATGAACCTCAAGAGGATGATGTCACGCCGATGTCACCGCATAGGCACGCCCTGAAAAATCTGCGCTATCTGCATCACGCAAGAAATGCACGTGGTGCAATGAGAAACCTGTGCGGTTTGACAAGCTGCAGATAAATTATCTAGATGAATCGTCCGAAGCAAAAGGTCTTTCGTTGGATGATGATTATCTAGAACATAGATTACAAGATGTCCTACGTGTGGCCTGCTGTGACTAGCGTGAACGTTTGCCGTAGAGAATAAGCGCGTTGGGGAAGCGCAGCAGAATTGGTGGGAGAATCCCGTTCCAGGTAGGTAGCTACACTAAAACGTATAAAAGGGCCCTGGTTTATAATCAGAACATCCGTTTGGTGATGATAAGGTCGCTAGAACTATCAATGATCAATCGAGATTGATCGAATGGAATGTATGACCAGGAAGACTTTGTCATTGCTTCTGAGAATAAGAAGAATCGGAAGAGCGAGAGGCTCGTGAAGACTTAGAACCTTGTGAAGATGATACGGACCTGGCCGAAAGTCGGGAAGAAGGGAGGCGAGGTTCAGGCTTAGTGGCCCGCCATGTTTTTCACCAAGTGGGGTGTGTAGAAGAGGCCGGGGTGAAAATCATCTCTCGGGATATGCAGGTACGTCGGAATTAAAGTGTTTTTAATCACCTCGTACACGGGGAACGAGTGGGTTTCCGAAAATGCCAAGACTTTCTGCGTAAAAGGTGCGAACAGGGTTTCGTTTCGCAACGTCGTGCACCCAGGCAATACTACGGAGCTCGTCGTCCTATGACTCAGGGGAAACGCATAGCGCAATCGGCAAGGTTATTTGCATTGCCCGAACGACGTTTTTGCCAACAATAACATCATCGATCCATTGTTCCTCAGGATGATAATATCGTTTCCTTCGAACATTTTGAAGGCTCTGCTCAAGGCTTACGGTGATGTCACGAATTATCTCGACCAGGGTGGCGCGCTAACTGTGCAATTTTATTAGTCACTTTGACCCTAACTGTACGATTGTTCATCCCTTCGCGATTCGAAGTAGTCCTTTTCGCACAATGTCTTCGCTTCTTGCAACTTGCTGCAGTTTCGCCAAGGTCCTCGAACCTCGCGATCCTTCTTTGCACATTTCGAACGTTCGCTCGTGTTCCAGTGACTCGAGCATGGCGACTTCTTTCCTTTTATTTTGATTGTGAGTATATCCCTGACGTTGCGACGACGCGCTATCGATAGTAACTTCTTAACGTTGTGCATACGACATTCGCTGATTGATTGCATGCAAATTGGTACCCTTTTAAAATGTTTATTGATTGTTATTACTTGCATCGACTAATAACGTTTTTCGTGCGTTTCAGTGTCAAAATGGGAAGGAGACTGTACTGCTTATCCTTCACTAAGGCCTGCCATCCTCGCAACGACGACACATCCACCGTCTGTGTACCTGAACCGGATACCCACTAACAGTCATTAACCAAATTATAAGCAATACCACTGCAACTAACTGCGATAAAGCAACAAGCACAGATCAATTAAGAAAATTCACAAATACAGAACTAAATAGGGATCCATTGACAATCGGAAAGGGTAAAAGGCGACAGGGTGGTGGTGGTAGCTGTTTCCGGTGGTGTTGAGACGTTATAAGGAAGAAAAGAAACTTCAAAATTCACACAGGTAAGCAGAATTGCTGTATGTATATGCTAGGTAAAAAAAGTCCTCTTGGCCATTCGATGAGCAAGTACTTGCCAATGCAGGAGAGAGGATGATCACCCCGGAGGCAGCAGAGTTCGCGACATTTCATGGGTCCTGGAGGAGATCCGTCGCGAGGGAATGAGGAACCCTGCTCTTCGTCTGGTTGGGATTGCGGCGTCCCCTGGTGGGGGTGGGGTCTTTGGTAACAGGGCCGAGGAGGAGTTGCGCCAGTGGCTCGAGGCGCGCCTGGACGCATTGGGAATTGACCCGGTGGCGTACTCGCGCTTTGTACTCAGCCTGCTGCGCCGCCCCGACTCGGCCCTCAGCCCTCCGGCAGAGGCAGTGGGTGTAGGCCGAGGCGGAGGACGTCGTACGCGCCAGAGACCTAGAGGACGGCTGCCCTTACCAGGAGACAGGGAACAGAAGCGTGCCGTCGTACAATGTCTTACCAGTGCTGCTGACCAGGTAAACTTTCTTATGTTTTAACAGGAGTCATGCGTGACAGGCAGAGCGACACACGATTTGAGGCACTCTGCGAGCTTAGGGAGATTTAGGCCAAATGAAATTTACGGAAATGCAGGATTTTCCTTTTTCCGATCTTTAGAAGTGTGGGGTAGAATCGCTGGTAGACGAATTGTGTGCAAAGTTGCGAGAGCTGGAAGGAGGAGGCTCAAGCGACGAAAAGGAAGAATGCAAGAAGACAGAAGTAGAATCAAAGGCAGCCTTCGAATCCCTGACTCCAAGAGACAAAGCCCTCAGATACTACGCGGCATTCCCGGCCTTACAACCTGCCACCCCGAAAAAGTTTTCCCACAGGAAGGACAGGAACGTGGGAAACACTACTAGCAACAATAAGATCAACTGTAACAACAAGAACAACAGCAAGAGTAACACTAGCAACAATAATAATCGCAGCAACAACAATAACAACAACAACAACAACCAGAAGTCCCGTCATAGGAAAACTAAGATGGCCTTCGTAACTAAGGAAGAAGTTTTTCTGAGGATGACCATTGGGGGATCCAATGAAAAACCGCCGGCTAGCGAGCTTGCATTCTTTCAGCAGGCAATCGATCTGCGGAGATCCGACGAGAAGGAAAACTACGGATTCGCAAAGTCGATGGAACGCGAACGAGAGAAAGAGCGCGAATTAGAACTGGATCAGCTGCGATTGGCGCAGCTGCAAGCAAAGTTCGACCAGAGTTTAGAAGCGCTATGGGATTCAGGTCCCGGCAATGCCCAGGACACTGCTTCTATTTGGGCAGCTCCTTCTCTCTCGATTCCTTCCGGTCCTCTCTGGCCCACGGACACCATCGATGCCACTTTCGCTTTGCCCATATCGGACAAAGGACACTCTGCAGCAGTGGCGGACACACCGTATCAGGAATCTATTATAGACGACTCACCGCTTATCCCATGGGACATCGATTTGATTGGCGTCGAAGATTACGCGGACGAATCCGACAACAAAGAAAAGTCAGGTATGTACAACGGAATGAAATACCGTGGATCTAGATAGATAAGACAATTCAGAAACTTCAAGCTTCAGGCTTCTTTCGAAACGCATGTGTCCCATTACAGAGTATAATGTGAATTGGTCCGATTCAATCATGGATGGACCCTGGTGCTGGAGAGATCTTGGCAGCAACTTGGCCACTCTGAACCACAGTCCAGGGACAGGCAGCTGTTTCTTCCCGGTTGAACCTCATAAGACCCCCATTGGCACAGGCAAGCAATCTCGTTCGAATCTGAAGGTAAACAGCCTTCCGGATCCGGACGAAGATCTTCTTACATCGAACCGAACACACTTTCGGCCGATCAAGGATGACGGTCACTGGGCCGACGGGACCACGTTTCCCGTGAACAACACACTCGAGCGCGTTGCCTATCGCAGATCCGAATCAGGCAACTTGCTCTATCTACCAGGAGGAGAGAGCCCGTACATGGAATATCGGGAAAGCGATTCGCCGCCCCCTGCTGTGTCCTCGAATCTAACGCTGAAATTCAGGGTGCGTCAATGTGACAAGTGCGTTCAAACCGAGCCCATTCGATCTCCGGTCAAACGCAGAATTCTCTCCGAACAGGATCGCTTTTACCATTCACCGGTCGGCGCTGAAGGATCTAGTATCCAGGATCCTGTAGAAAACGAGAAGGATACTTTTGCAACGGGCCAACTCGGCTGGGTACAACCTACCTTACCCTTACACAACGACAGGAAGAGGTAATTCGTCATCTTGAACGTTGACCTTTCACGCCATCCTGGGGATCGTTCTTATCAAATCTTTTCTTTCTTACCTTATTTTACAGAAGGCACAGCAGTAGCTTGAGATGCCGACCCTTGGCTGCGTTGCGCCCACTAACCCTCTAACTGGAATGAAAGTAAAGAAAAACACGAAAAACTGAAAGGCCGAGATAGGTATAAAGGAGATAAGAGAATAGAGGGAGAACGAAGAAGAAGGTAGAGCTACTACGCTATCGCGAGCGGCGAATTGCGTTTTAGCTATAATTTTTTTTTTCTCAAACCGAAGAGGGAAGAAGTTGAGAGTGCAAAGTACGACAGGGGGGTCCTCTTGGCATGTGGAATTTGTTATGCATGAACCCAAGGAGGCTCGGCTAGCCCCCTTGCTATCCGTAGGAAACAGCAATTCAAAAGCAGATACATGAGAAACGCGAGAGTACGATGAAATATGAGTAAATAGTGGTTTATTCAGATAATAATTTAATGATTATTAATCCTTTGACGAAAGAAAAACAAAAAAAACACAAAGAAAAAGAAAAATGAAAAGCAAAAAAAGTGTATAACCTCAACGTCTTATTTAAACGATGAGAGAGCATTGAAAAGAGTAGTACGAGTGTATTTCCGATTTATTCTTTCTAACTTGTTGATGATCATGATTTCTCCCATAGATTTTTGACAGGATGACATATTTATTATTCGCTATCTGTCCGCACCGTGAGAATTCATTCTCGCTTGTATCTAATGTGCAAGGTTTTTATTTTTTTCTCCTTTCATCCCGTTTGGTGATACCCGCAACACTACATATTATCATAATACAGGAAGACGTAACGTGCTCGAGCTTCGGTACGTAGGAAGGTCGAGAACATGAGGGAAACGCATCTGAAAAAAAAAGGTTAATTCGAAAAGTTAAAGAAAAAGAAGAGAAAGTCGATCGTTGCACGCTACGAAGAGATATTCAAGTGCTGTTCTATTTTCTTGTTGTTTTCCTTAATTATTAATTAATTATCTTAATCGTATTTCCTAATTATAATTTAACTCCTTAGATGATTAACCTTCTCCTTCCTGGCACTCGATTCCCCGCGGGGAAATAAAGCCACCAAAGGATAAAGAAGAAGAACCTTCTTGTATCCAAAAACTCCCGTTTATCCCTTACTCCTCTACTACCCTTAACCCACTATCCAATCCTCGAATTCCAGAATTCATTGTTACTTGAGTAACCATATCCCGCCCCTGACCGCGTCCATTCCAAATAAAACAAAAAAATCACTATTTCCTCCACCACCACCACCACAGATCCTGAAATTCCAAAATTGCCCAAAACTCTCCCTTCTCTACGACACGCGATACACATCCAATAACACACAAGATACACACTTGTCCCCTATGGAAACCAAGTAACTGAAAAAACGTACATGTATAAAAGTGTATTTGAAAAACGTGCGCGCCTTGAGAATAAGAGGTGTGACGAAAAAAATGGAACGTAAATTGTCACTAGAGGACATGAGAAATGCCTGTTGATAATGATGATAATAGGACGTACGTGCCACTGTGCGCGACGATGGAATGATGGATGTAATCTAAGAAATGCTCCCTTGGAAGAGATGAAGAAAAATGAGAGGAGAAATGAAATATGCAATGAAACACAAAATATATTCTTTGAGCGAAGGATGTACGCAATGGGAGTAACCAAATAAAGGCATTGCAAACTGAATTTTCAATTATTCCTCGTGGTCCTCGCACCACTTTTTTCCTCTTCCTCTGTTTTTGTTTTCCCGTGAAAAGATGGTCGTCGGAGAAAACATCTTCAACGATTCTTTTTACTTATTACTTGGACGACTAGTTCTTACCACGTCATTTATTCTCATGAGGATATTGCATTTTATAATTACGAAACACGCGTAGAGTATACACGAAACTGATTAATAAGCTAGAATGATATTCTCTTGTCTTGAATAATGTATTTTTACAATTAAACATATACATTCGGTTAATTAACATGAATAATTTGTGCGTACAAAAACAGCATCGCGAAAAGGAGCAGTTCGACCAACGAAAGAATTCTTCTGGAGCTTCGTGCTATAAAAGGTTGCGCATCCTGGTGAATAATTGCTTTTCGCAAAGTAGGAACGTCGTCGGGTACGTGTCGTTTATAAATGTTGTAATTAATTTTCATCTCGCTATAAAGCCGATTTTCGTTGCAAGGATTTAGAGCGTTGGTCGTGCTCAGACACTGTTATTAATTGGACAGTCGAGTTATCGATTCTGGACAATACACTCATCTTATACGTACGGGTACGTGTGTATATATATGTAGTTGTCACGCGCCTTCATTTTTAACGTATTCAAATTTTAACGTACAAGCGTATTAGTGAAAATGAAGAAGAATTTTCTTGCGTCTTTAGCGTTTCGAATTTTTCACCGTACAACGATATTACGCAACACACGTGCAAACGTAATTCTCTGTGTTTTCAAAAAGATTGCATTTCAAGTAACAGACACGACCTACGCAAACTTCACGTAAAAACATCATATAAATTCTCCAAAATTTATCCCACTTTTGGGGGCGTCGCCCCATTCTTTTTATCAGCACAACACAAAGGGAATTTTCAAAATTTAAAAACGCGCCCGAAACTTCGGCGGCGGCTGAAACGCGTGCGTTGCTGCTGGCTGCAAATTAAATCTTATCGGCTTGACGATTGGTGCGGCTTTCGGCATTGGATGGATATTTTGATTGGCAATATTGGCCCTGGGCCGATATCTGTACCACCAGTATTCGAAGGCCAGTGTCAGACAAGCCAAACCAATTCCCACGAATATGACAATGAAAACGCCACCGATATTTTGAATGCTAATTCCGTCACTCTGGTCGTCTTGTTTCTCGCACGTCTTCTTCAAGGGATTGCGATTCCACCACTTCTCTTTGAGCTTCTCCAGCTTCCGTCTGTTCAGCAGAACTAGGATTCTGCGAACAGATAAAATGTAAGTAAAGAAAAAGTTTATTCTCGCTCATTTTTAAGAAGAACGATCATGGTACGAACGCGTTATTGAACTGATCCTTCAGAGCCGATCCTTGCTGGACAGCAATGGCGTACGGCTTCCTCGAGAACTCGTCGCCCACCATTGTCAGGTCGCAATTGGTCATGGTAAGATACCTAATGTCGGTTGCATCGCCGATGAATGCGAATTCGTCGTTGGAATTCTTGGAGCGTCTTACTCTGCTCAGGGCGTCCTCCATGTCCGTGGGGAAGCCGGCCTCCTTCATGGCTTGAAACATCTTCGTGTATTTGTCACTCACCGGATAATCCCAAACGGCCAGTTTCGCTCTCTCCACGTCAGAGAGACTGTCGTTCAGACTCATGTCCTTCCAGATCCTGTGAATTATTTATTTATCTTAATTTTTATGGGGATATTTCGAAGAGTGGAAATCAGTCTATGAGCTACCTGAAAATTCGAAAATACCTATACCAAAAATGTAGGGTTTTCAATGTAAATATCCCAGGGGAAGTTGGTAGTGGTCACGGTACGAAAATTAGAATAAGCTGCAATTTTTATTCATGCATTGAATTTAATTCCGCAATATCGAATAGAAGAACGGGTGCGAAATTCAAGTGGGAATAATCCGCTTGGCCTCCATTCGATCAACTATATACTATTTTTCATCAAAGAGTAACAACAATCTGCTGCGATAACGAGATTTTAATAAACGCCCGACTGTGCGCTTCGAACGTTCGAAAGTTCAATGCGAACGTAACGATAATGTCCATGAGTTATTTAATCATTATTTCCTTTAAGTCCAGAATCGCTGTGTCGTTCCGTTTTTAATTTTCCAACGTGCCAACGAATTCGTTTTTTATGACAAACAATTTCTCGAATACGCATGACAAAGTCACGCTTACCGTTCTCGTTAGAAATTTCACGTTTTCATATTCCGCGCCAATGGCATCCGACGGAAATGACTCTCTCTCTCTCTCTCTCTTAGTCAGTACTCAGTCACCCTTTTATGTTTCTTTCAATTCCAGCAGGCAGAGCATTCATCGGGACTCGCACAAGCAACGTAGCCCGAATACAGCTATGGCCAGCTAATAAAGTGCAATTTCCATAACGTAACGTAACCCTGAGTTATTGCCACTCCAAGTGTAAGGGCAAATCTGTCACTTGGCTCGGATCAGCGAAGCGAACAACAAGACCAGCTAGCTAATCCTTGAGCCAGAATTTACCAGCGTGTACTCTCCGAACCCCAATAATAATTCATTGGCTGCTCATCCCGAAGCCGTGTTGTTCAATAATTATCCCAATTATACGGGCTCAAGCTGAGATAAAAAGTATCGACGCTAATTCGCTCGATCGATTAACCACCAAGTGTCCCAGACATTGCTGCCGCAGCTACGCCATTATGGATAAACCAGAAAGTTGCCCAGCACCCAGCATAACGAGAATCACCATTACACCTCCGACTACAAGTAGGAATTCTATTGTCCTATCGAGTCCCAGTAAGTAATCGTCTGCGTAATTAAATATTTACGTATTTCCTGAGAGTGAGTCTGCCGACATCAAAAGTAGTCCTCCTAACCTAACTAAATAAAGTTTGCCCCTGTAAACAGAATGCAACTGGAGTCTAGTTGCTTGTCGCGATGATCGTCAAGGAGTACTCGTTAGGGCAGGAGTTTTCGCGTGTTATCGCGAATTAATTTCCATTGAAGCGTGACACTGACACTTCGTTAAATAACGGAACTAGCCCGTAGTTATCGTTACGAATAACACGAGCCTGCCTGCTTCGTTCCTCTTATCAATGGAAAAACGCGAACTCCGTTCAAAAGTGAACTGCTATAAATTTCGACCACGCGATAGACTCGTACGTATTATATAATATATCTGTAGTTACGGAATTGCCGTTGAATGGGCAGGGGAGCAGTGCGATTATTTCGAGAGCTACATTTTCCAGGAACACCGAGGGACTCTTTATAAATGGTCCATGCGATAATCGAGGACGCGGCATCTTTTAGCGATAAACTAAAGGGACCAATACCGACTCTTCGTGCATCGCGTGTGTGTACCTTGCCTATCTGCACGCCTGCACCAATCGTTAATGCAAGTATCGTTATCGAATGCATTACAGTAGACTGCGGATGCATTGTATAAGTAAAAATTATATTTGTAAAGAATAAAACTCTCGACGATTCTAGCGAGACTGCGTAGTGAAAATACACAGGCGCGTCGTTCTATAGCATTAGTGGCGTAATGCGCATTGTCAGCATGAGAAAGCAGAAAAATCGAATTGTTCCAGTCTATAAAATCCTAGGATATGCATTCTAACGTTTCTCCGACGGAATTGCAAGAGGGTTTTGCGCAGCGAGCCGGGATCATCCTGCATACCAAGAATAATAGCGAAAACTAGACAGTGCATTAGACCAGACTACCCGAGTGCAGGGAACTTCATCGGAATGGCGGGAGATAATAATTATAGGAAAATGCAACAGAACGAATGGAGCAATTGGAATATACTCACTCGTAAAATTTCTTCTCGATGTCGGCCATTCTCTGGAAGTAGGTGTAGGCGGAGGAACCCTGCAGCGGGGCATATTGAATCTTGTACTGCTTGCTGAGGTCGTCCAGAGACTCGACCGGAGTGTCCAACCTGGAGACTGTCAAAAAGGCAGCAAGATTCGCAGTGTACGAGGCGATGATGATGAATCCGAAAAGCCACCAGGTTGCCGCGACCAATCTGCCCGACAGATTCTTCGGCGCTTCGCCTCCACCCTGAGGCGTCAAGGAAGTCATGCAGAACCAGAGGCACTCCTTCAGGTTGAACTCGCGCTTCTCCTCGTCGTCCTTGTACTTCTCGCGGTTATTCTGATAGCTGTAGGGCGACCAGCGATCGAAGACCCACATGAGGAAGCTCGTGAAAAAGTAGGCGGCCAGGATGCAGAGCCAGACGTCATTCTCGAGAACAGTGAGGAATTTGAAGAGGGAGGTGGGTGTTTTGGGCTTTAGCATGAGAATCGTTATGCCCACTAGGTCGTAATAAGGCACTGTGAAATCTACTACGTTCTCCCTCTCGGCCATCACGGACAATGAGCCCAGCGC
Organism: Pachycephus smyrnensis; assembly: GCA_030142225.1. Lineage (NCBI taxonomy): Eukaryota > Metazoa > Arthropoda > Insecta > Hymenoptera > Cephidae > Pachycephus > Pachycephus smyrnensis. Next base: position 507,994 of record JARQST010000437.1, on the reverse strand, counting down.
TATGTCGGCTCTCTTGTCTTTTAGCTCTTTTATCATCCCGTTCCAATTCCCCTCTTCGTCCATGTTACCGAAGAGCTTGTCATCGACCTCACGGATCTCATACTCGAACATGAGAATCTCGCGAATCTCGTTGAGTAGGTCGATGCAGTAACCTGACCACGTGTCGTTTTCAGCATCGTACATGATGAATGGAGCCTGCTGAACCGTCACTACGCGGTAGCTTGTTAGCGCCGTGTGATTCGTTAATAGATCCTCCTCGAAGACCTTTATGAAAGTTTTAATAACCAGCATCAAGGTAACATGTAGTATTCAGTCAAGGTGTTTAACGGACAGGTGTGAACGGCCATTGAGTCGAGTAAGAAGTCAATTGCTCTCGTTGTGGGAAAAAGAAAGACATTGGCCGCGCGTCGACCGGAAGTGAATTCATCGGACCAGGGTGATTCAACGACTCGCCGAAAGCATTAAGCACTTTTATCAAAGAAGGAAAGGAACGAATCAAAGATAACTAATATTGGCTTTGGAGGGGGGAGAGCGGAGTTAGGTGCAGTGATTGGAAAATAATCGATCATCCAGGGATGATCTCAGTTTCGTACTTGCCTGCAAGTCGCCACCGACGTCGGCTTGCCACGCACCTATTTCCTCCGTTGATATGGGATTCCCGTTGTTAATGACCACCAGATTGATCGTCATGTTGAAGTCGGCGTGATGGTCGCCATTCGATTTGCCCCAAGCGAATCCTCCGTAAGTCGGGACAAAGTCGCTCTTGCGCGTCGTGACTTTCAACGTGGACAAAAAGTCGAAATTCCTGACGGGAGTGTTGTTGACGTTGTAGTCGTTGCAAGTGATGTGACTGGGCTCTCTGGGCCACTGGCTGGACTCCAAAGCCGACCTCATGGCCGAGACACCTAGACGAACCAGGTCGTAGTAGAATGCTGAGAGCAGCAGTGGTTTTGGCAATAAACCACGACTGGTCAGCTCGCTCAGGACTTGCTGACTTGTGGGAAGCTTCGGTTTCAAAAAAAGAACCGAGATATTCCTGCAGGCGCATTGTGGACTGAAGTCATCGAGCGTAAGTCCGTACCAGGCGTATTTTCTACCAGTAAAGTTCAAGGCCTCGCCAGCGTCCAGGGCGACAGTCAGAGTCTCCTGGTTGCCCAGGACGAAGAAATTCACAATGTCAAGATCACGTAACCGCGACAGCTGCGACTGCAGTTCGAGGCTCGTTTGCTTCGCCTCGATGATGACGTGTCTCGTGGGCACGTTTTGCAAAAGACTCTTGTACTTGTGATCCATGACGTAACCGTCGTCGAAGAGGATGGCGGCGTTGCTGATATTCATGGCCAGGCACAACTGTCTGATGACCTCAGGAACAAGGTCGGACGGTGGCATCACTTGCACCAGATATTTCTTCTGATCCGGTGTCAAATTCTCCCATTGCTGTAGATCGCCTTGCTGGCCGTACTGAGCTGACAGAGTAGGCAAGCCTAGAGCTGCCGTGAAGGAGCAGACAGTCTCAGCGCCCAAACCTGACTTGCTCGTGTCCAGGACCAGATCCGGAAGTTTGGTACTTCCTGCTTGAAGCGCAGCATCCCAAGCGGCGCAGAGTCTGTCCAAAGTATCTCTCGGATCGGATCCATTGATCTGCACAATGGAGACCTCTCCTATCCAGTCTGGGTTTTTATCTCTCAGTGTCTTCAGCGCATTTATCACGCTCTTGTTGGCTATGTCGTTATTCATGTCGTTCACGATAACTGCGGGTCGTTAAAAGATTAATTACAGTAAAGATATATAGATATCTGGAAAGATAAGGTCCACTGTCATTGCTAATAAGTAATGCTTAATTCTATTGGAACACGCCGATAGCCTAGCTTATCGTTTCTACCGCATCGGTATGACTCGGTCAAGTTTTCCGAAGCATTCTTTAAATATTTATCGCAAAACTATCGTAAGTTCAAATTCCGTGCCGACGTGACTTTAGCCGCTGAATATTAACGCGTGGTTTCATTCGCAAATATTATGGACTTCGAAGGAAAGTTATTTCCCTGGCGATTCCCCCGAGAAACGTGACGCTTGATATATGAATGCGCCTGTATACCTGTAGCAGCCAAGGTAGCTACCGCGAGAGATCGATTGAAAAATATTCATTAAAATTTCGGAACATCCAGATAAATCGAACCGCCGTGACTCGATCCAGCGTACCTTGGTCAGTTTCGAGTGCACGAGTACAGAGCTATAGTCAATGTAGAGTTACGAAATCGAGGGGAAAGATATAATATCATGTAAATTGGATGAATTCATGGAAGTCGAGAGATTCCCAAAACATTGAATACTACGCGGTTGGGAAACCGACCACTCGCTAAATAAGCAACTGTCTGTGCGGAATATTAATTAAAATACCACCGATTGCTATCACGTCGGTACTGTAACAATCCGTCAGTCCCCATCCCACCTCAGCACCTTTAATTCTCTACAATTCCGTAATTCCGTTATGCTACTTGGAAAGCAGTGACGCGTGTTCCGCGTGTCAACGACGACGTTGACGTCAGCGTTCCAAAAAGGTTCAAGGATTTTTCTATAGACTTTAGTCACTGACATTAGAGGAATATACCTACAGAGATTAACGGCTCTGACATCCTTATTGGCCGTTGTTCCCCCAGGATCCCGTTGCGCTTCGACAACTTCATACCCACGTCGAGAGAAAATCGCGCAGTGGATCGCGATCACCAGGAGTAGGAGTTTCATGTCGACTAGGTTTATCCCGTAGGACGCGGCGCGACGTCCCTACGTGTGACGACGCGATCGCCGTGTACGAGGGGTGGGCGAAGGGGTGTGGCGCACGCGAAAACAAGTCGACGGATATCGCGAAGGGGAAAAGCGTGTTCAGGACACTGAGGGTGGACAGGAGCTCTTTCCCGGGTGATGGTCAGCTTATTTGTGTTTGTCCATCGGTTGCCGAGGGGATGACCCAATCAATCCTCACCGTCCGGCCTCTCAACCCCTTTTTCTCAAACCCCTTTCTTCCTCAATCCTCCTCCCCCTTCCCCTCACGGACTATATTTACGATGCTCGTACGCGTCGTAGCTGCGCGATCCGTCAGGATTTCATGACTTTTCGAGAATCACGGCACGTATACGCCTCTATAGCGTCTACTGCTTTATCAGCCAATTGACTATTAATAGTATCTCTGCTGGTAGGCATCACGAAAGGATGTCCTGAAGAAGACTTTCGAGAGATACGTGACGCGTGTCTCTGATACGTCCCATGCTAATATAAGGTGTGCCTAGAGACAATTTGTAACAGTCGACAATAAGTATTTGTCTTCCCGAGGATTATTCCGTGGCTGATTTTCACGAGTTTTTCTAGACGTCGGGACGCTTGGAAAATGGCGACAGCTCTGCGACGCCAATCGCAACGGTGACGAGAATTCTTCGTTCAACGTTTCCTGTTGATATGTTGAACTTAACGAGAGTGCACCGGAATCTTCACTGTCTCCTGAAAACAACGCCATGAAGTTGTCGCTGATATCCTTTGCGAAAGAGTGCACGCGATGTACGTACGTACGCTTAATCCTTGCCAAGAGATGTCGTCCATTTTTTTTCTGTTTCCTCCGGCGTCTGGAGTCGCGAGATATTACTATTTTACTACGTAATTTCAACGCGAATGCAAATGCAGTGTGACAAGGTCTACGCTGAACACATATTTCACACTTTTTTTTGTTCTTTTTTTTCTTCACAGTTGGCATTCTTTGTACTTTCCTGTTTCTTCCGTCTTCTTCTTTTCCAAGTTCCTTGAAGATCTTAGGTAACTATATTCCATAACTCGTATAGGTATATCTATATGGATAGAATGCTGAGAATTTGCATGCATGCCTCGCGTGTCGATGGGTCGCTGATGTAGAAATTTCGTACGATATAGCGACAAAAGCTCACAAGGCCTACTCCTTGAGATCCTGACCGCATGCTACTTCATTATGTATCGTGCATTAGCTCGTCAAGCTTCGTTGAGTGTCCCGGGAGGGACTTTAACGTTGGTGAAACTAGGAGAATCACTGCGTTCCCACTGGGCAGGGAAATCACTTCGCATCCGCATGAGTTTCCGTAAATCCAATTTCGCGGAAGGTCAACGTCGCTTTGGAGATGCTGCTCCGAAATCGTGGCTGCCTCCAGATATAGGTATGGAAACTCGAAAATTCTAGCAGAACCATAGACGGCTCTGCCGGTATACTTTGGAGACAATTGTGGTTTCCACCCTTGGTTTACGGTAAAGCGCTGGAAATTTACGGGACTAACTCCAAGAGCCCCGACGGATTCAAAAGGATCAGCAGGGTTGTACCTAGGAAGCGAATAACGCACGCGACAAGTATAAGAATAGAGCCAAGAGAGAGGTAAGTAAAGTTGGGAGTAATAATAAATATAGGCCAGAAAGAAAAGAGCGTATTATTTAACCTGAAATAAGAAAAGCCACGAGGAATATGCTCGGTCGTGCGAGTGGAGTAGTCATTTTCTCCGAAGTAACACCTGATAGCAGTACAATTAGATTTATACAGGAAAAGGCAGGATAGAGTGCACGCACGTATGTAACGGGTGTTCGGATAGGAAAAGGGTAAAAAGGAGTAGCTGGGTATTACCCAAGGTATCGAACACGTCAGGTGGGTCCGGAGTATATCGACCATAGAGTAGTACGCGCATGCGAGAGATCAGGAGTAGGAATTCAGAGAAGTAAATGACAAGACGTTACGAGCTCTTCTATTTTTACAGATATATTTGTGATGTTCATTGTGTTGCTCTCGCACTTTCGCACTTTCGTACTTTCGCACTTTCGCACTTTCGCACTTTTGCACATTCGCACTTGCTTCCCACCCTTCTCGGACGCACGACTCGTCCAGATCTAGATGACAAAATCCGTCCTGGAAGGACATCTGCAGAACGAAAGCTTCGAGACTTCGATATTATTGATTCATCCGAATAAGATTTTCCGTTTATATCGCGCGAGAAAAAAGTGAAAAGGACAGAGGGGCGACGGAGGGTGGAGGGTGAGATTGTGAAATTGGGTGGGATTGGGAGTGGCGAGGTGGGGGCGTAGAATAATAAGGGAAGGGAGCCGCGCATCCTGACGGCCTCTCCGAATGGATTTCAACGTTCGACCTTGACACTGTATCGTGCGTCCACTTCCCATTCAATGGTGTTACATTATAATCTCTTTGTTGTTTCATAATTAATATTCAGCATTCACGCCGTATATGTATATCATATACGTATATACGAAGATTATTCGGTATTTACACTCACGCGCCAACCCAGGCACACGTTCAGACATACAGACGCATACTCATCGCACACGCAAGGGGCAGGCTCTCATGAGCGTTTTGCTTGTCTCTACGCGTGTCGTCGTCGCGACGCAACGAAAGCGGCGACGTGTCGCTGGCAGCCTCGAGGGCTGCTGACGTCGACATAGACACAGCGACGTTCACGACGTCGCTTGCGTTTAATCCTGATGCAAAGGACAGACCAGCACAGCGACTTCCGCCGCAAAACGAACACCGAACACGTGGACAAGAGACACGCAGCTCCTGTATTGCTATACTTGTAAATCACAACCAATAGAGTATTAGTTCTTTTAATATTATATTGTAATGTTTACGTCGCACGATCGGGCAACCCAGTCCCAATGATATATTTCATTAGGATCGACCCGCGAGTTCGCTCCCTCGATCCTTCCTGATCGTCAAGTATTTTGATGAATTATCATTGATCGCCAGCGACTCGCGTCGAGTTGACATTCATAATTTCATATTCGTCAATCTGTAGAATTGAACGAATTCGAAAAAAAGCGCGACGTATCAAGTGGATCGGGCGAACTCGTTAACCGATTGACAAAAATCGGCCTATAATACATATATATATATATATATCTGTGCATCACGCAATTTCTGTCCAAGGATTTTGACTGGGAATTTAAAGCAGTATGCAGTCTCCGTACATATACGTAGCTACTGTGAGTTTCGTGGGAGGGAGATAGGAATGTGAAGAAGCGAGAGTGAGCGAGAGAGGAATAGAGGAAGGGAGGCTGATAAATTAAAGAGGAAGATGGGATAAAAAAAAGACGGAAAGATAGAGGGGCGCGAGGTAGCAAACGACGAGGAGAGAGTAAAGGGAGTGAAAGAGAGGAGACGAGTGACGTTACACCGTTCGAAACTCGCTAATTACTCCGGAATGCAATTAATTTCTGACGGTACACTCGAATACTTGGCAGGCTCGCGATGAAAGGAAACGCGCCTTCCGAATAGAGAAATAAAGGAGGTCGTCGCGCTGGCCGAACAAGAGAAACAAGGATCTTGTGCTCTCTTTGGCGACGCAGCATCCGTTCGACGTATTACTTTTGTAAGGTAAATATCGTCGCGCGAAAGCATCGATCGATACACGCAACCACGCTTCCTCAAAATCCGGACAGAGATTGTTCGCGAGCACTGGACCAGCGTTTCAAGTAAAATTTCTAGTATAATTAAAAATCCTGTGTCATTCGAAGCACTGCTAAGAATGTTTTTCACAACCTTATCACAACCTTATTAAAGAGTGCCCGGATAACGAATTCGAATGCCTTAGAGTCCTTTGGCGTGTCGGCACTCGAGGGGACGGCGGCATTCCGTACCCTCGTTTACAATAATTAACCTTAATTATCAATTATTAATCGATCAATTATTATTACTTTTATTGTTGTTCTTCTTGTCTTTACGTACGTATGCATATGTGTATATAGAATTCTTTTTCTTTTCATTTTCAATGTAGATTCACATCTATAATATACCTTCTTCTTTTTTTTTCTTATAATACGTATGTCAACATACGTATTATACATTTTAAATTCACAAATATACAGGGCTATTCAGAATAAACGTATTGGTCAGATTTGACAACTGCCGACCATTGTTTTACGACAATCGATAGCAGAGAACGAACCAACTCTTCGTTATTGTCAAATTCGTCCGTTCATTTCATTTTTTATTCGTATCAGACTGCGTCAAAGAGATGCAACCACGTTCCCTCTGTAGATTTCATGCAGAGTTCATGTTCCGCGTACGTTATCGTATTACAGCTGTCAAGTGTGATTAGGAAATTTCAGGTGAATAGCCTTGTATACGTATAAATGTATAACGTAATCCATTAGTTTTCCTCCTTTTCCTTAGCCTTCTTGTGTCCTTTGGTTTACTCTCAGTAATAACGTCCTTAACAGTAAATGGACTCTAATATAGTTCTGTTATAATACTCACAACCGTAATACTTGTATTTCATAATAAAGGGCAGGCGTCCCTGCCAATCTACGATATACGCGTCCCCCGTTTATCGTTGCTAATGAGTATTTAATTCACGACACATTTCGCGCCGTCATACTAGAACAGTATTCACCGATCATTTCCAAATAATTCCTAATATAGTCCCAATTGATAGGAAATAATTTCGCCTAGTGCTATATATAACCGATCGGAAGCACGTACTCTGTGCAAATTCTTATCTTGTGCCTCTTGCAAAGATTTGCAAATATATCGGGACTCGCGTGACGCGCGTTTTTGTCTAGAAATTTTCCTAAGTCAAAATGGAGATGGTTTCTCTTTTTTATTTCTCCCTCTCTTTGTTGCTTACGCGTATAGCTAGGAGAAGTCACGGCGATATAATAATACATACCCAGTGCAAGGTACGATCTAGCTTCTAAACACCTTAAAAGTGGACTTGGTCGATTTGTAGAAAAGTCCTATCGGTAAACGCGAATTGCTGTGCTTATCGTGATTGGCCACTGGCGAGATCTCGAACTTCCGGATAGCACAGAGGAGAAGTGTATGCGAGACCATTTCCGTTGATCTCCGTCGAGAAGGAGTCGTTTACGTATAAAGCGGGAATTAGGGTACGCCGAGGTGCCAGGCTGCACGGACCAGGACGAAAGATTGAGGTCCTTCGCCAAGATCCCCGGGGGCTTAGGTTAGTTAGGGTTGACTAGAGGAAGGACCGACCAGCAGGATCCCTCACGCGTAGACTGATCCACGGGAAATACTTTCGACTCCGAAAGCTCGAGATTTACGCATGACATGAGCGCGACTAACAAAGTGTAAAGACGCCGGTGAGCCGACTTGCCATCCTCTTCCCTCTCGCCCTGGTCTTCATCCTTCTTTAGCGGATGTGCAAGAGTCTTCTGAAGGCCCTCCTGTAGTCCAGGTTGAAGATCGTGTATATGAGCGGATTGAGGGCGCTGTTCACGTATCCCAGCCAGGTGATGAAGTAGACTATTCTTTCGGATGGGCAGCACTCTGGACAGAAGGGCACGATGACGTACATGAGGAAGAATGGCAGCCAGCAGACGACGAAAACGCCCATAATGACGCCGAGAGTCCGAGCGGCTCGTCTCTCCTTCGACAGGGAGATCCTTTGGCGTTCCTCGATGAACTGATAGACTGCCGTGGACGTCGCCGTCGTTTCTACCTGGCGACGGTGTCCCCCAGTGCCGATGGTCGTCGTCACCGTGGGCCCATCCTCGACGAGAGACGGTTTGGCCTGAGATCTTGGTGTCGACCTCTCGTTGTGATTCGTTTCCGAGCTGACGGACTCCTCGGGGTCGTCGGTCTCGCGATGCCTCGCAGAAGGCATCGTACCCAGTCTACTTTGTCGGGCGCGCTCTCGCAGTCTCCTCCTCGTCGCCAGGAAGATCTCCAGATAGACGAGACTCATGAGAAGCAAAGGGATGAAGAAAGATCCTAGAGAGGAGTAGATTACGTAGCCCTGTCTCCTGGTTAGCTGGCAGGGTGTTCCTGGCTCGAGTTCCTCCGGCCAATCGTTCCATCCTGCCAGGGGCGGCGAGCTTATTGCTCCGGAGAGAATCCAGACCCCGGCGATCGTTCCCAGGACTCTCTTGAGCGTGCGCTTCTGCGCATAATTAATAGGGTCTGTGATGGCCCAGTAACGATCCAGGGCGATCGCGCAGAGGTTCAGGATGCTTGCCGTGCAGCACAGGACGTCGCAGGTCAACCAGAGCTTGCAGAGATGTATGCCGAAGATCCACTTGCCCAGGAGGAGGTAGGCTACGTTGAATGGCATCACGAGGATCGCTACCGTCAGGTCGGCCACAGCCAGCGAGACGATGAAGAAGTTCTGGACGATGCGGAGCGGACGATAGGTGAAGACACTTAGGATCACGAGGACGTTACCAAGGACCGTTGCCAGGACTAGAAATCCAAGGGTCAGGGATGCTGCAGCCGCCTCCCATAGTGGTAAGGTTATACCGGATTCTTCCTCAGCAGCCGAGCATCCACCTTCGTAGTCCTTTCCCATCGTCCCCCCACTGGATTCTCCGCTCGAGTTCATCCCGTCCAGACGGCCTCCTGTCGAGGAGTATCGTACTTTATATAGATTTACACCTATTTCTAGCCTCGATTCATCCCTTTTCATGACCTTCCCAACCCACCCACCTCACTTAGCCTTCCAAAAGTGCTCAGCTCCCAGCTTAGAAAAATAACGAAAATCTTTTAAGAGTAGATATACTATGGAATATTCTGCCAACTGTGCATAATTTAGATCGCGTAGCAACGCAGCTCTCTATTCTGTCGCCCGACGCATCGATCAACATTCATGTTTGGCGGGTCGGTGGTAGCGACGTAACCCTGACGTCATTTCATCGCCTCCACTGTCTAGAAGATGAACCACATAACCGTGCCACCTGTCCCACCTTACATGCTTCAGGCAAGCTCATCGTCTGTTGACGTGTCATGGATCAAACACGAGGAGGGAATATCCTACATCACGCAGTAATGCGCGTGCGATCATCGCGAAAGTGTTACGACAGCTGAGACTAGGTTTGACCTTCGACTAATAAAGAGTGGCAAAAGGTCAGATATAAAATCTTGAGGAGTCGTACCAGGATGAACATGATTTTTTATGCGTTTTAAGTAAGAAGATATGAGAGAGAGAGAGAGAGAGAGAGAGAGCGCGCAAGGAAGTGGAGCGAAGACCCTTTAAATTATCTCTGAATATTCTGTAAGAGTGCAAAGGGCAAGCGGGGATGGTCTTCACGGTGTGGATATAGTAATTACTGACATCGATTTCGCGTGATAGCATCTTTGTGGGAAGAAACGATATAGGCAGATTCGGCAGTTTGATCTCGCCATTAAGGAACCTTAAAGCTACTCTTCAAGACACTTTATCCCCATGACGGACAGTTAAAAGACTTATTTTTCAGAGATCGCTCCATCAATGTCTCGCTCACTCGTTTCACGAATCTCACAATGAGTAAGTTATAGGCCTCTCCGCGCTCCAGCTTCCACTTCTTCCGGCTAACTACACCGATCCTTGACTACCATTTATTACGTCACAAATTTCATCTCCGATCGCTTTTCACTTGTCGATGCGCGAACTCGCGCGCACAATGAAATACGCGCTTTCTACACAATGAACGTATGTGTCTGTACTTTTCTCTTTATCTATCGCTATCGATCCGAAAAGTAAAAATTACAAGGAAACGTCAACTGTCACGTTCGAACGTAGGGGTAAGAGTGAAAGAGGGAGTGAAGAACGTTGAAGACATTACAAAACAATCTGTAGAAACTTTGCATAAAGGAAAGACGCCTCGTGGAATTCGAAAACCCACCTACGCGGCACGGGCCAAGCTTTTCGAATGAAAATCAGATTCCATTGATCGAACCTGAATATGGAGCTTTGATAGGTCTCTCGTTTTCCCGTAGCCACGTTCCTCAGTCACTCTCTTACTCCCGTTCACTCTCTCTCGCTCTCTCTTTCTATCTCACTCGCCCTCCAACTTCCTCTCTTTGTCTTGTTAGCTTATTCGCTCGCTCCCCCAAACCTTCCACATCAATGTTTCTTTTTAGTCACGTTTTCGTACTAGGAAAAAGAATTTCCCGACAGAGACGGGAGGCGAAGGGGGAGACAGAGAAAGGAATAAGAGAGGGGGAAAAAAGGAAGTACAAAGTAGAAAGTAAAAAGAACTAAAAACTCTGGCAAGAATGACTGGGCTCTAACGTGGCTGCCTCCACTACTCCAAAGGTTAAAGGCGACTGAATTCCAGGAAAATCGTAGAATTGACGAAGGGCGTCGGTACGTCAAGGCGTCTCTTTTAGAGATACGCGAACGTCGACTTCGAGTAGGATAATAATAGCAGCCTCGATAAAGCAGAATGGTATACCTGGGATGAAAAAAGAAAAATAGTCCAACACCTTGAAAAACTCAGTACGGGAGTACGCACGCCGTTTATGAATACCAAAAACAAGAGCTTCAACTTGTTGCTAAGCTCAAAACCGTTAATGGCGTTTTTAGCCACTCTTATTCTCTGTCCGCGATTATAAATTCACTCGAATTACGGTTACACGCGCGTATAGGTCCTCCAGCGAAGAGGATGCTGGGAAGCCGCGTTTTCTCAGTGAACGCGACGACGGAACAAGTTTCGACGCCTTGACTTTAATTAGCAGAGGGCTTTTGCCTTTTTCGCGAATTAAGGGTCGACCTCTAGCCACAACTACGCCCCATCCACCACACTCAAATATTCCATCCGCGCCAAGGAGCCAGTCGTGCTCTCATCTCCACGTAGAAACACTAGCTGTATCTACTGCGACACTGGCTACAAATTTCACTTCGCCCATCGTTTCCGTTCGTTCTTTACTTCCGTCATCTTGACGAATTATTCCCAAGGGAGTGCCATTCGCGGTGCAATTGCTGCTGCAAAATTCTAAGCTAACTTGAATATTCAGCGAGCTGGACCGATTGGTTCATTGAACATCGTAAAATGTATCTGCACCATTGTCCCACTCAAAGGGTCCGAGGAATATTTTGTCAACGCTTTGTCGCCGTATACCGGGTGTACTCTGTCGATACGTCGAGAATGCCAAACTCTCAAAATAAACTAGTCGATAGGGCTTCTTGTCTTGTATTATTCGTATGGTATCACACGGTGTGTAGTTCAATGTGTACCTTAACCCAGAACCATGAATGACGTGATCTCCAGTGTGGATAAATCATTTAAAATAAGATACAATAGTCTAGAAGGGTTTCACATTTGACCTGCATACATCTGCATATGTAAGAACCTGTACAATATTCTATGTACATAGTTTATGGTAACGGATACTGTAGCTAGCTACTGTCACGATAAGCGTTATTCCTCAAACGTATTTTCTCTCTCTCTCTCTCTCTCTCTTCCTATCGCTCTGGTTAAACCTAACGTACAGCAGAGAGACCCGAACATGTCGCTTGGATGAACTTTATATACCTTTGTCGAGAACGACTATGTATCAAAACAGCTTTTCAAATATAGCATCTACTCTAGGGAAGTCTCTCTACCCTCTCGTACACGTTACAGCAAATCTTTATGCTGTTTCAAGCTGGGAGTAAAACCAGAACTCGCCATCTATACAATACTGCTGGTATATACCTTTAAACGATATTGCCTCATCGCCATTATTAATATTAGTATTATTTGTCATTATTAACATTACCTTAATCGTAACGAGTGTCGTTTAATTCTTTTAAATTAATTACATCGCTACGAGTAACTTTTCAATATAAAACTTATTCAGTCGTCTGCGCGCATGCGTGGTCCATACTGAATTATTTTCATTATTTCGATCTTTCTCTTTCGGTAACATTACGTAAGTATTGCTTCTACCTGATCTCTGGACCGATTCGATTGAAGGAGTCTTTGGCATGAAGTGCCAACTGCTTCCCTTCGCTACTTTGAAGTTGGCCAACTTGTTTTGAAATGGCTTAACTGGCACACACGATGAGTTCGTTAGCAACATTTCGTATTTTCCCTTTGACGTTAATACTCTCAGTTTATTCGACGATCCATACCGTGATCATAGATATCAAGCCAACATATTCATCTGCGTCCAAAGAGGAATCTCTGGATTCGTGAAATAGAAACAAAATGGTTGTCAAAATTTTATGAGAGTCACTCAAAGTCGTTATTGAATATGCTGAGAAATCGCACTGTCGCCATTGCTGAATTGGCTACAGTGTAAAAATAAGCTGCTATACCTGATAAGGTAAAAGCTATCCGAAAGGGAAATGATATTAGGCGAAGGAAACGTCAATACATTTCAATAAGAAATATTCTTGGTCGACACACGCAGAAACGTGAATACTCGAGGGGGGTGGGGGGTGGTGGTCCTATTTTTATGTATAAGCCGACGGAATATTTTGCGTCAAAGGTGCGAGGAATGACCGACGTGAAAGGAAAGCCTAGAGAATGGAACTGTGGGAAGAGCATTAAAAAGAAACTGCGTTCCGAGCATCAGCTTAACCGAACATACGTTCGTTATTGAAATTCTATTTGAAACAATTGTGTTGGACGATGGGCAAGCTCTGACAGGTCTACGGGGTGTTCTTGAAACACGGCTGCTCGTAATAGTTATAGCTCAACTAGAGAATCGAGCGCTCCTTAGCGTCTTGGCTCTCGCGGTATTACCCGAGTTTCGTTGAGCAGCACATAAGAAAAATTGTAATCCCCCCCTGCTAACCCAGTTTCGGAAGAATGCTTCCTACTTGGGTGATTCGACCCAGTTCATCGATGCGATTCTTGGTTTCAGCTCGCATGACGATGCTGACGGCGCGACCGTGACGATATAACGACGATAGAGCGACGATAATGACGACGACGAGGCTAAAGCGCGAGCTCCTAAAGTACGAGCCATTTCGAAAAGTGAGCATTTTTCGACGTTGCCAGTGAAAATGGAAGTGAACTTTTTTACGGCAGTCGCGTGCTTCTCTTCTCCTTGAGAGATCGTCGATTTTTCTTTCGCACGGCATTCAAGAGTACCAGATACAATGTATGCACGTGGAAGGCAGGTACCTCGAGACCTCGAGCACGGACGGCTACTTAGAGCTTAATCGATGCAGCTTCCTTCGTCCTTGCGTAAAGCGACCGAAGTAGCTGCACGATTCCCTGATGAAAAGGAATATACCCAGGATTGCCGTGGAGAAGTCGTCAAATGCACCAGGGGATCGTCTTTCAACTATCAACCTAGCCGCGTACCAAGGTACGCTTCTCTTTGGCCGAGTTGGCCAACTTACCAACTTGCTTGCCATTGGCTAGTGAACCTCGTCATTCCTCGACGCCTCGGAAGCTCCTATATTTGCTTCCGTGACCCGGAGTGGAGAACTTCTACGAATACATGGGAAAGAGCCTCAAAAGCAATTATCTGCGCTCGCTAATGCAACTACTACAATATCTCCCTCTCTGTCTCCCTCTCGCGGCCTCTCTCCTTCTGTCCATCTTGCTTGGAGTATGCTCGGAGAAATGTCACTGATAATACGAACGCCTTTCGAGAGTCCACCTAACGAGATTATGCATATATAACCATGCGCGTATTGTCGTGTTGCCTTTGTCAGTCGAGTATTGCGTTAGGATATATTATGCAAAAAGTAAGCGGAAGGACGTTCAAGTTGTCGGACAACCCTCGGCGTGGAAGAAGCGGGATTTTCAAAGTTATTCTCGTAGCCCAATCGAGTTTCTGCAGAAACAGAGCTCGTCTCGTTTGCTCTTTTGTTTCTCGTTTTTTTCAATTTCTCTTTGTTCGCGAGATTTCGCGAGGAACGGATAGAAGAGAACGACACGAAGAGAGCGAGAGAGACAGAGAGAGAGAGAGGGAGTAAAACTAGCAGACAAAAGAAAAGAAATAACGCGGCCTCTATTTTCGTAAAGAAAGACTCGATCTCAAACAATGATCTCAAAGTGCAAGCTTCAGGTTTCGCAATCGTTCTGCAGATGATATTACGTCACCTTGCAGAATGATCTCACACCAGAAATGCATTATTCTCGTCCACTTGCTAATAGCACTTCGTACGCTTATAATTGTCCCGATGCTCACTCTATAGGTTGCTACTGTAAAATCGCTCAACCTGTACCTATCACCGGGAAGACTGAAATCCTAATGACGCAATGAATATTCTAGCGATTAACGCAGTTTATGCAGATGACCTCGATCAACGTTGTGCTCCCTCTTCCGTACCTTCCTTATCTCTGTCTCTCTCGTTCTCTATCGAATATCCCAAAAGTGCTGACGTTGTCGCGCACCGAGAAAGACACACCAGGAGATAACTTTAATAGAGTTCGAAAAGCAAATATTCGACGAAAGCGCGGTTTGACTTTTAATCGACGGGGTTGGGGGGAGACAGAGGAGGGATAAATTAACGAATATTGCCGGATAAAGATAAGGTTTCGTACTAAAAGTTTCTAGTCCGAATCTCTGCCTAGAGGGATTGCCACAAAGGGAGGATAATACGAACGTACGTATACGTATACGTAGTTCAGTAAGTACGGTGCACGAGGAAATTAATGATGGGCCAAAAATTAATGAGGGCCACCATTAAAAGCGGGATGACGAGAGTAATGCGTCGCTTGCGAATGGCGTCAGTTTCGAAGTGGTAACTGGCGGTAAATTTAATTCCACGCTTTAACCTGGATTTCGAGCAGCGCCTGTTTAATGAATGGAAGAATGGACCGTGAGTACGCGTCCCCCTCCCCCCCACCCCTCCTAAACCAGCGGCTGTCATTAGAATATGAATGGCGAACTCATACAGGGGAAAATCAATCGGCCGATTCTTCCGAAATACAATTTTTCAAGCTGTTTTCGTAACTTTGGACTTTTTCTTTATTTTCCGCAATTCCTTGTCTGCGCGAAGCATCGATTTATTGCCGATTTTCACGTAAGCAGCGATTCCCTCGACCTCCTGGCACCGAGCGGCCTTGTCTCTAATCAAACCGTCTACGTCACGAACTCCAAGAAGCGTCAAATCGAGAATCTGAGACACGGAACTCAAAGTCTTGTTTATGCCACTCTCTGCCATCCAGATAACGCTACGAAGTCATGTCAGCGTTGCCGCAATTGACGCTTTTCGATACTGGCGACAGTAAATAAATAAAAGAGAGAGTGTGTGTATGCGTTCCTGCGTGTGTGTGTGTAGCTATGTATAGAGATTTAATAATTTGCATCTCCGCTTGGAGCAACCGCAAGCTCTTTAGCACCGGTGGGACGCGTGAATGCGTTGCATCTCGTCGTAATTGCCACAAAATATTCCTAGTCCTCGTTTCCATGTTTACGACCGCAACTGGGGAAAGTATTAAAATTTCGTTGGACGAGTGACGGAAGAGCAGAAGAAAATTTCGGGGTAGCCAGACCGCATCCTTTATGCGGGAAGTACATCCATTACTTCTCTACTGTTCATTCAGGATTGATGGCTGACTCCTATAGAGGAGTGCGAGCAAAAACTGGGAGACACGAAGTGCTAGATTAAAGACGTAAAAGGAGAAAGAAAGATGAAGGAATGAAGAAAAAGAGAAAAAATCCGAACGGAAGAGTATCCGATGTGAATGACGGTATCGCGTGGTTCGCTAGGAGCTTCTTTCATCTGAGTATGATCTGACGAAATTCCTGTACCCGGTCTAATCAGTCGTTTGGCTGTTACATGAAAAAACTGTACAAAGAGACATTGAGACTCGTCTTCGGCACTGCGTCAAGATCAAGAACGACTTTTGATAGCGCTCCGCTCCATCTCTAGAACACAAACAGTGTAGGAGTGTGACTTTTAAAGGATATCACTTGCGTCGGGGAAGATCACGCATTCACACTAGGTGTTCCTACATGATCGGTTATTTATAAAGCGATTCACGATAATCAATAAACCCATGTCTCTTCCTACATCGTGAAATTCGTTCGGTCTGGTCGTAGATACATTATAACACTTGTATCCATTGAAGGAAACGTTTACCCCGACAGTGGATGCTGGGATAAAGAAAAAGTATCAAAGCACTTCGAGCAGTTCGTGCTGTTATCAGATAAAACTAATAAGTCCAAAGGAACTGGGAACTATGTCGAGCGCTTGAAAAAAAAAAGAAGAAAATATAAGAAGAACGGAAGATCTTTGTTATCTCGAATAGATATATTTAAAAAGAGATGCAACGAGTCTTGACACAGAGTCAGCGTCTCTTTGCGTCAATTTAAAATCATTGAAAAGAGATACGTGCTATTGAAATAATTGAATCTCGTACCTGAGATCTGTTTTTTGACGGTACAGGGCGCGGCGGCATGGTCCCGTCGCAGCGCCGTCCAACGAGCACTGAGCCACTCTGCGCCAACGGGGGTGCGTCGACGTCGACGTCGACGTCGAAAAGACATAAACGTCGAGATCTCTATGACGCAAGCGCACCGCGAGCAGGAGGAAAACTCATTGCAGGAGATGCCGCGTGTCTTAAAGGGTGCCTGTTTTCCCTTCTTGAAGCAGTAATGCCCTGCTACTGCCACCCTACCAATCTTTCACTCTCTCCCTCTCTCCCTCTCTCCCCCTCCTGCCCCTTCTCGCTATATCTCACAGTCTGAACACCAAGACACCCTAAATGAAAACTTGCCACAAGAGAAAGGAATGTTCCACGACGTGTCGTTAACGCCCACCCCCCTCCCCCTCCTCCCGCCGAACTGTCTAGTACACCTTGGGATTACCCCTTTCGCTTAACGCCTATAATCTCAGTAATTCCCGTTTTTTCTCATCGCAGGACACGAGAGCTTTTTCTTGCTGCTTGATCGATTCCTTCGCTTCTTCGTGCAACGCTTAGAGAATCGAAAATTAATCACTTTCACCTTAAAGCGAGGCAATTGCTCGAGCTTTTACACGGGAAAGATTATTTTTACACAACTTAAACGCCTTCGGTTACTCACGAAGTGCGTCCTCCGTACGTTGCGGGCATGTCATAGAAAAGCTTTGAAATTCGTGAGACAAGTCGAAACAAGTCGCGATACGTCCTGCTTGCGTCACAGTGTCGTGGACGCTTGGTGGACATACTTTTACAAAGAAAGACGAATGCCACGCGTGTTCAAGGATAACTGCATGTCGCGATATCGTATTATTTTATGATTTACAATACTTCGAATTGCCCCGAAACAAAGGCTGATCGAGGATTTGTTATCTCGGGAAGAGTTTATCTTGGAGCACGGGTACCATTAATGATTTAAGTAGGCTTTCCGTTGTAAAGTAATCGGCCGTTCTTGCGTTATAACGAGTAACAATCTAAACGAAGCGTTTACCTAGAAATACCTACTAAATTTTCTCGATGGTTTATTGACGTTAAAAGTGAAGAACTATCATTGTAACTATGTAATCGTGATCGCGTGTCCTAAGACTATAACGGCAACTATTACCCGATGCCGATATATCCGTGGTCAAAGTCTACTCGAGCCATTAGCCATTCCTCCAGAAAAGGTACTATTAGCGAGTACGCCCAAGATAACAAAACGAACGCTCGTTTGGCTTGATTCACTGTTGACTATTAAGCTGATTAGACGCCTCAAGGTCATTGCGAAATTTCTTCTATTCAATCTTCAAGGTTTCTATCAGATACCAAACCAGTTGCTACTGCAATTTCAGACGGGGACAAACAATGCTCCTTGTCGCTCTCAATACGCAGAATCACATGAATTATTCTATTTACGAATCCATTGCCATCATTCGAGATCGTCACATTTGAGACATTTAAAAATGTCCAACGATAAGTCCCAAGGATCGTCGAGTAGCTAGCACGTGTAACTTTCGTGTTTAAACGGCGTGAATGGCGGTGCCCGTGACGGCTGTTATGATACGTTCAACGAGAAGATGAATACGAAAGAGAAATCGATTTGCAGTAGGGTCGAACAACTTATGCTACGTATGTTTATAGCCAGATACGTAGAAGAAACGCAGAAGATTCGTATCGCGATGTTTTTAATTTTTTCTTTTATTCGCTTCATTCTTTCCATGTCTTCCTCGCTTCCTCCTCTTGTCGTTTTATGCAAGGTTCAAAGTTCACGCCTACTGCGCTATACAATTTTTCCGATATACTTGCAAGGACTGTTCGCGAACTTTGCATGTACTACCATACTATAGGCTCAGATTGATCGGAGCCAATAGGACTTCACAGGGATGTCTCCCCCCCCCCCTCCCCCCACCTTCGTCATTCCTAATCAGTCGCAACTGATAACGTCCTCTTCCCCAAAGATTCCGTCGAGCGCTTGCAGTGTGTCGTTGACCATCGTCGCGTTCATTTTCCTTGGGCTTTCCGCCACCGTGTACTTTAAGTCAGTCAGGGGTTCGGCCCGTGCGCGTAGAGAAGATGTACGTGGGTCTTTTACTGAGGTCGCTAAGGCCTAAGGCCCTCGTGGGTCTGACCTCTACTCAGAGATTCGCTTCCTCGTCAACGGGCTTGTGGCTGCCTCATTTACAACCAGTACGTACTGTGCTAAGAGCCATTCGAACCTTTCAAGCTTTGAGCTTGCACCATTAACCTCCTCTTAGATAATTGATGAGTTTGAGACTGGTAAGTATCAGCTGGATAATCAGACCGATGAAATTGATCTAAGGGTAGCCAAGTGGACTTGAGGCGAACGCTGCAGACCTCGGACCGACCCCGGAGGGCGACCTTCACGGAACGGAGTCAGCTGAAGTATGCTCGTCGATTGGTGGTCAAACTGGGTAGTGCCGTCATCACCAGAGAGGACGAGCACGGATTGGCCCTGGGACGATTGGCCTCCATAGTAGAGCAGGTAGCAGAGTGCCAAAACGAGGGACGAGAATGCATCATGGTAACCAGCGGGGCCGTTGCCTTTGGAAAGCAGAAGCTCACGCAGGAACTCCTGATGTCCCTGTCGATGCGGGAGACTCTGAGCCCCACTGATCATACTCGGGAACACGCAGGTAAGATAGTGTTTGACGTTACGATTCCTTGAAGAAAGTAAAACCCGTCGTCGATAGAGCGTAAAATTCTTAATGGTCCTTGAGTCTAGCGCGAATGATAGCTTTTGGATAGAGGTAGCTCGTCGAAGAAACTAGAAACTTTCTTTTCGCAATAGGAAGGTAACGAGTTCCTGAAAGTTCTTCGTGCACGCGGAACGGAAGCGCTTCCAGATAAGTTCGATCGAACGATCTTTCATCGCGCTTGATTTATCCTCAATTTATAAAACGTCACTTTTCTTAATCGATAATTTACTATCTCGAAAGCTCTACGCGATTGCTCTGTTAGTTTTGATTGGATAGACGTATGGGACAAGGAGTATTGGATTCTTCGAGTGTCACCCCTCGCACTATACCATTGGCACTGGATTGCGCGAATCAATGTCAAGAAGACGTGTAAAAAGAAGCAAAGGAAGAAGTATCGTGTTTCCTCGTTCCCTACTGAAAAATTTGCGCAATCGTATCGGCTTATAAAATATGCAAAAGAAAACGGAATTCCCCGTTTACCAATGTCGTCTGTCGTGTATACAAAACATTGTTTGTACAACATCTACAGTTGATACCAGTACGCGTTTACTAGGGGTATTTTGGAAAAGCGTGTAGTGCGTGTCTGTCGAGTATTCTATATTCGAGCAATAAAACTGTTAAGTTTACTACTACCACGTTGCCACCAACATGGCTCGAGTTTTTATCTTGTTGACGGTGCAAACAGCTATACTGATTAGAATCATGCATGCATCGTACATCTGTTCATCTCTCCCGTATCATCATTTGTAAGACTCATCGACCTTTAAGATGACTGCTCGTATGGTATTCTATAAGAATGAAATTTTTGAACTATATACAGGCACCCTTTTGGAACCGAGAGCAGCAGCAGCAGTCGGTCAATCCGGTCTGATGTCCCTGTACGACGCCATGTTTGCTCAGTACGGCGTGAAGTTGGCACAGGTCCTGGTGACTAAGCCGGATTTCTACAATGAGGAAACGCGCAAGAATATTTTCAGCACCCTAAGCGAACTAATTAGTCTGAATATTGTTCCAATTATCAATACAAACGACGCCGTGTCACCGCCTCCTCAAGCCGACGAGGAAGTCTCGGGCGGCGGCGGTCGTAGGGGAATCTCCATAAAGGACAATGATTCGCTTGCTGCGATGTTGGCAGCCGAGATCCAGGCTGACTTGCTCATCCTCATGAGTGACGTCGATGGAATTTATAATCTGCCTCCATGGCAGGACGGTGCCAAGATGCTTCATACCTTCAGTTCTGATCTCAGGGGTACCATAAAGTTCGGAGAAAAGTCGAAAGTCGGTACCGGGGGTATGAACTCCAAGGTGAACGCTGCACTCTGGGCACTGGACAGAGGCGTCTCCGTAGTCATTTGCAACGGCATGCAGGAAAAGGCTATCAAGAGCATTATGAGTGGTAGGAAGATTGGTACTTTCTTCACGGAGACAACCAGCACTTCGGCACCCGTCGAGGTAGTCGCCGAAAATGGTAATTCACTCGCCAATCAATGTTCAGCATTGTAACTTTTATTTCGCCTTTTGTTAAAAGGGTTTAATATCCTTTTACTATATGTTCCTTTAGCTCGTATTGGTAGCAGAGTATTGCAGTCTCTTCAACCGGAAGAACGTGCCAGCTGCATCAATACTTTGGCTGACTTGTTGGTATCGAAGCAGGCTGAAATTTTGGACGCTAATAACAGAGATCTCGAGGCAGCCCGGAAATCCGGTCTCGCCAAAGCCCTCCTCTCGCGTTTGTCCCTAACGCCGTCCAAACTGAAGTCACTGAGTTTGGGTCTTCGACAAATCGCCGATTCCTCGTTGACAAACGTCGGCCGAGTCATACGAAGAACGAAGCTGGCAGAAGGTCTCGAACTAAGGCAGATTACAGTGCCCATTGGAGTTCTTCTGGTCATTTTCGAATCCCGACCTGACAGTCTTCCTCAGGTAGCTGCCTTGGCGATGTCCAGTGCGAATGGACTTTTATTGAAGGGTGGAAAGGAAGCTTCGCACAGTAACAAGTGCCTCATAGACCTAGTCAAGGAAGCCCTGAGCTCTGTAGGAGCGGCAAATGCCATTTCCCTCGTGTCGACGAGGGAGGAGATCGGTGATTTATTATCCATGGAGAAGCACATCGATCTCATCATCCCCAGAGGCAGTTCCGAACTGGTTCGCACGATCCAGGAACAGTCCAAGCACATTCCCGTCCTCGGACACGCCGAGGGAATCTGCCACGTTTACGTGGACAAGGATGCCGACTTGGAGAAGGCTCTGAAGATCATCAGAGATTCTAAATGCGACTATCCGGCTGCCTGCAACGCCATGGAGACACTCCTGATCCACGAGAGCCACATGAGCGGCACATTCTTCGCTGAGGTCTGCAACATGCTCCAGAAGGAGGGAGTGAGTACTGTCACGATATTCTCTAACCTAGCTTCTTATCCGATTTTACTCAAAAAGATACGATCGTCTCGACAATAACGCAACACAAGCTTTTCCTGGTTGGCTACTGACAATAAGACATAGTAAAATTAAATTGCTTCCCGCAGGTGAAGATCAACTCGGGACCAAAGCTACGGGAGCAGTTAACCTTCGGCCCGCCTGCAGCAAAGAGCATGAAGATCGAATACGGAGCACTAGAGTGCACTATTGAGGTCGTGTCCGACCTCGACGATGCGATAAACCACATTCACAAGTACGGGAGCAGTCACACTGACGTCATCGTAACCGAGGACAAAAGAAGCGCGGCCCATTTCCAACGCGAAGTCGACAGTGCTTGTGTCTTCCACAATGCCAGTAGTCGATTCGCCGATGGTTATAGATTCGGACTGGGTGCCGAGGTGAGTAATATTTTATATAATCCAAGCAATCGATTAAATATAAACAAATAAATGGAACGAGCAACGTGACAACGAAGGATAACCATTTCAACGATGAAAATTCACTCGTTGGAATCCATATGGATATTTTCGTATTGTCAACTAACTGACGAAAACTAATTATCAGTCGTATCCTGTATGCATCAGGAATTTGTGTAGAACAATCATAATTGCACGCTGTAACGTCACGCCGCTGTCATTTACGGCTTCATTTATATTTAAAGGTTGGTATTTCCACGGCACGTATCCATGCACGGGGTCCCGTAGGAGTCGATGGTCTACTCACCACAAAATGGATTCTGCAAGGGGATGGACACGCCGCAGCCGATTTCACCGAGGGTGGCAACAGGACGTGGATTCACGAATCCCTGCCAATTAACGAAGCAGCATGAATTACCGACGAATACGTTCGACAAAGTTTCCGGTATCCTGGTCATGATAGTGGGACAGTAATTAGACGCTACTCTATCCTGACTAAAATTACAGGGTGGATTAGATTATTCGTCATGTCGACGCTGACGCGTCTCGACCCGTCGAATAATTCTCCAAACAATACAACACCTCAAGGCGGATAACAGTCGAATTATTTTGTCTAGGGATTTCTGGGTATTCGTTGTCCGGTATCAGGAACTCTATAAACGTCAACTTGACGTTGTTGTAAGTGCAGCAACGGATAGAAAATATAGACTAAAGCGTCAATTATAGAATTCCCAGTGGGAACACGAGCGCGTTCTATTCATTATGCAAGAGAAAAAGTAACACTGCGACGAATGCTGCATTTGCTGCAACTGCAAGGTAGTTTTCTCGGTAGGCAAACTACAAAATTAAAAGTTTCGATGCTTCGGGCAATCTTCGTAGCTTCACCCTCGGGAAACGGGTACAAGGCGCGCGTTCTTGTATATATTAAGGATTTCGCTATACGTCTCTAAACAAGAACCAAAACGGAAAAGAACACAAGAATATTATTAACTCGGCACTCGTCGAGTCACGAGAGTCGACACTAAATTTGTATATTTCATTATTGTGTATATATAGCAAGCTTTTAATGTGTGTTCATATATATATTTGAATTATCAATGCCGGGAAAGTTGTCGTGTGATAGGACAATTTGATGGCCGCCACTCGCGATAAAGAAAAGTTCCCCTGATCGAATTCGTAAACAGTCATTGAGACCTTTTAAAAGGATAAAGGTCTCTGATATCAGTTAATGATTTCTCGTATACATATACTCTGCGTACACCAAGAGCATTTCATGAGTCAGTAAACGAAATATAAACTGCGAAGATTAACTGCAGGACAGCAGATCAACTCCTAAGAACTTTCGAATTGGCATTAATAACGGCCATGAATAGCAGCGTCGTTTACGGTACCCAGTTACGTCGGAACGTCAAATATTTGATTCCACGATTTCAACAAGACTTTCCGAGTTTACTAGTTGCAGAATTAACTCTTTGCTTGGATTCTACTCCTTCCCTTTAACGAATTCAAATAAATTATGCGCATTCATGCTGTAGCCAAGAAATTTGCCATTCGGAAACTCTGTAGAAGATACGACAGTTTACAGCGTTGCATCTAAATCCCTTGGACCAAACTGGAGTATTTTAAGCTGAAGATTTCATTTTCAACTTTCTAACGTTACTCGACGATTTCTTCTTGGTCTGGCAGCAAAAGGTCTGTTGCGTAATTATGCTCGGACGCCCTCAGTGCCATCACCCACTTGCTGCAGCGACTCGTATCTTGCACATAAACAGCCACAATAAATAGCTTTATCGAGGATGATGGTAAATAAGATACACGGGGCATCGCTTATGCTTGAAGTATTCATGATTGTTGGAACAAGGTCCAATCGTGGCTCCCTTATATAACGCTGTATTTAGTTATGGCTGGACCCACTGAAGCTTGCGCAGGGAAGGTCACGATACTTTATTTTTATGTTAACGATATGTTTACTTCTGTGGCAATGCATTGAAGATTCGTCATACTGCGTGAAGATCGATTATTTTTTAATTAACTGTTTTCATATTTATACTGTTTTCGTAAAAAAAATTCATTATATAAAAAAAATTGGTCGACCTTACCATCGTCTGCGATCACTTCAAAGCGTATTGAAAGATTAAATTAAATATGATTGATAACAGAATACGACAGTCCGTTATAATTTATTGAGAGTGCAAACCGCAACTCAAAGATTATAAACCTGTAATTGTTGTTGCATAAAGTTTTTTTTATCGTATCGACAATAAGATTTAATTGTTAGTTATAATAAAGCGATATTTTTCTGAAGAAACTGGAGAGATGAATTACTTTTTTTGAACCAAAGAAACGTTTTTTTTCTATTAGAAGATATCATTTATAGTTAATTGGAACTTTGGCATAATACACTGATATGTAGAAACAGTACGCAATCTCATTCATGTAGCATAGATAAGATGCAAGTTCCCTACGACGTAGAAGCATACGGTAAGAAAAAAAAGAGCGTAATGCTTATAAGACTATATCTTTATTGAATTTCAGGCAAAAGTGAATTTCTTTACATATTCTCAGGAGCCCACAGCTTAAAAGTTCTGTCGGCAGAAGTACTAGCAATGAATTTGTGATCCGGTGAAACATCAACCGACATTACCTTACCATCGTGGCCTGGTAAGGTCTTCAGGGGTTGCCACGTTTTATTCGACCAGATTTTGGCAGTGTTATCATAGGATGCCGTGACTAGATACTGACCCTCCAACCTCTGATACTTTACGTCCGACAGTAGATTCGTATGGGCTGGTATCGTGTATATGCAAGATCGCTTCCGCAGATCCCAAATCTTGCAGGAGTTATCCTCGCTCGCGGTTGCCAGATGGAAACCATTCGGTGAAAAATCAATGCCAAATATGGCTTTCAAATGTCCCTCCATAAACATTATACACCTACCAGTACGCAAGTCCCAGACTCTGCCAAAAGAATCGTGACCTCCTGTTGCGGTCACGCTGCCATCGCACTGAAAACTAAATGTCAAGATGCATTTAATTTACAGAATCTGTCCGAGTACCATTTCTAGAAGAGTTTTATGTACCTGATACAATGTACGGCTCGGGCATGTCCTTCTTGATGTAGAACTTCAGCCTGTTGCTCTAAATCCCAAAGACGCCATGATGCATCGAAGCAACACGTTCCAAGGAACCGGCCTGACGGATGAAATGCAATTCGGGACACTCTGTGCGGTTCGTGACCTTCCACCTCAGCTAATGGTTCCTGTCCGTTTCCGCCACCCCATAATTTTACTGTACCTGCACAGGAAAGCGACATGAAAAAGTGTGAAAAAGAAGGAAGACTTGTTTCCATGGTATTTTTATTAAATACAATGCGCTGAATAAACTTACCGTCGGATGCACAACTCGCCAGTACACAAGTCTGTCCAGGAGATTCTCCAAAAACCTCTTCGGTCACTGTAGCTTTTGGATGAAACACGATACAACCGACATTACAAGTGTGCCCTTGAAGAGTTCGCAAGAGAGTACAATCAGGTACGGACCATAACTTGCACAATCCAGTCCAAGAAGCGGTGGCAAGCACCTTTGAATTTGGACTAAACTGACAGAATGAAACAGGCCTTGTATCTCCAATTTGAGAACAGTATATGCTCAGTGCTTGAAGTTTCTTTAAAAGTTCTTGTCTGCGTGCTGTGCGTGTAGCACCAGGTAGTTCCAATTCTTGCCTCGCTCTATCAAGCCGTGCTTTAGCCCTTGGAAGTGAATAATCTATAATCATAAGTATATAAAGCATTATTTTATTTAAGTATGGCAATGATGTCACAACTATATCAATGAATAACAATGAAATATTATCCATACTTGCTATCCAGGACCGTGCAATTTGAAGTGATTCTGGTCCCTCGTGATACCAGGTTGTTTCGGTATCTCTTTCTGTGGGATGCGAAGGTCTCTCTTCATCCTCGTGTTTCTTTTTTATTGCATCCTCACCAAGACTTGCCAATAATTCCCTCAATCTGGTTCGCCTGTCTGCAGGACCTTCTCCGAAAAGACAGATCGGTTCTCCTAATTGTCTCAAATTCTTTTTCACTTCAGAATCATCGGTCGACACATTAATTTGTCTAGCCTTTTTCCTTCGCTCGAATTCTTCCAGTAAAGCTTGTCTATCCTTGGACATTTCATCCTCCAGCTCCATATATTCATTAGAAATATGTACATTTCCAGCCATAGCTGGAATGCTAGGCATATCATTTGTATTTGCATTATCTTTATCTTCCTCAGAAGATTCAGCTGCGGCTGCAGCAAGCCGAATACGTTCTGTTTCTTCCAAAGATCCATAGTGAACTGTTTTTTGTTTCTTCACATAAACTAAATCCTCGTCGTCCGACATGTTGTATAAAAGCTATAAAAAAGTAATGGATTGAATTAAGTATGCAAAATTTAATTCATACTTTGAAGTACACAAAACAAATTTTATGGTTAACTCACATGTTTACACGTACGTAAACCAATAATTACTTATGAGCGTGCGTACATTTTACAGTTAAGAAATACAGCGACGTACCACTTATAAAATGATTATATTATTAACATATATTATATACATGAACTCATATTTTTATTTAATTTTCAAGCGGTAAATGATCTTAGGAAATCAACAATCACCATATTGGACGCCAGCCGTCACCCGGCCTAAAGGCTGTTTCTAAGGTGGAAATGGCCTGCGACTATGTGCAATGGTGTCAACTAGTCTTGTACATGAAAATGCATGTTTTTTTAATTATTATATATATGGACGTTTCTATTGACTATCGCATTATTAACTGGCAACATGTTTCAATTACATATGAGCAATAATGAACACCAGTCATAAATCGTAGTAAAATTACCCTGGCATGTATGCATGTTATTTGTTTTATAGATATAAAAAAAATGTATTCACAGTAAAAAAAATAGTCCGAATTCTATTATGGCATATGTATTAAACTGTATTTCAGCGTTGTTTCTCGTTAAATTTTACATCTGTTTGTTCTCTAGTGTTTTTAAGTGTCCGGAGCAGTATAGGTGTGTTCGCAAATGAGCCAAGAGCACTGAGAGCATCGTTGTCTCGATCAAATGCATTCAATAAAACAGAGAAACAATGCTCTGAGTGCTCTTGGCTCATTTGCGAACACACCTGTACTGCTCCAGGCACTTAAAAGCGCTCGAACGAAAGAGGCCTTTCAATTCAGTGTATCGTAACATGATAAAAGTTTATTTTCAATTTGTAATATTAAACCCAATAGTCTTTATTCAATTACTAGTAAATCAGATTCTTGTGAAAGAAGTATTGGCATAATATAAATATATTGTATTGAAGCATGACATTGTAATTAAATTTGTTCAATACTGAATTACAGAGAAAATATAATTTTATTGGACCCGAAGAAGTTCGTACGAGAGATATTTTGGTGGCCCTGAAAAGGGCCTTTTTCATTTAATAAAACTGTTCACTTGGAGCTTGTGTATTTCGTGACAGCTTTTGTTCCTTCACTGACGGCGTGCTTAGCCAGTTCACCAGGTAGCAGAAGTCTCACAGCAGTCTGTATCTCCCGAGATGTAATAGTGGATCGTTTGTTGTAATGCGCCAAACGAGACGCTTCAGCAGCAATGCGTTCGAAGATGTCATTAACAAAGCTATTCATGATGCTCATAGCTTTACTTGAAATTCCAGTGTCGGGATGGACTTGCTTCAAAACCTTGTAGATATAAATAGCGTAACTCTCCTTCCTCTTGCGTTTCTTTTTCTTATCAGCCTTGCTGATATTCTTTTGTGCTTTACCGGCCTTTTTTACCGCTTTACCGCTTGTCTTCGGTGGCATGATGCAACAAAACTCTATTGATCGCACGAATCTCTTCAACGACTGCTATGAAAATAAGGTTTCCTACTGTTGCACCACCTATATATATAAAAGGGAGGGGCTTCCGGCGCGCCAATCAGAAGCCAGGATTTAGACGCTATGCGCACGCAGCAATGCTATTGGCACGTGTGGGGTGAAGTCTGGTGTATAAAATGGTTAGCACAGTCAAGCTATAGTCATAAGTTTTACAACAGGTAGAGAGTGAGTTTTGGATTTTGTGTCTTAATCGCATCTACAATGTCTGGACGTGGAAAAGGCGGTAAAGTTAAGGGAAAGGCAAAGTCCCGTTCTAATAGAGCTGGATTACAATTCCCTGTTGGGCGAATCCATAGATTACTGCGTAAAGGAAATTACGCAGAACGCGTCGGAGCTGGAGCTCCAGTGTATTTGGCGGCCGTGATGGAATACCTGGCTGCTGAAGTCTTGGAGTTGGCTGGCAACGCAGCTCGTGACAATAAGAAGACTAGGATTATTCCGCGTCATTTGCAACTTGCTATTCGCAATGACGAGGAATTGAATAAGCTGCTCTCTGGCGTGACTATTGCTCAGGGCGGTGTATTGCCGAACATTCAGGCAGTACTTTTGCCGAAAAAAACTGAGAAGAAGGCTTAATCCACAACCTACGACGAACAAAATGGCCCTTTTCAGGGCCGCAAAATTTTCATACGAAGAACGCAATCGAGTATTCACAAAAAATATTTTTATACCACCATTATTCAAGAGACGTCCCTATTTAATTTTGTTCAATAGTCCCAGCAGCGCTAGTAGTAAACTTCGTCAATACATTTTCTGTCATCCTATTGTATGTACAAAGCAACGTAGTTCCCCGTTTGTCCGCCAGAGTTCTAGAGCTGCGCATTAGGAAAACAAACCACTTCTGACCGTCGTGTCGAATTGTTCATTCAACTTCGTACAAACATGGCTCCATCGAAGCAAACTGCGCACAAATCTCGTGAAACGAAATCTCCACCTAAACAACTCGCAGTGAAAGTTGCCCTCACGAATACTCCTACTACCGGTAAAGTGAAGAAGACTCCACGTTCCAAACCTGGCACCGTTGCTTTGCGTGAAATTCATTATTACCAGAAAAGTACAAAACTTCTAATTCCCAAGCAACCTTTCCAACGGCTTGTTCGAGAAATTGCCTCGAAGGTGCAGGCTCAACCTTCGTTTACGAAGATTCGCTGGAATGGCGCTCTGAGAGGTTAATTCTCACAGCATTTGGCGACCTTCACGTTTTAAACACTCTCAACATATAATCCACCTGGTAGTTGCTCCTATTGGGGATGAAGCCGAATCCGGAAAAAAATATATAATCCATCGACTGGAGTATTCGTGAAAAGCGAGTATATTATATATTGTTTTAACAAACCGGCCCTTTTCAGGGCCAACACAATATTCATTCGAGGTACAATCATGGTTTGCTGATTAAAAATAAATAAAAGAAGGTAATATTTTTATAGAAATATATTTGCAGAGCTTTTTAAAGTACAGGTAAAACAAATATTTTGTACAAGTACTCGTCATATATTATTTACAATACTAAGAAATAATTTCCTATTCTAGTAATATATTTATTTCTACTTCTTTATATTCATTCAGTCTCAAAGTTATCGTAGAAGTATGCGATGTATCAAAATAATCATACATATTTATCTCGCTAACGATCTGTCCAAATAAATCATAAGTATACAAATTAATTTTAAGAATAACCTCTGTACAAGATGCGATGAAAAGGGTATGGAAAGTTGAAAGGGTGGTTTTGACTTTTATGTGAAATCTGGAGCTATTCTCTCATAGAGAATATATGATGGCCCTGAAAAGGGCCTTTTCTCTCATGAGTTATATTCAGTTGTACAAGTTCATTTCTTCTTCGGAGTAGCCTTTGCCGTTTTCGAGGGTGCAACTTTTTTCGGTTTTGGTACCTTAGCCTTGGTTGCCGGAGGTTTCGCAGCCTTTTTCGTTTTCAATGGAGTTTTCGACTTAACAGCTTTCACGGCTGTTGCCTTGGTTACTTTTTGTTTTTCGCTAGCAGGAGCAGCTTTCTTTGCAGCAGTTTTCTTTTCTGCAGCCGGTTTCTTAGCAGGAGCAGGAGCAGCGGCAGCAGCTTTCTTAGGAGTTGTTTTCTTTTGGACAGCTGGCTTTTTCGCGGGTGCAGCCTTCTTGGTGACTGTAGCTTTCTTCGTGGTGGCGGCAGCTTTGCGCGCAGGTCGAGGAGCTTCGGATTTCACAGCTTCCGATTTTCCAGAGGAGAGTTTGAACGATCCTGATGCTCCTTTACCCTTGGGCTGGACCAGAATGCCAGAGGCCACAGCAGTCTTGAGATACTTCTTGATGAAAGGTGCAAGCTTCTCAGCATCCAATTTATACGTGGCAGCAATGTACTTCTTGATGGCTTGTAGCGAAGAACCACCGCGTTCCTTGAGATTCTTGATGGCCGCGGTGACCATTTCTGCAGTGCGTGGATGCGTTTGCTTTACACGGGGTTTCTTCAGCTTTGACTTCGGCGCAGCTGCGGAATCCTTACCAGAAGCTGGTTGAGGAGAATTCGTAGCCGACGTCGCAGTAGCGGTTGTTACGGATGCAGCCTTGTCACCCATCTTCTTCGAACGTGGAATTTCGGATTTCTAAACTTCTTACTAAAGTTTATGAAAAATCGTATAGATGCGTATTATTACGAAAACGTACTTCTTCCGTCGAGTTCTCGAATAATGATCGCTGGTAGGAAAAGGCCGTTGAGGAGTATTGCCGAGCACGGACCATGAAGAGAGACCAGCCGGCCTTTCTCGCCAGATGTCGACTGAACATTTGGACGCTTAGTACCTAACTTTTTAATTTATTCATTAATATTTCTCTTTACAAGGCATTCTCACAGTACGGAATAATATTATTCTTTTGTTTGAACTATGGATTTTTTATTAAACAATCGGCAAGATCGCTCGTTTAATCGAACTCACGAAAATTCAATGAAATATCAAAGCATGTGTTCGAGCGTGCGCTGCGTTCAACTCTTTAGACATCTGTTAAATATTGTTAGAATGCGATATCACGTAATATTGTTTACCATTTTGTAGTTAAAGGATCAATTATTATGTAATTACTGCCTTTGACACTGATTGCTTGATGTAAGTATACTTTTTCCTTCTCATAAGGTACGGGGTTGCAGTTAGCATCCGACATCAGGCATCACATTCAAGTGCAGTGTATCTTCATCCCGCAGGACTTTACGTGTTAAAATAAAAAAATTATCATAACGTTACTTTAATTAATATTATATACTGCCATTTTGATAAAGTAATTAGCGTTTAATTGATTTTTTGTTTAGAAATAAATACGTGTAAACATAATTCAAATCTGTTGGGCGCGTTTGGAATCGGTTGGCTAATATTGCGTTGATCACTCAATCCGATGCACTTTCCATGTGGTAGAGACTTACAAGATGGACAAATTAATATTTCAGGTTAATGAAATTACTAATTAAATTTACTTCTTGCTTCCGTCAAATATGCAAATTGAATCTAGCTATTTATGTTTCTTCTGCAATAGGATAATGATAATTTAGTCTTGTGCATTTGTTGGAGCGTATGATAATTGCTGGATAAAAATTTCAACTAAAAATTCTGTTTAGGGTAGTGATATCGGAAATTTATTTCTTTTTTTATATGAAGAGACTAGTAGCAATATCTGGACGTGAAGAAGACTACTTCTATTTCTAAAGACGAAGATGTAAATGTAAAAATTATGGTTGCTGGACGTGAAGAAAAAACTCATTTCAGTCAACACATACATCAATGCAATCATAAATTATTATGATTATTATTATTATTAGCGAAGATAAGTATGACGATAAAAAATATTTTGAATAAACTTAATAAAAATAGGCGGCAAAAAATCTCATACGTATTACGGTGAGACTGGCTTTCATTATTCATACATACATTATTCTTATTAGCTGTTTTAAGTGAACAAAGGAAACCTAGGGGACCTGACTAAACTGTCTGGAGGTCATTCGTATGGTATGTAAACACATGCTGCCACGTACTAGTAGTGTAAGCTCGTATACGAGATGCCTAATAATAATTTCATCAATGACTTTTCAAAATATTTGAAAGTAAATGGGAAGCTGTGGATAAAGGTATGTCAAAAATATATAGCAGTAATTTTTTTAAGTACAGTGTCATGAACGTTGCATTCAGCATACGTAAGAATGATTTTGTGGCCCTGAAAAGGGCCGTTTTTTATTTGTCGACGTGCAGCAAGATGGATGCTTTTTGTATAAAATGGCGTTCTTAACCACCAAAACCGTAAAGGGTGCGTCCCTGGCGTTTTAGGGCATATACGACGTCCATAGCCGTAACAGTCTTTCTCTTGGCGTGTTCCGTGTAGGTGACAGCATCACGAATGACGTTTTCCAGGAAAACCTTTAATACGCCACGAGTCTCTTCATAGATCAGACCGGAAATACGCTTGACGCCTCCACGACGAGCCAAACGACGGATAGCCGGTTTAGTGATACCTTGGATGTTATCACGAAGAACTTTCCTATGTCGCTTCGCTCCTCCTTTTCCCAATCCCTTTCCTCCCTTACCGCGACCAGTCATGATAAAACGCTCGAGAACACTGTGATCAACGATGCAACCGAGAGAACTGCTGTGGCGATAAAGAATCGGGTCGCTTTTATAGAAGCCTCAGAGACTTATCCCCACTACAGGGGCGCCAGCCAATCAGCGATCGTTCAGCTGACTCATCGAGCTTACAATGTGAGAATGCACAGGGCGCTATGCTTGCACTGCTTTTGACTTCGTTGCGTGTCTTTTTGTAGAGTTTGGTTCTGTGTAAAATGGCTTGTACAAAGCAGATTGCTCGTAAATCCACTGGAGGAAAAGCTCGTCGTAAGCAACTAGTAACAAAAGTTGCGTGCGAAAGTGCTCTTGCTACTAGTGAAGTGAAGAAACCTTATCGTTACAGGCCTAGTACTGTTCCCTTACGTGGAAATCCGTTATCAGAAAAGTACTCTGAATTGGTGATATGCAATTGCCTTTTCAATAACTTGTTCGCGATATAGCGCAAGATTTTAAAACTGATCTTTGTTTTCAAAGCTCCGATATAATGGCACTCCAGAAAGCCAGTGAGGCATACCTCGTTGGTCGTTTTGAAGCTACGAATTTATATATGCGCCATTCACACAAAACGTGTCATCATTATGCCCAAAGATATTCAGCTAGCTTAAATCTAACTTTGCATTATGACTTCTTCTGCTGAGTTCATCTTTCCTTCGTTTTTTTCCTTTAAATAACTCGCCCTGAGTCGGGCATTCGCCAAGTATTTACCTTTTGATAAACCATTTGGAATCCTTAGGGGTTTCATGCACAAAAAACGGTAAGCAAAACGTAAATTTGTACACCAATGAGAACACGTCTTCAAGATTCTTTTGTAGCGGATTGGAGCGCCATTGAATATCGTCGGATTAGGAAGGCGCACATCTATGTAAAATATGAAAATGGCGATTGCTCCGATCGTAGTCCCACTCTTTGTCAGTCACGCGATTTTCAAAACACAATTCTCATCCTAGTTGACGTGAATCGCGAAAAACAAGTGTCCCTTAAAAATGATTAAATTGAAAAAAGAAGTTGATATGACGAATCATACTTTGATTCTACCTTCGGTGGCTTTTGGCAACGTCGGTCAATTGGCTGTGGATTTATTAATATCTAGTCTGAAGCTTCAAAGGATAGGATATGTAGTAAACAATGCCTTTATACCGATTATTGGTGCCGATCCATACGATGAAAAATCGACAGATCTTTGTACAACCGTTGATTTGTTTCACGGCCCAGAGAAGAAAATAGTTGTACTACAAATTCGATCGCCAGTCGTCAAGAAACCAATATCTTTCTTTACTGAATTAATACAGTTTATTACAGAAAGGAAAATAAAAAAGGTAGTGAATGGAAAGTTTTCATGAAGATAATAATAAATTATATGCATGTTCTATTGTAGGTGGTTATTCTAACCAGCAGCTATGGTCACGAGCAACGAGATGTCCAACTAAGAACTGTACCACTGCGTTATGTTGCATCTCCCAGCATACTTACAGAATGTGGTAATCAGTTTGAGAACCTAAATTGGATACAATTAGAACCAAAAGTAATAGATTTTATCAGCAGTGGAGAAAATTTATATATTCCTGGAGGTGGCTTTGCAAAGAGCTTATTGGACAGTTTGACCACTGCTAATATTCCCAGTGTAATTCTACTCCGATTTTGCTCAGAGGGTGATAACATTCCAGAAGCGGTGGAGTTAACTAATTATTTAAATGATTGGTTGAACATTATTCAAAAAGACGAAAGTGGCACATGTAGAATAACATACCCACCATCATGGAAATTTTTGTTTGGCAACCCACCACCTTTGGAATTGTACTAATAATTCTTTAATGAACAAAATATGTATAAAATAAACATTTTTATGAGAATATAACTTATGCTTAGTTTAAATTGACTCAATAGTTGAGTATTAAAGAAACAATCAATCCTAGGACACATTTTTCCAAATTTTATTCTCACAACATACAGCTCATCTTGTACAAAACATTCCTATCTTAAATTATCTTTCATAAATAACAAACCCTAAACAACTCTATTTAAGCGAGAAGTTTGGATTTTGCTGAAAATGCCGTGTACGACACCAATGCAGCTAAAACTGCAGCCAATAGCTCTGAATTGACCCACGGTCCTAAATATGCTCCTGGGTTATTAAGAACAACCACAGCAAGCGGTTTCACACTGTTAGGGTCTTCTCCATTTCTTTGAGCTTTGCGAATTGCAGCATAGCTTTCTTCATCATAAAGTTTCACATTGTAGTCACCAGAACGTGCTTTCTTGATATCCTCTGTCCAAGAGACCTACAAATTTTTATAAGAAACTTAAGTACATCCGTTTCTTATGCTACAGCATATGAAATAAAGCAATCCGAAGACACTTGTATATTACACACCTGGTATTTATTATCCGCACTCAACCTAACTGCTGGCAAAGTTCTTCCTTCAACCTCCGCATAGAGTGAGATACCCTTGGCTCCGTTACTGCATTTCAGAGTAAACTGTGTGGTGAAGGCGATGGTAGTCAAAACTGTAGCATCCTCGGTGACATATGCAGATGCTGTTACTTCTGGTTTCTGACAGACTTCAGCACAAGCAGCTGATAATGCAGCAACAAAGAACACACAAACTGCCAACTTATTCATGATAGTTTAGTTTTCGCACGAGACTGTCCTTTTCTGTCAATAAATTAGGATTATTTCTCCAAGGACTGCCGGCCGCTATTTCTAGAGCTAAACACACAGCATTAACAGCAGTGCACAGGATTATTCACTAAACGGAAATCAGAGCCGACCTCTTCATGCCAACTTGTTACTAGTGGAAGAGCCACGTCATGAATCGCGTACGCCGACGTGTGAACAGGCGCCGCCTATAGCAATGCCTAGAACCACTTTAGAATATTTTGAATTTTTAATGCCACTAAATAAGATTTTTGATGCTCATAATTACAATTTTGTCATATTCGAATTTTTTTTTACTTTTTAGTATTGACATTCATATGGGAGAGACAGATGCACTAGCTGTGCTGAAGCTCAAATTTCAACACTAACGAATCTACAGTGCTTCCAGGGTAATCCACCCTTGAGACACGTTTTGCGTAAATAGCGGTGAATAGCCAAACGTATATATACAAACACTATAAAATTGGTTGATTAATCGCATGCATGTAATTTATCACCATCAGAGTAATTTAAAATTAGTGTTTCAGCAGTCCGACAGATATCGATAGTGTGGAGAAGAAATCACGTGAC
Source organism: Pachycephus smyrnensis (assembly GCA_030142225.1). Classification (NCBI taxonomy): domain Eukaryota; kingdom Metazoa; phylum Arthropoda; class Insecta; order Hymenoptera; family Cephidae; genus Pachycephus; species Pachycephus smyrnensis. Next base: position 471,641 of record JARQST010000437.1, on the reverse strand, counting down.
ATGAACGTTAACGATGGCCGATGAGCTGTCAAACGTCTCTCTCCGTAAATAAAAATATTCCGTCTTAATTTATTGCTTATTTGTATTTAAAACTTATCGTGATTACGTATATTGTCTAGTGTAACTTATGTCTGTCATTTAGTAGCCGTAAATTGTATCTATAAATTTCGTTCGCGTGCGAACACAAGCCCAAGGAATCTTCGTGTTTCAAGCCTCTTTAGTGTAAAAAATAGTGGAAAAATGTCTTATAAAGTTGGGCAGCGGGTGGAGATTTCTGGCAAAGATTGTCAGGGCGTTATTGCATACATTGGTCATCCATCCTTTGCTACCGGTAAATGGATTGGCGTTATACTCGATGAACCCAAAGGGAAGAATAATGGTACCATCAAAGGTCAATCCTACTTTAAGGTAGGTCTTAAGGTGTAATCGATTTAGAATGAACATTCTCTAGAAGTTTTGGGTTTTTTTTTCTTTTATTCTAGTGTCAAGACAACTGTGGAATGTTTGTCAGGCAAACTCAAATTATTTTACTCGACGAATCTGGAAATAGAACAGAACCAGTTAGTCCTTCTTCAGCAGGTAGCAGTGCGACAACACCTGATGACAGTGGTGCAGCTAGGGCCAGAAGCAGGTTGAATAGGTAACAATTTTGTTTAAATAAAATGTGGTTAATGTGACATTGCACCAAACTATTACTATGTGTTTTCTAATTATTTAACACTTCCTGTCATTGAACAATACCTATTATCCATGTTAAATATAAATGTCATAATATTTTCATGCCAGCATTAGTATGCGACGAAGGAATGAGCCAACTGCGTAAGTTTCAACTATTTTAAGCTTTGAGCATTATTTCAGAGTGATTTGCAACATATTTGCAACGGCTAGCTAAGCAGTACAAATATTTGCTGTTAAATAGCACATATTTCTATCTTAATTCGTTTATACGGAAAAATTCTAAAACGAAAAAATTTCAAATTAATAAAATTTTCAAATCTATATGCTGCTGTTAAAAGTGTTCGGAGAAAAACATCTCCTGCACAAACTACGCGCCAACAACCCGACAAGCTTTCGGGGTAAGAATGACTATTGATAAAATATTATAATTGGATGTGTAGACCATCTGCTCTTCGATGTGCTTCATATGTGGTATCATAAACTATGCTCTCAGCTGTCCATCTGTAATGTAATTATTCGACGTGTTTTCCAGTTGTTCCTATATTAAAACTGCTTCATTGTGCAACAGATACTGCAAAAACATAATGCGCTCTTTTCAGGATATGGTAGATTATCAATTATAAATTCTGATACAATTGCACCATGCACGTACTTTGAACTATGCAAACTTTAGGACTGCTGCTGTGCTGGACTGTATTGCATAAATTCGTGAACGTCGCTAATCTCTCTAAACAGCATTTAAACAATCTCAATAACACTGATTCTTATCCAACAACAGCTCAAGACTATCCCTGGCTGGTAGTAGGACTCACTTGAGCGCTCCCAGTACAGAAAGTCTACCTGGATCGCAACATGAGCGCAAGGATACTGGAGAGTCTCACATACCAGGACCAACATCAACTAAAAGAGCATCTTTCATCGAGGTAATGTTAGACATAGCCACGGAACTTACCAATTTTTTGGTAATCGCAGATGTCTTTTTTTCTTTTTTTATCTTCTTTACGTTTGTACAATCTAGAAAGTGTACCATGGTCTCCGATTAGACATGAATCGATACCAAGTATACTATTTCTAGTGTGATCTGTTTTACTGTATAATTTGTTATTTTGCACCGTGGCACATTTTGCTGGTTGGAGCTACCAAAAGAACATTGTTGCATAGAACGAATTAATGTAAGTTAAAAGAGACTGGCTCGTCTGTAAATCCTGTCGCTGTGTCATTAAAAGTTATTTTTAATATTTTTCGCTCGTAAGGTGATGGCTGTGGCGTGGGCCATGTGGTGTGTGCGCGTGTTACTTTTTCTTTTAGAAAAACAAAAAGAATTCTTTCGTTACAAATTGCTCGTTGAGCTGCACAGAGATATACCAAAATTCGATATGCTAAATCTCACTTACTATATATTTTGAACTTCTCGAAGAAAGAAAAGAGAAAGAGTGAGAGAGAGAGATAAAGAAAGGTTTAGATTGTTCGTCAGCACACGAGGAGTGATTTATATGGGATTCACATGGGAATATGCACGTACGTGTTTCAGAAGTCCCCTAGCACGAGCTCGCCTCCCGGCAAAAAGCCAAAGGCCCAAGATGATCAGAATAATGTAATTAATACTCATTAATTGTAATCTTTCAGTTTTTTCATTAATATACTATATATACACATCACCTATCTGGTCTCGTACCTTTCTTGTGCTAGCTGTTTATATCGATCACCACGATTCTCCATAACGCATAAATTTCATAACAGTCGGTAACATTACTCCCTTTATCCATGACTGTCACTTCTTCTTTAATGGATCATGGAAATGGTTTTTTTCTTTCATTCACGTTTTTCATTATCCTACGTATCCCATCGTCATCAGCCATTCGCTTCTTCTAATAATTTATGTGATGCTTAGATGATTATTACAGACTAGGGAAGGGGCATTCAGAGATTTGGATCTCGTGGATTTTTATATTTTTATTTAAGACGAATTATATATTATATAATACAATACTGAATTCCCCTTTATAATCTATTTGTTTGAGCGATGAGAGAGTTTGACTGAAAAAGCATTGGAAACCCTAGTTTCTCGAGTGTACCTACGTTTTCGTTTGATTAATACTTTTGTGAATTTGTCGTTTACCTCAGACGCCCCATTTTCACAAAGGTACAGTGCTACTTACTTAATCTCTAGGACGCAACGAGTGGCGTTCGTAAAATCCAAATTTTTCAATTCCTTGTACATATGCATCGTGTGGTTCAGTACGTCTAATCTATTGGATTTCCATAGTTTTCATTAGAACTAATAGAGAGTTAGACGTAGCTTTTCTGTGTCTACTGTTACGACTAATCCTGATAACCACTCTAACAGAAACTAATTCTGCTGGGTGTCTGTACACTGTATTATACAATTTCTATATACATATATGTGTATTACATGTAAATATAGATTTACGATTTGTTTACCTGAGTGATTCTTGAGGTCAAAGCCTAACCGTCAGATACAATCAAATTATTTGAAGTACTATCATTGTCAGAATACGTCGCAAACATGGGAATTATTTTGACAATATTATGTAAAGTTTCTTGGAACCAAATATGGAAAATGATCATAGTAAGTTTAGATGATTTTTGAGTAAAGTTTATAACAAGCCTGTGGTTCATTTTTTACAATGCACAGGTACTGCTTTTTGATAGAATTGATATTCAATTCTGTCAGAACTTATTGTCAGTTTTCATTTGATTGACCGTGATGATCTCCCAGCTAAACATATCATATGTATATATCTATATTGTTATATACTTGTATATATGTATATAGATACAATTACGCAACAAGATGCTATTTTCATTTAATATTATGGGGTGTTTTTTTTTTCATTACCGTAACTCGGGAATAACTCCATTGCTTTTTTGCACCATTCACAAAAAGATCATTTTGAATTTGCAGTCGTCCCAAAGCATCTAACAGACCCTTTCAATGAGGATTTAATGAATTGTCCCTATACAGATGTGTTGTTTTAAATGAGTGCGATAATTAAAAAAAAAACACCCTGTACATAAAAAATGTGCCATTCACTATCTACCTTTTGCAATTTAGACGGGTTTCGTGGAAACCCTTAAGCCACAGTTTGTACCTGGCCAGTCGATAGCAGGCTCCGGTGCAGTTGGAAGTTCCGTCGAAGAGAAATTGTCGCATCTGCAACTGCAGCAGGAAAATGATAACTTGAAAGCCCAGGTACGACCTTGATCTTATTTATTATACAGATCGTGCAACTTTTTAATCAGTATCCTTCATATATTAATCCCTACACTTTTCAGGTACGTGATCTCAATGAGAAGCTGGATACTTTGAAGGTGAAGCGTATGCAGGATAAGGAGAGAATGAAGGAATTTGAGAAGACGAAACTTCAGTTGGAACAGTTGCTGGAGTTTAAAGCTAAGGTTATGGAGAGTCAAGTATGTAATTATTAATAGATTTTAATTGAAAAAAATATTGTATTGCATTTAGGAATCTGTGATAATGCGTTCGTACATCTTATTATTATCATTTAAAGGCTAGTCTGCAAAGAGATCTTCAAAGAGCTCGTCAAGAGGCTCGTGAAGCTCACGAGGCACGAAACCAATATCAGGAAGAAATGGCTGACCTTACAGAGACCGTGGAAATGGCGACACTCGATAAGGAAATGGCTGAGGAAAAAGCAGAAACCATGCAAATCGAGTTGGAGCAGGCGAAGGAGAAAGTGGAGGAGTTAACACTGGATTTGGAAATTTTACGTGCTGAAATGTCGGAGAGGGTAAAATTCTCACGATCATTTTTACTCCTTTCAATTGTCGTTGAAAAAATATTTTGTATAGTGTACAAGTGATCGTTTGATTGTTAATTAAAATCGAACTTACTCTGATTTCAATGAAGGCTGGAGGTGGCGGTGGTACCGATGCTCAGCCGTCCACTTATGAGGTGAAGCAGTTGGAATTGCAAAATAACAGATTGCGCGAAACTCTCGTGAGAATGAGAGATCTCTCAGCTCACGAGAAACACGAATTCCAAAAGCTTCAGAAAGATTTGGATCAGAAGAAATCTGAAATTCTGGAGCTTGGTCGTACGAAAGAAAAACTTTCTGCTCGGGTTGAGGAAATGGAGCATCAAATAGCTGATTTGCAAGAACAGGTGCTTATAAGTTTACCATAAATATCCATAACGTTTTATCAATTATAAATTACACTATTTTAACGTAACGTAAAACAGGTTGATGCAGCACTAGGTGCTGAGGAAATGGTCGAGACGTTGGGCGAACGCAAAATGGCATTAGAAGAAAAAGTTGCAGAATTGGAAGAAGCTGTGAATGACTTGGAAGCGTTGCAGGTATAGAATCCAAGTATAAAAGGAGTAATTCCTTCTTCATATGTTTAAAACTGGAGAGTAACAGGTCCTTGGCGTTCTGCCAAGAGTATCAAAGAAGATCAATACTGACCCAGAGTAGAAACTCTGCGTGGTACAGATTACGTAACGCGTTCCAAGTAAAGCATTCAGCAGAGTAATACTGAACATTCTCTTGAAAGGACATGTCGGATCAATTGGTCGAGTCATCCAAGGAATTGGAACTGGAACTGCGCGAAGAATTGGATCTCGCCTTAGGAGCAACTCGCGACGCTCAACGGCATCGGGACGCTGCTTTGGAAACACTTGCCGATCGTGAGCTCACTATATTAAAATTCCGTGAGCTGACCCATCAGTTGCAAGAGCAATGCTTGCAGTTGCAACAGAGACTCCAATCTACGGAATCCACAAGGTCCGGATCAAGAGGTGAGAATTTTTCTAAAATATCCTGCACTTCGGATTCCTTTAAATATCTAGTAATCTTATTCTCTATATGTAGGAGCCGAACAACAGCTGGCCGAGATTTTAGACTTCCAGAAGACCTTCGCCGAGACCCGGGCGCAAACCAAGGCCGTGGATCTTGAATTGCGTCGACTCGACGTTGAGGAAGCTCGCAATCACGTGCGATACTTATTGTCTTTCATGCCACCAGCGTTCCTGGCACGTGGCGGTGATCACGACGCGATCTTGACATTACTTCTCATACCAAGGATAATGCAGAAATCAGAAATTTTAATCTCTCAGGTTCGCGACAAGTACAGGCCTATTGATAAGATTGACAGGTAATTCATAACGCGTTACAATAAATTTCTCAATGTCCTTAAGAAGACCTTGACATATAAAATAATTTTATCAACAGGGCAACAGTGATTAAGGGACACTCCGTCGCACAGTATAGCTTCAGATCTCGATTATGCTCTCACATTTACGCTCTACAAACTGCTCTTGGTTGTTTCGAATCGGCTTTGAATGTCTGTAGTCCGGAAATGCTACTCAAGGTGGGAGCAGCTTATCCGGAAATGGCGGCCCAAGAGAAAGCGCTTGATTCGTTGATAGAATTAGCTAAACGCGATCAGCTAGATGAGAATCTGCCAATGGACGCCATTGAAAAGTGTTGTACATACTTCTCTACAATGTATTCTGTACTGCTTGGCGAGAGTAACTTTGCTAATCAAGCTCGAATGGTAGTGGATGGCACAAGAATTCTTGGCAGTGCTTGCGACGCCATTGCCACTGACGCATCTGCCATCAAAGCTCTGATTCACGGCGAAGGTGGCGATATAGGTTTGTACCAAACAATAGTCTGCACGGAATATCTGGTGTGATCTTGAAGCCATCATTCACTTGTTTAATTGATTCAGGACTTCTCTGCCAACACGCGGAAACTGCATGTGAAGTGATTCAACAGCATTTGAAATCAGCTAGAAGAAGGGTACCCCGAGATCAGATAACAGCTGTCTGTCCAACTGTAAATCTTGGCTTGGACAAAGATTGGCCAGACCAACTATCCAATTGTTGTCAGCAAGCTGTCAAGGTGATGAAGGTATTGCAGGATCTTCAGAAGAGTGCACTACAAGCTATAGTTGCAAATGGAGGTAAGTTTATGACAGCATCCACATCTTTCCCTCCATACGTGATACCGCATCAAGTAACATATCCATTCTTGCAGATCTCGATACGGGATTAACGGCGGATAAACTGAAAGAAATGGCGGCTGTTTCAAGTGAGAAGATCTATGACACAGAAGACCTAGGCCCAGTAACGACAATAAAAGCTAGCTTGACAGAAATTCAACAAATGGCAGCTAACTTGGCACAGAAGATGGCTGAGTGTGAAAATGAACTAGCTATTGCTGGCCAGACAACACAGCAACAGCAACAAGGTGCCGACGGCAGTGAACTGACTACTCCGATTTTGATTCGGGCTCAAATAGCCAGGAAGGAATCGGAAGAGACAAAGATACTAAGCAGGAAGTTAGAGGCACGAGATGGTGACATAAGGGAGGCAAGATTGGTTTTGCGAGAGAAGCAAGAGGAACTGTCGGAAATGACGTTGAGAAAAGAATTGGCTGAAAAGCGTTTAGCAACTCAGCAACACGAGCACGAATTGGACGTTGAGAAATTGAAGAGAAAATTGGAAGAGGCAATCAACCAGTTGAAGCGCAAGGTATACTGTGCTTTCATGTATTCCTACGCTGGTAACATAATAATTTTTTTTCCATTGATAGGAAAAGGAATTCGAAGAGACGATGGATCATCTTCAGACAGACATAGACAGTTTGGAAACTGAAAGAGGACAGCTCAAAGAAAAATTGAAATCATTTGGCAAGAAGACAGCTTCCTCTGCACCTGGAGCGGATGGCAGTATAAGTAGTTCGTCCAGTAGCGGTTCGCCAATAGCACCATCCATGGACAACAAGTTGTTGGTACAAGAGATAGCTGCTCTCAGAGAAGCTTTGAACGTGGAGCACCAAGAGAAGATTAAATTACTCGCTGAAAGCCTCAGACAAAAGCTCGACGATTTGGAACCTCTACCTGCTGTCATTAAACCCAAAACCTCAGATCCAAAGATTCAGGAGTTGCAGAAGAAGAAAGATAATCTTCTCAAGGTACGTAATAAATTTATTATATTACAAACAAAGAACCTAACCTAACCTAACGTTATCCATTACAGGACGTACGAAGTATTATGTTCCCTACTGTTCCTGATCTAAGCCGTAGCAAAACAATGCCTAAGGAGTCGCCGGTCTTAGAAAAGGCATTGCCTGCTTATCAATTACTCCAACGCCAAGAACTGATAAGAAAACTAAAGGAGCGTGCTGGCCAGCTAGCGGTTAGTATCTGAATCTGTATAACAAAACCGTATGTACATACACCATACGTCTAACATAATTCCATTTCTTTTCACGTCCAGAACGAGGTCAGAGAAGAAACCGTAAGAAGAACCTTAGGAGGAAGAGCAGAAGCAGATTTCGCAGTATTCCCAAGCCTCGAGATGGCAGCAGCTATGCAAGAAGACAACCAATTAATTGTAGCGGAAGTGAATCTACCGTACAGTGGCGTAGCCCAATCGCACGCGGTGAACGTAGGTCTTCAGGAACTTAGGAAAATTCATTCTCTCGTATGCTACTAGTAATCGCGCTTTATGGGGATATACGTGTTTTGTACTTGTACGATAGCAACAAATTATAGTACGGTCAGAAGTACCTTTTTTGTATCAGCAATATTATTTAAGTAGTTTCATTGAAAGCGTCGTAACCGTATGATACTTTGCCAGTATCGAAACTTAAAGAATGATATTAAAAAAATTTAATTTCTCACCAAGTCCGAGTCGATTGAGCTATTAACGTCATTATAGCTTGTTACGATTGGTATCTTTCTCTTAACCTTCGTTAATCAATCTTATTCGTTATTATACAATTGTTTGTAATCTCTGCACATCGTCTACATTGCGATGACTGGTACACCGCAACTGTTAGACTCAGAGGACAGAGCTTATCGTTTGACAATTCTCACGCAAGCACTGTTAACGCAAATACCGATTTCAGTACCGATGTAATATTTGTATCAAACCGCAATGTAAAGCATTTGCCAAATATATAAAACGATAAATAAAAACTATACAAATCTATCAGCGAATACTATCGTTTTCTACATTTCTTTTTACACCATTGATTACACATAAATTACCACGAAGACGAAGGTCAAGCATTCAAAGAAAAAAAAAGACTGCCGATGCATCGGTTCGAGGCGTAGCACGCGAGTGTCGCAGTTCACAGAAACGTGCTAAATAAATATGTATTTATTAATGAGTTGGTGTCGATAAATACCACGATTTAACACTTAATGAAACAGACATATAGTACAATGTTTGAGTTTTTATTTATAGAGACAAAGGGAGCAATAAACCTTTGATGTATTTCTCAGTATTTATGAAATAACGCATATCTTAGTTACTGTCATATCTTTTTTTTTTTATGATAATATAATTATACCAGATAGTAGCATGTGCATGTATCATTAGTTATTAATTAACTTATATTCGTTCACACACGTTCTCATTGCACGGACACACGCACGCACTCGTTCATTCATTTATCCATTACTATTAATTAATTAATAATTAACCGCACGCCCGTAAGAGCGCGGTTTACCTTTCTTGTATTCGTGATAATTGTTTCTCCCGTCCGTATTGTTTAATTAATAATGTTTCTCTATTTTTGTCATCATTTCTTTTTCAAATTTTAAAAATCTTTCACTTTCAATCGCACAATTTACGTCGCAGTGATTATGATACCCAAAAAGTTCATTGGGCCTTGTCCTAGCGTAAGTAGAACATTTTCACGTATTTTTTTTTCTTCTTCCCATTTTCTAGACTTTTCTTCATTTTATTCGTTAAACTAGGACTGGTCGGTCGCTTGCTGCTAAATATCTTTCACACAGTGAGTACGCGTTACCAGGATTTTTCAAGAATGTTTGATAGGTGGCTTTTCGGGATGACGGTAAGGATAGGAGGAAGGTGGGTGGTTGTGCAGGTGGGGTAAGTGATGGAGTAAGGGGGGTAGTAGATCTAATTATTAATCAGTGCTAGGCGCTTAAAAAGCTGGACGCTGATTACATATCGCCTGGCGTGAATCATTCGAATGGACGTTACGAATGAAAAGAAGGTAAAACATTAGTATCAGTGGAGGACGCGTCCCACTTTTCATAGCTAGCTACCTACCTACCTAAAACGTACAGTTCTGCGCGATTACCCGGTCACGCATTATCAGTTGTCCAATAGGCAAGTCAATTATCCACTATTGTTCAGTTAAAACGCTCAGCCGATCATTTGGACTATGATACGTAGATTTACGCAGCAAGTTTGTAACATGCGAATTATCCCTTCCACTTAGCAGTTCTCGCGACACTAAAAATTTGCACATAAAACGTGGCAAGAGTACTGTACTCGTACGTGGGCAAATAATAAACGCATGCGACCGAGCGAATAGAGTATAAAAGAAAAAGGCAGAAACAAAAAATTACGATAGTCGTCGAGAGAATGAAATAATCTGGAGCAGTCGTTACAAAATTTGGCCGATTCCATATTACGGTTCACACCTCGACAGCCCTCTTGAGAGTCTTGCGAGAATAAAATAATTCATAATCCTATTTCTCCAAGGAGCGCAATCACCGCGAGTCTCGTCGGTTATCATTTACGTCCATTGTAATCGAAGGGCCGTACAGTTTGCTAAGTCAAGAAAAAAGAGAGATCAACCCAAAGCACAAGTAGGATAAACTCACATGTTGTAGAAGCATTTTCAAATGAATTTTAGTATCTTAACATCCGTGGAAATCCTCTTCCAATGCAGCGTAGCAGTAGCGTTTGAAAGTTTTCTACTGGACCCGATATCATCATGATCATCATCATCGTCGTCGTCATCGTCCTCGTCATTCGTACTTGTTCAGGAAGGCCAAGGCAACAGACCGTGAAATTCTATGTCTATATCTGCCTATAATACATCTGGTACTCGTTACTCATTAACAACACAGCATGTTATCCCATAACATTTCAGCATTAGTCCCTCGCGTATATAATAATATAGATCGTCACATTCCCAAAACGAAAATTCGGGAAAATCATTGAAAAAGCATACTTACATACGCAGTTTCAACGTGAACGTTGCAGAGTGAATTAAAAAAAAAATGACCATACACACACCCACCCCAAGTAATAATGTATCGACATGGAAAACAAAGACTCTGCATTTACAATTCGTATTACGTAACGTCTCTCTTTATTCTTTCTCTCCCTCTCGCTCTCTCTTTATGAAAAAAGTATGAATCAACATCTCACGGACAAGGATCACACTTTTGTTCGCCGGCACGCTGGATTTTGACGAAATGCAGCAAACTTTAAAAAAGAAAAAAGGTCTTTGAGAATAATCAAAACCTTTTTATTCCATCATCTCAGATTCTCTTTATCATCTTGTTGGCTTAACGATAATCAACGAGGAATTGAATAGGTAAGAAAACAAAATGAAAGGGCGCCCACAACCTCTGGCCGATCTCAGTCGGATTTTTCAACTCGAAGAGGCGTTATCAACCGAAACTCTAAGTACTGGGAACACCACGTGAACTTTTCTCAGTTTTCTTTATTTTTGCGTTTCTCCCCCCTCCCCCCCGCCCCGCCCCTCTTTCTCTTTCTCTTTCTCACACGCACACTCACTCTCCTTCGCCCTTTTCTCTGTCAGTGTCTCTCTCTATGTTTCCGCGAATAGAAATATTATATTGAGAATCCAGACGTCGTTGGGGTTGCGGTTGTACACAGCCAAATATTCACTGGCAACGACTATAATTGCTTCCTCTTTTGCTCTGGACTTAGAGAGTCGCTTGACTTGACCCTTCGCTCGGTGTTAGTATCAGGTTTATGTCTCGGTTCGACACACGTTAGCGTTCGCTTTCGGGTTTGGTGCTATCGTGAAGGAGATTAGACTTTAACGTGCTCCTGTAACAGATCCGAAAAAAAATTTCGACGTCACGAACGTGTAATGGATGTTAGTTTCACGTGCTAATGAAACAATATATATATGCTACACATATAAATCATTAGATTACGATTATCAACGTTCTCTGATTTTGTATTCTTTCTTTTTTATTTCTGTACACCTCGAATGAAAGCTCGTATTCCAACCATTTTACATCATCAAGGTCGATAGGTTATCGCTTGTTCCTCGCTGTTTGTAAAATGACTGTAGTGCTTGTTTACGATCTGTAACAACACGTCGCTATTTGCACTCTCAATTATTGGATTACTGCCCAGTTGTCGGATTGTTTTCGCTTTGAGGAGTTCAGAGGATGCCAAAGAGATAGCGCAGAAATTCTAAATTGCCAAAAAAAAGTATGGTGGATTATAACAGTCCTGTCACCGATAGGTTGGAAATGTTTGATTTCATAAAAAGTATTCTTGACATTAAAGCGTTGAATGGACGTTGTTATCAGCGTAAAGATTTACTGCACTTCACGAGGATAAATATATTTTTATCGGTATGACGGTTAAGTACAGGACAACTACTTACAAAGGAAAAATTAACGTGATAGGAAGACTTCCTTGGAAAACATTAAAGCAAACAAGAAAAGCGTTATTTTTCAATAACTCTTAAGCATTCACATAAGATAGGAGCGATCGTTTAATCATTTCCATAAAAGCGAATAATTTTGGAATCTCTTCAAAATGATTTGCTGCGATACGCTTTGATTTGGCTATACTTCCGATCAAATGTTGTGGACCTGCGAAACTTCGGACATGGAGTTGGATTTCAGGGGAAACTCATGAAGACGATTTTCTAGCATTTTTGAAGTTTTCGTGGAACAGGTAGGAGACATGGAACAGGCAGGGAGGCCAACGGGGTAGACATCCTTAATCCTTTTTTGAGAAATTGTTGACGGCATGGCGCGAGCTGTTGATGGTTGCCCAGCCACACACTTTTTTCGTAATAACATCTCCCGCAGCTGGTGTTTTAATAAAAACAAAAAAAGAAGTTAACAATACCAGAGAGGAACAATGGTAGAACCGTGTTGCAGCACTGTAAATACGAGCGATAGACTAGTATCAATATTGATAATTCGATATCAATATTGATACTTGAAAGACGATTGAACTTCAAAGCAAAACGCGAAAGAAGCAACTGTACACCCGAAGGTACATCACATTCGCATGTTACACGTGAGCTAGCATCGGAAGATCAGGTTCAGTACGTCTGGATGCACCTGATTGAGCGTTGGTCTGAGCTGTAGGTTGACCCTGTCCTTGTCCTTGACCCTGTGATGCCTGGCCGCCCTGACCCGGAGCTCCGCCGGATGTGATGTTGGCAACGTTAACAGTCGTCACCTTCTGCTTAAGCATCGTCCAGTCGAACGTGTAGTCGTATTGATGATTCAGGGTACGGAAGAGGATACGGAACAGCTGGCGAAGGTACATGTAGTCCGGACTCTCCTCGAAGCGTAGACCCCTAGCATAGTTCAAGTACATCGCGAACTCTGCAGGGAATCCCTGTAAACGGAGTACAGTTTGAAAATAAATAAATCAATTAACTTTCTGATAACAATGTGAAATTATTTGCAATGGGTCACGTATCCTCGAGGTCAATGTTCGTAGTACAATTCTTACTAACCTTGCATAGAACTTCAACGGGCGTAGACATTTTCTTTTCACTGATTTTCTCATACTTCTGCTTCTTCGTAGCAGCCTTGAGACCCTGCCAGGGTAGCGATCCTCGGTTGAAGTACATGAGTACGTAGCCTAAGGATTCCATGTCGTCGCGGCGACTCTGCTCAATGCCAAGATGTGCATTGATAGATGCGTACCTCGCTGTACCTGTTAGGTTTTTGTCTTCACGGTACATTATGTGCGACCGGGTACGGCTGTCCCTGTATTTTTTAGCGAGACCGAAATCGATGAGGAAGAGCTGTAACGCAAGACCATTGGATTAAGGACTTGTGACTGGAACGTCCTTGTACAGTATTTGGATTTATAATACCAAATTCCCTCCTTGTAATATAAGCTCGTCAGGATGGAATAATACCTTATTGCAATGGCGACCAATGCCCATCAAAAAATTATCTGGCTTGATATCTCTGTGGATGAAGTGTTTGCAGTGAACGAATTCAATCCTGCCAATCATTTGATCAGCCAACATCAGAACGGTTTTGATCGTGAACCTCCGAGAGCAGAAGGTGAACAGATCTTCGAGAGATGGACCAAGGAGGTCCATGACAAGGACATTGTACTCACGCTCTTGTCCATACCTAAGATAAAAAACAATATATTTTGTGTACATGTTTCATCCAAAACAATGCTTGTGAGCTATTAAATATATAATGATGAATGTCAAGCTTAGTTAAACATAATAATTACCAACGTATATGAGGTATGCCGATACCACCGTGCAATATTTTATACAGCTTCGACTCATACAGAAGTTGTGGATGGCGAGCACGGACATTTTCCAATTTAATAGCAACTTCCTAAAAAGAAACAGTATAGACATCAGTAAACTTGTACTAAACATACCATATAAGCTTGGAGACCTCATTCCATCATTTCAGTCTAAAAATAATATTCATCTATGGCTTAAGAATTATATTCAATTTCCTTTCGTCGGATTCTTCTTATTAAAATATAAAAAGGAATTTAAGCTATCCTAGGAAGTGTATAGTGTTGGAAATATGGGTTATACATTGCATCAATTACGTAGAAACTGAAAAAACTGACTACCACAACTTTGTAAAGGTCTTGCAAATGCACACAGACAGAATTTCTCAACCTATTAAAATCCTAGAGATGAAAATAATTCTTTCTTGGAACACAAGGAAGAACTCAGTCGAAATATTTCGATGCGACACAAAGAGGCCGAGAGGGATTATTTACAAGGTATGTATCTCATCCAGGCGAGGTAATCAGGAGTTCCGAAACATGTCTATTTCGCGGATGTAAGACACCTTAAAAGGTAAAGCGCCATTCTACCGTTTCATAACGGCAAGAGGTTCCAGTTTGTTATGGCTACGTGCAAGTAACAAGAAGGACAAGACAGAAGTAGAGGGGATATACGAAGAGCAATGAGAGTGAGAGAGAGAGACGGAGAGGGAGAAAGAAAGGGAGCGAGAAAGACAGAGAACAGGAAAATTTTGCGAAAATTTATTACGTACCTCTCCGTTGGAAATGTTGATGCCTAGGTAAATGTCTCCGAATGATCCGGATCCGATCTTCCTCATAAGCCTGTATTTGCCACCCACGATGAATTCATTCTTCGCAATTGCTGCCAGGGACGCCATACCTCTCGTTCCTCTGGTGTCTTACGATGCTTGCACAAAACACTGCCTGCCCCGTACAGCACGCACAAAAACACGATGATTTCCTCCACGCAATACCAACCGGACACTTTTGGCCACGGAAATTTCAAGGACGGGACCAGCACGGAACGGTACGGGGCCCCTGGTGTAGAAAATCTGTTGGGAACACGCGGGAAACGGAGGCGAAAGTCACTAGTGGCACAACAGCCCCCAACACACCGACATTTTCCCCTTCGCTAGAGACGTGAGCAACTGACGTCGCGGAAACGATGCGTCAACTACGCCGTACTCAAGATGTTTACTGTTGTCAATAAAATTATTTCACAGGGCTTAAGGAATTTGTATAGCATAGTTTTAACTGTCGGAATTTTTATGCAAATAATGTTTATTATATTGGTAAAGTGTAGAGAAGACGCTTAAATTTGGTTGATTTACACTTACATAGTAACGTCGTTGACTCTCGTAGTAATGGCACTATACAGTACTGTAATAAGTCTCATAAATATAGCAGATCCTCCTGTTGCTTTTCTGCTGTTTTCTATATTTCTAACTGCTTTTTAGCATAGGAAATATTATCCAATTTTTCAATAGTTTGATGCGTTCTTTGTATTGTGATGGAATATGCTAGTTTTTATCGTGAAATAATTTCCATTTTCCTTAGGGGTTAAAATGAAATTATACTAATTTAATTGTCTATAATTCACTTATGTATCGCGTTTAAAATATTCGTGGTATAAGTTGTATTAGAAATATTCTACGTACAGCCTATATGAATTCAATATACGTATTTACATAACATTGTTTTATATTGCTGCGAAGAAACAGGCCCTATCACTTTTAGGACCCAAATCAGCTGATTTTACTCTTGCTCCGTTACTGGTGAACCGGAACCTTGTGCCACTTGCCAAATCTACTGGGACGTTGACACTGGAATTTGTCCTCAAGAGTTTATCAATTTCAGTGATATTTAAAGATATCTTTCGAACTGTAAAAATAGGAGATAAATATGTATGATTATATTTAAGAAGGAAATGCCTGCATTGCAAAATATAAAATGTCAATAGATGTCTTTGGTCTATGAAAAACTAATATGGCGAACGTAGCAGAAGACACGGGTTTACGGTACCGTTATTAGTGGTTATTTAAAAGAGAAATAAGTACTTCAATACAAAGCGATCAATGGCAGTGTCTTTACTTCGTATTGGAAAACAATTAT
Organism: Pachycephus smyrnensis; assembly: GCA_030142225.1. Lineage (NCBI taxonomy): Eukaryota > Metazoa > Arthropoda > Insecta > Hymenoptera > Cephidae > Pachycephus > Pachycephus smyrnensis. The sequence goes on along the minus strand of JARQST010000437.1, from coordinate 455,560 downwards.
CTGGTTTGGGTCGCGCGCGATACATCAAGGGAAGCATGTTCACGAGGTGTCAAAGATCCATCATGACTACCCGGCCTAAACTTGAAAAGGTTTTGGAGAACTTGCAGAAGAATCCGTATTTTGATAAATACTCTCAAAAAATAGCCAAGTTGCAAGAAACTAGTCCAGAGGAATTTTTACAGAGGATCGAGGAAAAGGAAAGAAAAATCAAAGAGGAAAAAGGTGTGCAGTTAATACGAGCTTTCTATTTTATTTACAGCTATTTGTTTGAATACAATTTTTACTGTATTCAAAATATTACTGCTAAGAATTCAGCGTTACTGTCGTGTTCTTTGTGTTATGCATAATCGACAATTCAATTAAGAAAAGTCTTTACAAGAAAAGCCTCTTATGAAATAATCTTGAGGCCTTATATTGAAGTTTTATTGCACCTCGTTGGTGGCATATAGTGACGTAAGGTGAATAAAATAAATATTGTGGATGACAGTTATTAGATTACCTTCTTGATCTAAGTATAATTTCATACGATAAAGCAGTATGTATGTATTATATTTTATAATAATATCATCATTGGTATCATTATATTTTCATCGTACTTACTATTATTTTTAAAGAGAAACGCGAGCAGGAGAAAAGATTTCAACAAGCATCCAAGGCTAAACCATCACTGGATCCAGCTTTGCAGAAGAAAGAACCTAAGTTGAATGATATAATGAAAGTCGATCTAATCCAAGATAAAAATAAAGAGGAAATCATTGAAATTTGGCGAGAGTATCATAAGCAAAAGGATTGTATCTCCGGAACCATGTCACCTGAACAATATGACAAAATATTTGAACGTGGTGCAAAGTTTTCAACATTTCTATTACCACTACCAAGATCGACTGGTTATGAGTTTATCATGTGTCAATTTCATGGATCAGAAATTCACATGACGCCTCTTCTCTGGTATCAAGTTCACAAAGAGAATGCTCCAGAATGTTTAACAATTGTGCATTATACAGAACTTAGGGATAGTAAGAATATAGTTCTTATGCGCGGAGAGTTCGATGCAAATTCAATCGATGTACAAGAGGCACAGTGTTTGCTGAATGAGCTCCAACTGTATTATTCAACGGATGATCCACAGCGATTGAAGTTATTGGAAACATTTACGTATAAACCCGACGAGTTCAAACACATGGATCTTATTGCACAGTTAGAAACTATTTCCTTAGAGCCTGTAGCTAATACCAGTGCCAAGTCTATTAAATCCAGTTAATTGTTATAATTTTTTATCAACTATGTATATAGACCAACCAATAGTAAACTGATTCGATGAAAGCTACAGTCGTTTTTATTTATTCCCTTCTACTAAAGTTTTTATCGTTAAGTGTTTAACAAAAATGATACTCATAATGCAAGTTGCTTTCGATCATAAAATGACTGTTAATAATTTTCAGTCATACTTCCTGCTCTTGTACGGCATCCTGTTCAGTTTCAATGGCCATCCAAATCTTATATATGGAATCTGAATCTATCGTCAAAGCCTAATACAAGAAGATGCTATGTTAATTATCCTTCAAACAATCAATACGTGACTACGCCAATTTTCTACGTGAATGCTGGTAGCTAATCAATTATATTTTACTGCATGGGTCCTTGTACAGGGGTATAAATCCTGCTTATTTTTCAGGACCCCACATAGGACATCTTTATAGCGCAGTTCTCGCTGATGCTGTAACTAGGTACCAATCCATGCTTGGGCACACAACATTTCTGAGCACGGGTACAGACGAGCACGGTAATAAAGTTGAACGTGCTGCGAAAGATGCTAGTCTTTCTACTGACAAATATTGTACACAAATTTCACAGAAATTTCGAGATATGTGCGATAAATTTGATGTTGGGTATTCAGACTACGTAAGGACCACAGAAACCCGCCATCGAGATACGGTTCATCAATTTTGGGTACAAGAAAAATTATGAGATTAATATATACATAATAATGAGCCACGTATTATGCTTCCATTAATATTTTCAGAATACTTTGAAGTCGGGAGGTCATATATATTTGGGGAAATATTCAGGATGGTATTGCGAACCGGACGAAGCATTTCTAACGGAATTAGATTTGACAGAGAAGAAAACAGCTTCTGGGGAAATAATTAAAGTATCCATTGATTCTGGTCATCCTGTAGAGTGGACTGAGGAAAATAATTACAAGTTTAGATTAAGCAACTTTCAAGATGACCTCTTGCATTGGCTTAAGGATGGTACTGTATTTTTAGAATACGTTAATCTACTAGAAGTTATTAATGAAGTTACATGATTATTGACTTATTTAGAAAAAGCAGTGCAACCAAGCAAGTATCACAAGATTTTATTGAGTTGGATAGAAGATGGTGCCTGTTTAGAAGACTTAAGTGTGTCCAGGCCCATGAGTCGAGTTCCTTGGGGAATTCCAGTGCCTCAGGATGAGGCTCATAGTATTTACGTCTGGCTAGATGCTCTGGTTAATTATTTGACAGTCATTGGATATCCAGAAGAGAAATATAAAAAGTTTTGGCCTCCAAGTATTCAGGTAAAATGTTATTAAATGCTTTATATGCTGCATCTGATTCCATGAATAAGAGTTTATCAAATGGTATCGATGGCCTTAGGTGATTGGGAAGGACATATTAAAATTCCATGGTGTATATTGGCCGGCATTTTTAATTGCTGCTGGTCTGGAACCGCCAAAGACTCTGCTTTGTCATTCTCATTGGACTGTGGAAAGTGAAAAAATGTCAAAATCAAAAGGAAACGTCGTATCTCCGTTTGAGGCTGCTGCAACATTCACAGAAGATGGCTTGAGATATTTTCTTTTACGAGAAGCTGTACCTCATAACGATGCAAGTATGTGAAGCTGATCAATATGATTTATATTGATATTATATTGTTCGATAGATTAATCTTGCGCTTAAGTGATGATTTAATTTCATACGTCTGTTAGAAGCATTTTAATCATCATAAATCATAGCAGTTCTCTAAACCGCATAACTGAAAGTAGGCTTTCTGTGTAGATGGTGGCTTTAAATTAAACCATAACTCCCCAACAAGAGAAAGTTGGAATTGCCTTGTCTGGTAATAGTTCGCGAACTGAAATTAGTTTGAAAACTTTACAACCGCTTTGTTCAAGGGATTCGCTCACTTTCACACGAAATTAAATAACACTACAACTTCTGTGTACGGGCCAATAAAAAATCATGACTTAGCACTTATAAACTTTTACCGTTTTTAATCTAAAGTAAAATATTCACGACTGTGGGAATGTTTTAATTTCGTTAAAAATTCTTTTGTGCAGACTACAGCGCTGTGAAAGTTCAAAGAATTGTGAACGCTGAGCTGGCTGACACTCTGGGCAACTTAGTCAGCCGATGCACAGGCAAAACTGTTAATCCAACAAGAGAAATACCAAATCCAGCAGAATGCAGCGAAGTCCTGAAATCAGATTCAGCCAAGAGTTTGCTGCGTAATCTTGAAACTTTGAAGGGCACCGCAGAAAAGAGTTACAAAGAGTATAACCTACACCACGTAGTGGATGCTGTAATGAGTACTCTGCACAGTGCGAATCAAATGATAGATTACCACAAACCATGGCAATTAAGAACGGAAACAGATAATCCAGAATCTATCAATCAACTTAAAGCAGTAATATCCCTCGCATTAGAAGCAGCAAGAATAAGTGCCCTGATTCTCTATCCAATAGTACCAAAGATGAGTAGCAATTTGCTAGATTACCTGTCCGTACCACCTGAAAATCGTACCTGGGAAGATGCCAGATCAAAGCATTTAAATGATTCACCTAATGGATCAAGGCAACTCGGTCAAGGCAGTGCCATATTGTTTAGGAAGATCAGGAATTAAGGACCACCTCACGGAAGACACGCATGGAAGTTTTATGCTAATATATTTACAGAGAACGATCATTCGAACATACCTTTAGTTATACATTAATACTGGCGTACAGACTGGTCCGATAAAAAAAAGGTACGCTTATCTTGTATATATAATATATACGAGTGTTATCTGCGAGAAATCTAATTCTCCATACGCTTGCGTCACATATGTTCATCGGAACACTGTGTACGTTAACGTACGATTAGGTATGCTTAGACTCTCGTCGTTAAAGCATTGGACAATTCGTCTGATTATCCTGACGCGTCTTTCCGTGTTCCTATTCAAATTTCATTAAAAATCTTTCACACGTCGTATTTCTTAATTGATTTTATATTCCGCCTCGTACGAGTGGATATGTCACGTACTGAATCAACTTAGATCGATCGGGAGTGGTGAGTCTATATTTTGTAATTACCACGTCTCTAATTAGAGTATTGCTCTGTATAGATTGCTTCCACGTACCCCGCCAGATAGAAAAATAAATAAATGACTATTTACAAGATGTCAAATGAATCTGCGCAGGGAACGCCCTGTGTTCACCTATTGCTAGTAAGTTGTGAGTTATGACGTCAGTAGACGTCACTATTAGAACATTATCGTGTAAGGAAAGGAGCCTTACGTCAGATTCATCGAGTTTCATCCCGAGTAAAGCTACGCCCTTACCAATAACCGACACATAACACCTGCTACCGAGATTGATAATCTAAACTCTATTGGCGAAATTTCATAGGTATCTAATTTACTTAAATCCTCATTTTCTCTAACGTCATTTAAATCCCAGCTAAACTGGAATCATCTTCACTTTTATCACGGATCGTTAAGTTTACGATAATCGACTATAATTCATTCCAACTAATAATTGAATATGCCTTTTAGATATGTCTTTGACTAGAATTTTTATCATTTTTCCTTTTCGTTTTAATGATTGTCTCCTTGAGATACCCGATTCGCATTATTTCTGTCAGAGTAATGATTCTATGACGGATAGTAAGAGCGACCAAGTCCTTTTGACTCTGATACTTTTTTCCTTCTCTTTTTCTTCATCGTAATTATTCTTCAATCTTTCTTTTCATTCCCCCTTGTTCAGAATATCGGTGGGTAATTTATATTGCGCTGACAATGGTGTCACGATGTTTTTGTGCGGCCATTCCTATTTGACAGCTGCCCGCGCTCGATCTTGGACTGATATTGCACTCCACAGTTGATCCATTTCTTTTATGAACCACCACCGAGCGGAGTTCACCACATTCGCTGGTCGACGGCTGATTGCCACGTGCCCTAGCACCCTTCGTTAGGATACGCTTAAACGCTTCTCTGAACTCGGTGTTGAAGATGCTGTAGATTATCGGGTTGAAGGCCGAGTTACTGTATCCTAGCCAGGTGAGAACCTGCAGATGAGAAAGATGCGATAACGATGGTGAAAAAGACAAGAAAAGGATAAGACCTTAATTGTTATAGCGAGATCAAACCTGGAAGGCTCGATCTGGTATGCAGGTCTTACAGAACGCTGCGACGATATTCACGCAAAAGAATGGCACCCAGCATATCAGAAAGACGCCCATTATCACACCAACTGTAATGGCGGCCTTGTGATCGGACACGTGATACGGACTAGTTGGTTTTAGTTTGGTCTGTGGCTTCGGGGGCTTGTTGCATCTACTCTTGGTGCGAAAACTCTTAGCTATTGAAGTCTCTGGCAATTTTGTTACTGCGCGGATGCTCTTGACGTGCTTTTGAGCGTAGCAGTAGAGTCTACAGTAGATGCCGAGCATGACGACGCAGGGTACGTAGAACGATATACAGGATGAGACTATGGCATAGGTGGGTGTCAAGTCCAGGGCGCACGTTGGATACTCCTGAAATATATCCGCAGGCTGTGGGTATGCGATTACTCAGTCTTTGGCAGTGAACGATTATTGATTATCTAGATTTATTTCTAGATTATTGATTTTCGAGATTCATCGAGGACGTACCTGCGTCCCGTCGCTGTAGACAAAGGGATCATCCGGCCTGTGAAGTCCCATGCTGATCGGTACGAAGGAAATGAGTCCAGCCAGAAGCCAGACAGTAGCAATACTGGCCACTGCGATTCTTCTCGTTACCCAGCGGCCATACCTATTATAACAGATAAGATTGATCGAGTAATATTATGAAAGCCGTAGACGATCCACCTAGTGGACGTAAGATATGGAATTACCTGAGAGGATCTTTAATGTGGATATAACGATCTAAGGATATGGCGCATAGATTCAGGATGGACGCAGTGCTGCACATGACGTCGAAGGCGATCCAGGTGTCGCAGAAACGTGGCCCGAAGACCCAATATCCTAGGAGGTCATTGACTCCTGCAAAGGTCATTACCAGGCAACCGACGAAGAGGTCGGCGATGGCGAGCGAGGCCAGGAACAGGTTACCGATTCGTCGTAAACCGCGGTCCGTGTAAATGGCCACGCATACCAGGACGTTACCAGCCACAGATAGAAATATCAAGATTGATAATAAGAATCCTGAAATAAAAAAGATCCATCTTCATCTTTACCTTCTTCTTGCTACACATCGTATCAACTCCCTCGAAGCAGCTAAGGGCTCTATTACTTTCTTTTTTAATCTTTCTTTACTCTAACTGAATCTTCATACGACCACACGTGCGAACTCCATTAGGAACTCTGTTGGGAATTTTGATCGAGTTCTCACTAGAGTACGATGCTTCACTTAGCCATCTTCAATTATGGATAAGTATGAAGAAGTAACGCACTCGACTACGGCTATTCTTGGACACTAATTCTCATTAACTTCCGTGCTAGATGGTCTCCGGGGTTTCTTGTCCAGGACGTGAACTTTTATCGGCCGCTTCGTGGGAGCTAAGTGCGATCGATCAAGTATAAAAGTTTAGCGAACCAACTAGGAGCACCGACAGTAGCGAGAAAGCGTCCTCAGGAAGATCTTCCCTGTCTGTCAAGTTTCTCTGTAAAATAAGAAGACGGACGGATGGTGAGTGTATCTCAAGAAATGTATTTAAACACACGATAATACGAATAATATATGCTTCTCTTCTGACATCGCCAGTAAGTAGTCCTTGAACAATTCCAGGAACAACAGAGAATCTCTTACCTGGGCTTAACGAAGGGATGTCAACTTAAGAAGAAATTTCTCGTATCCTAAATAAGATACGACATCTTGGATTATATAAGGCTTTCACAGCCTTGGCAGCCTTCAGTTGTTTTCGCAATTTATTGTGAGCTATAAATTCCATTGAGGATGACGGCGAGGGGGGAGGAGGAGGAGGAGAAGGAGGAGGAGGAAAAAAGGAAAACGAGAGTGAACGTTGGGGCAAAACTGCCAGGGGGTGAATCTGACGCTTGGATTTCCACGCACGTGCACTGGCTACTAATGATCCTTCAGAGAAGTCAAAGCTTCAGAGAAATTCCTAGGATCATGAGAAGAATTGGAGAAATTCATGCGAATAGATAATACTGCTTCGTCTTTAAGGGATGTATCGCTGGAATATTTATACAAAGCTATATATATGTGTGCTAAGGGAATTTGTGTAGGGGTTGTAAGTACATGGGTGTAGCAAAGGCTGACGAGGGTTGCTATCTCTGATTTAAGTATGCGTTGGACCGAGGTTAACAATTGTCAGGATAATTCAGTGGCCATGATGTTAACGAACATCCCTAGACAGTAAGGGTAGGAAAGTTGAGCTCGTATAGAGTGCTTGGAAAGTATTATCCCAAACAATATAAAATCATGAACGCGAAATCCGAAAATCTCGACGGAGCAGGTTGCCAATTCGCACGGGACACAATGGGCGGCCAGCAATTGACTTTCCGGCTGAACGATTTCTGATTATTAACGGGTTCTGGTATTATACATATTTGCCAATGAAAATAAGGGAGACCGAGCACAAAAGATACGCACCAATGTATTTCTGTAGCAGCTGCTCCTTCATAAACAACTTATTAATAGTTTAACTGTCGCGTGCTGCTCGACGATCGATCATAATTTGCTCCTCTTTCCCCCCACTTCTCTCTCACCCCCTCTCTCTCTCTCTCTCTTACTCTTATAATTCCCTTTTTCTTCTCTTCGATGCTCTCGCACCCTCCATGACTTTCTCTTGGTCCTCCAGTCTTCTACACGGTGACCTCTCAACCCCTAAGCATCGTGACTGCCTCGCTCCCTCCCCCCATAACGAATCTTATTATCAGAATTTTATTTGCCGAGCGCAAACAATTTCGTATAAGAATTCTGTATTTTTTCATCCCCCTCATCCCCTACTACCTTTCACACTCACTTTCGGTCCCTTAACGAGTGCCAACGAGGCGGCACGAAATCATTTGGCAAGGTAGAAAAGGACGCTTAATTTACCAAGTGAAGCTTCCGGTTGGATTCTTACAGGAGGAAACAGGCTTGGTTCGACGTAGCGAGAATATTCTTCAAGAGCGTGCTACGCGCTAATTCATTATTTTCTCATGGATGTAATTTAATTTCGTGATGGGGCTATTTCCTTGGGGATTCTATAACCCTCGTATTGTGAATCACTGCCATAAGGAATTTCAAGACGGACGCGATCAGAGAATTTATTCCTTCCTAGATTTGCTTAGCCGTGGGAAAGACTCGTCTGATTCGATCATCCGCTAAGTGCTGGCTCAATCGGTATAATTTTCCAGAGAGTTAATTCAGCTCTATCTACTACGACTACTTACTACTTTCCAGTGCACTGTGGTAGATAGAAATACGTATATATATACGGGAGTCTCTGTATATACATATATAGTACGGATATCTACCTTGAAAAACTTTTTACTTGCTTTTCCGCGACTGTTCAATCTCCCATAAATCTCGAGTAATTGCTTCAATTCGTTCCATAGCGCGAAACCAGAAGCCGGATAAGTCTAGAAGAAGAAGAAGATTCCGGGTACGCGTTTCACGCTACCTCAGGACAGTGAGGCATCCTCTTGCACCGGGTGAAACGTGCTATGAAATTTCATTCGTTCGACTGTCATAACCGGATCCAAAAAGTTCAATTCTTCTGCCGTGCCGTTGTGCAGAAATCTATGTAGTACGCCATATGCCACTTTAATTTCTCACAGCTGAACTTTCCTACCCTGTGGCTTTTTACGGTGTTGCCCTTGTCGTAAATTTTCAGCACCGGCAATTCCAGATCCCGGACGTACAATACTCGGAACGGAAAGCTTTGGTCGGATACATTTTTATTCGAAATCGACACAGTAGTATAGCAGAGAATATCAACCTCCTTGAGAATTCAGCGAATGGCTTTCATTCTTCTTCATCTGCTGAGAATAATTGTCGGTGTAATACTTGTGCTCGAAAGTGCAATTCCATTCGGGAAAACGACACCAACCGATGGGTAGTACCCACGGCACTCGTTCTCCATTTCTCCATCAGGCACTTTCGCGATACTCTGCAGTAGGTAATGTATACGTATATACCTATATCTCTCTCTCTATATATATAGACACTATATAGAACATAAATACTATATATAGCTATATAGATACTAGAAACAAGTGAGAGCGCGAGAGAAAGTAGAAGCTCCACGGTACTTTAGCTCAAACAGATAGAGTCGATTCCTCTTGCTTTCTGAGATTCCGTAGAAAACATTAAGACTTCCCCCCAGGATATCCAAGAGAGAATTCTCATGGAACAGGAAGCATCGATTCGCAGTAATTTCTGGAAATTTGCCTGAATTTACTGTCGGATTCCTAACTTTTCAATTTGGATTTGCGTAATGTCTGCCACGTGGAGGAGGCAGAAGGGAAGATAAATAAAAGAGATAAGTAGATGGGTGGATGCTCCTACGAACGAGGAGCTATTATTTTTACTTCAAACATGAAATCTCGCGCTTCTGTCAGCCGTGTAGAGTTTCGGATTCGCAGAAAATTAAGGCGTTTTCTGCACTCCTCCTCGTACGGAATCGCCACTTGTGTTGGAAATTTATTACCTAGCGTGTATAACTCTCGAGGCTCGAGCCATTGGCGCGTGCAATGTAATGACCTAATTGGACGTTGCAGTTAATTAATACATTTAAATTCTAGTTAGGATCATTAGCTAAGGTTTATGATACAGAGCTGTACTAGGTATATGGATATACATATATATGTGCACTAGGCATAACGATGATATAGCGCAGTCATAGAAACATATCTGTGGGACACTCATGTCAATCTGATGAAACTTTGGATGGACTCGAGCACGAAAGGACGAGGTCACCCGTTAATACAGTGGAGGAATCAGTAGCTGGTGGGACGCAAAGTTTTCTCACGAACCCCTGGACCCGTGGTATTTTTTATCCGGTTGGTATTAGGTGGTCAAACGAAATTCCGCATAACCGGAGTATTTTCCTGAGGGCGAACATGACTTAATGTAACGTGGGTAGGAATTGGAACTGGGGCGTAACGGAGCTGCACGGGGCAGAAGAAAAGGGAGATGAAAGAAAGGTGGACAGGAGGTTAGAAGAGGGTTGCTCTAGGTGAGGAGGGATAGAGGAATCTAGGGATCAGGGTCGAGATTTACTGCTTTGCCCTCATGACGCCTACTCCCTTCTCAATCTCTCTCTGTCTCTCTTTCTATTTAGAGTTCCTTTTCTGTCTTCCCTTTCGTTAGTCTTCTCTCTCTCTCTCTCTCTCTCTCTCTCTCTCTCTCTCTCTCTCTCTCGGGCTTATTGTGTTAGAGAGTTCGTTCTGATCGATGCTCGTCCATACACTAACTTTGTTGCTGTCACACCCAACCACCCCTGTTCTACTTCTATCTCACATCCGTTTCACCCCTTGAAGGGCTGATCGTGCTTTAATCGCGTTAGCCCTGCTCATCACTTCCCAAAACCTTCTAAGTTCTCAATTTTCGATACTTCTCGTCGCCGAGAAATCGTTGTTGTATTAGGTGAAGATGACAGGCAAACAGTAATTGCCTTTAGACACTTCGAAGGGTCAAATCGAGCAGAGAATACCCCGGGAAATTTGAAATGAATTACGAGAAAATTTCTGTTTTTACAACGACACCAGCGCCTTCTGTTAACATTATTGGTAAATAGGCAAAATTCTCTCTCTCTTCGCGTCTCGCGGTTTATTCCCTGTTACAAGGGATACACCTGTATTATTTTTCAATTTTCAAATTTACATAAAATCTCAGCAGTAGTTACGTTCCCTTTTTATTCTCATCCTGAGACTGTCCAATGTCATCCCAGTTCACCGGGTCACCGCAGTGGAGAATCAATTTCCAGGACTTCTGTCACCTTCACGGCCAGAACTACTGGCCGATATCTCATTACTTCTACTTTATTCTTTTATAGAAAGAGATATCATTTTCCATCCACGTTTAATCCTCTGAAAGGACTTCGATCCTGAGTCTGAATATCCAAACGTGAACGGGGATGAGCTGTCACTTCGAGAAAACGAATGACCGGTAAAGACGTTGGCACAGATCGATGAATGTTATATTTGCAATGTTATTAGGGGAGTAGTGAACAAGAATAAAGATGTAATATTAAACGAATTTCAGTATAGTGTAACGCGAGTAAATTAGAACATCGTATATGAGGTTAATGGCGGCGACGGGTTTGTAACGAGTCTCTGGAGAAAAATAGGGCGAAAATTACGTTAAGGCCAATCGAGGATAATACCAATTTCTCAATTCAAAGGAGTCGATGATTACAAGCACTAAGAGGGTTAGCTTAGCTATTGACTTTCACGCCTGAAAGTAATACCGGCTTGGTTCCTGCAGTAAGTAGGTACACCATATTGGCTGGCATACGTAGCCATATGCTTCCTGGGCTGTTGTATGTACAGCACGTGCTACGGTCAGTAGTAAATACCGAGTGGGGTCAGACATAGAATTGAAATTTCTCTGTGGTACGTTTTACCATCTCCCTCTAAGATGGATACTCGTGAAATTCACCCCAAAGGTTCGCATCATCCCTTAGACCGGGTTACTAAGCTCGTTATTCAGTTTAACCCACGATGGTTATCCAAAAGCTTCAACTAAGCACGTTATCCCCATAACGCGTGGTCACTTTTCGCTTGTAACAAACTTTCCCCTTGAAAGAATAGAGGACGAGGAAAATAAGATGAATAGCATAAAAATCACATCTCCTTTGTCTTGACTGCGTAGAGCGGTCGCGCTTTTACGAGCGAATACGTGTACTCTGGGAGACTTTATAGTTTCCGCTACGTAAATGCCAGAATATCGCAAATCGTTTTGACTTTAATGCTCGTTTCCATGCACTGGCAGAAATTCACTAGAACTGAACCAGGGAATCGTCCATGTTCTGTCAATAGCAGCTAATGGAAAGTTTACCTCCGTGGATGCCGGATAAAACAATGACTGTCGATCCCTCTCTTCAGTGAAAAAGTTATGTCACCGTTACGCTACCGCATATCGAAAATACCTCGAAGGTATTGTCGCTATTACGCGATGCCGATTGGTCGTCGATATCGTCGTTCAATGCATTTGAATTTATCGCTCGGTGTACGCGTTCGCGGCATGCAGTCAATTTGTCAGATTGCGATTACTTTATGAATGTAAAGATATTAAATAATTCTTTAATCGTTCGAGGGATGGTGGCGCGGCGCGCAACAGGCCTCTAATAATTGATATGACGCAGATGTTATCAGGCTAGAATCTGTCGGCGATATTATTCCATCCATCCAATTGTCAAACGCGAGTGGAAAAGGTACTTGAGCGATAAGTGGATAATGGATATAACAAGGGTTGAACCACCCCCCATGCGTGCACGTGCGTCCACGTTGGTATTTTGTCAGAGGGTGTTGATTATGGCGGGATCGGACAGTCTCCTGTACCACCATTACATATCCCGTGGTTGACTGTACGTGCTATAGAGATCGGACCAAAGGGTTCCAGGAATCATGGGGATGCTACTAATATGTATGGGCAATGCGTGGAATTTCGACAATTCTGAAAGGGCGCTTGTCCTTGCTAATTAGCCCATTAACGATCTCGTTTGTCAGGAGACATTCTGTGTCCTGATTGTACTAGGAGCGTCACTGGATTGTAGCATCGTGTAACGCACGGACGCTCGGATGCGTAGGGACGCGTCGGGGCGCGTCCTGTTATCAGTACAGCAAAATATAATTACGAATTATACAGTACCGGCTGTACAAAAGGTCAGGCGGAATATAACGAGTGTACGTAATGGCAATTAAATGGAAAATAATGAGTTTCTATGACGATGAAGAAGTGTCTGTCTACTCTGTGTGAGGGAAACGAGGATGGTCGCCATTTTTGCACATGAAACCTAACTTATTAGTTCACAAAGTTTTCAAAGGTAACAGAAATTACCTAGAGCTACCGTGCTGGCGCTCATATTTATGCCACTAGATCTTTTTACTAGGGTCAAATATCGATCTACCTCTCGTGCACCCTCAGGTATTCCCTAGAACTTCTTTTTTTTGGTTCTACCTATGAAAAACCGCGAACTTTATTGTCCCAAGGGTCGGGAAGAACTTGGTACGTGAAGGGCAGTGTTGTAAAGCTGAAAGGTTTAAGCGACCCTACTGTATACAGTTGGTTTATTACTTTTGGATGAACTTGTACACGTGTACGTAAGTATCTAGTTAACAGTAATTAAATTTTCTTAAAACGTTCAAGTTACTACACACAGGGTAACTTGAAAGTACAAGTCACCCTCGCAAATGTCCAAGTTGAAAGACATATATATATGTATAATACGTAACCTGTAATTATGAAGTTTACCTCGGTGTTTAATTAATTAATTAATTTTGCCTTTTCCGTTCATAGAAAATACTACAGAACGATTTGTTGTATCAGTAAAATTCATTTTTCTCAATGCCCGCTGGCCGAGCTCTGGCGTTTTCAAGGATGGCAATAGTTTAAATAAATTAGCATGAAGCAAAAGCGGCTGCATGGGCCATGGAAGGTGCAGAGGCGTAGGTCGATATGCCAACGTCTCCTTCTTGCAGGTGCACCTGGGGTCATATACAACCCTGTTACGGCAACCCACTCCACCCCTTGTATTCATGTTTTAGTTTTACTGCTACGTTTTTGCCCGACCCCTACGTTCTGCTTCTGCTTCGAATCTCGACTAGAGGGCGAGAGAAAGAGAGAGAAGGAGAGAAAGAGAGAATGAGAGAATCTAAATCCTTCTGGAGCTTATTCCTGCATCCTGAGTCAGCCGAATGCCTATTGCCAGCAAGCAGGTTTACCAACGTGAAACTCCCCGTCGACCTAGAACATCGTGCCCCTTCGACACGACCCTAAGGGACTGACTTTCTTTAAATGGTTTCTTAGATATATCTGGCAGGCCGATTGAAATATCGACTCGTACGCTACGACAATGGATTTCTAAAGCTTTTTTCTTTTTCTATCGATCACACCCGCGCCATTGTACAATCATAATGGTTTAAATGATTTTTAGTAACTGTACGAAGAAAGCACGTCTTTTTAAACTAGACAAAAAAAGCATACGAGAAAATGTACAAGTCTAGGTCATTTTCTTAGAATCTACACGTGACCTCTGGATATACGAAAATGGACGTTCTCTTTGAATTCTGTCTGTCTCTTACGTTATCCTTAGAAAGTATCGACAAAAAACAGGGTAAAACCCTTAAAATATTATAAGCTGTTTTTCAGAAGACACGCCTCCCTTTATATTTCACAAATATAATGCAGACTCGTGAAATCCTTGTGGGACAAGGCCAGGAAATATTTATTCGTTTCTTCGTATACCCGTATTGCACCGTTCAAAAGTAACAGTCCCAGAGTCCATAAGTTTGTCGAATCTTAAAAAAAGAACAAAAGAAATATAATCCCTCGCAGGTTTCCGTAAATCGTTCTCCTTTTTCCTTCGCTCCAGAGGAAATAACAATTCCCAAGGAAAGACCGCGTGGAGGGTTCCGGAATTGCTGTCACGCGCAACTATTGCACACGATAAAGCAAGGTAATTTATGATTGCCGATCGTAACGGTGGGTTTCCATTTTGTCGAGGCTAAGCAGCGTCGCCAGATGCATCGTGTAACGTCGCTTGTTAATTTACCTGAGTGGATTGGCTCGGTGCAGCATAGCCAGTAGGTATGTGGCAGCTCATCCAGGCTTTACCGTTATGGGAGATTATCTCCGCAGAAACATAATTATGAGCATAGCTGTGGGGATGGGAAGCAGAGCTCATTAATATTGCAAGCATTAAGATTATAAGCAGTATGTTATACACTCATCAGCGATAAATGACGTACGTTTAAGCCAATCATTTGAATTATCATTTAATTGTCAGAATCCTCTACTCGATAAGAATTTCATTGAATTACGAGATTTAAGGTCGGTTCAGGTGATTCCTAGTAAGGGATTAAAGATTGTAGGTTAGTGTATCCGGAGAAGCTGGCGGGAATTTTGAATGTGACTTATTGAAATTTAAATCTATAAGGAAGATTTCGTTTAGCTTTTATGCGCGTAGAAGGGAATTACGCTATATTGTGCAATATATTGAATTTTTTGTGTTGTAACTTCCTTGGCAATTTATTCGAGTATCTAGGGTTGGAAAATTCTTACGTGGATGGAGTTTATTGAGCTTCTCGAGTGGAAATTTTCGAGGAGATATTTCGAAGTTCTCTGGAGCGTAAACGGTAACCAGGAAGCTTGGAGTCGAGGACGAGAAATTTCAATAGGTATATTAGGCTCGTGATTTTAATATTGTAATCCACTTATTATTCGAGTGGTTTGAAATATTATGTAAACAGGTATTGCAGCCGTTTGATCAAATAATTGGAAATTCCGAATATGAAATGGCTTCGTCCTAAGGGAAGATTATTTACTGTATTATGGAAGTTAGGTTAGGTCTACTAAAAAATATATCTTTTCTTTGGTATTGCATATGACGAAGTTAAGATATAGATATATCGTTTTACGATTTGTCAAAATGTCATAAATTTATTAATTAAATAATTACGATTACGGTTCTAGAAATGTTCTACTAAATATAAAAATCGCGCAAATACTAGTATCGATCCTGTGCAAAGATTGAGTTTCGATTGTCAGTCGGTTTGAACTTGTTCCGAAGTGGTTCACTGTCCAGGATTGGTAGCTGGGAGAAAAGAAAGGCTATAAAGTTCCAAGTCGGTAGTTTCGGGATAAGAACAGGTTACAGCACCAGTAGTCCCGGGACATACATTAAGAATCAGGTAGAACGGGTAAATTAGTTACATCCCTCATAGCGAAGGCTTAGAAGAATAAAGAACCGTGGTGGTATCTTGATTATATATCAAAAGAGAAGAAAAGAAGATAAGATAAGATAAGAAGGAAACACCGATTTCCTCGAGGAATTTAAATATTAAGAAGTTGACTCGTCCCTCTTGATATGAAAATGGAAAAATTTTGGTTTACTGGTACGACGTTTCTGAGAATGAAGGGAGGGATGGATATAAGGGTAGTTGGCTAAGGTTTACCGTAAAAGTGGTTGATAAACATAAAAAGGGAAGAATAAGAAAGGTGCCGGTGATGGCAGCAACGTAGCGTTAGTCGAGGTAATTGGATTTTTATGGATGGACAGATGCGCCGAGGGTGCGCATGCGTTGACGTCATTTTCAACATAGGGGTGGTATGACGAACAATGGCATAATATACCGGGACAGCAGTAAAGAGTGTCCGTGGAATATGAAATATTCTATTGTCCCCTCGTTTACCTTAAAAATATTCCAACGTGCTTCCAGCGCGGGTTTAACGCAGGGGATGAAGAATAAGGGATGATAGCTTAGGAATTTTAATGGCTGCTAACACCGTCACACAGGGCCCACTTAAGTCCTAACGTTTCTCGCGAACGAATCATCTTAACCAAGCCCTTCGATCATGAGACCCCTCGAGGGTAGTTACGCCCAGGGGTAGTTACGTGAAACGCGTCTCGGTCCCTTATCGATGTCCTGGCGGTTATACTATAGTTACCTCCTGACGTCATTCTGTTAATCAAACGCGCGGCAATTAATTCTTGTCATTTTTTTACCAATATTCTCATCAAGAAAAAAAAAAACTATAATTACCAAAGGATTTCATTCGGCGTTAATTTTGCTTCGATCGGTTCTTCGTGGATGAATTTGTTTTTTTTTTTTTTATTATCGACGAAAAGCTTTGCCACCCTCTCTATTTTTCGATTACTTCTGTTCTTCCCTCATGTATAGAAACTCTCGCTTTTTTTGTCGTCGAGTAAAATTAATGGCGACTCGTGGCGGTGCTCCAGATAAATTTACCGATGTGAAGGATGCTGGGAGGTAACTGGGCTTTCGTTTATCTCACGGGAAATGGTTCACCCTGTGTTATACTGATAGGGGGAGAATACTGAGGGGTGTATTGGCGAGGAGCCATTTGTTATTTTTTTTTCTTCTTGGGACACCCTATGGATGACTGCCATGTACGCAATAGACAATAGGCCATGAACGTACCACTATAAAGGCATTGCCAACTGTTGCTCACAGGGTTGAAAGATTAGGGTGTTATTCTGGAGGTGAGCTTATACGTACATATATATACTCTGTGACTTCTTTATATATTAATAAGGACTTTTCTGGGGACAGCGTGTTGGAAGGGTGTATATAGATTGTAGGTATAGCATGGAGGAGGATGCAGGTAAAGTGGTATCTAATGGCAAGAGTAAAATTTCAGCAAACAACTTAGACTACGTTCAAAGTACATTTTAAAATGAAAAATTAACTTTGTGGATTACGGATGAAAGGAAAAATTGAAAAATTAAAAGCAAAAAATATAAGCCCGGTGAGACGTTTAATTTCTGCAGTGGGAAATGACTTTGTGGGATATACTAAAAAAAATAATATAATTCACCGTTTAAACAGAGAATACCGCTTTTGACTTTGGTTTAACGTCCGTAACCTCCAGTTAAAAAAAAAGAATTGAAGTTAGATAAATTCATGAGATTTAAAATAAAAGATTATTTTTTTACTGCTCAACGTAATCATTAGTTAGAGCACGTTCATATCAGACCTACCGCCTGTAATAACTCGAAGGTAATAAAGCTACCCCCCAGTTAAGTCAGATTGATATAGATAAGAAAAATCCATTTAATTATTCATAAATCTTAAACTTACTTTTGAAATTAATCTTTTTATTACAGAGCAAAATTTCGAATTTCAATCATTCCTTTGTTCTGCCGATTCCGCCGTTCAGACAATTCCAGCGCAGTTAAATTGCCGGGCTGATGTGAATTTTTATTACGAAAGAACGTTAAGATCTTCATCGATCCTTTGTTCGTTCAGAAATTCTTCATTTAGACGCTTTCGTATTCCCCTGCTATCGAGATTGATACGTCGTACCATGGAAAATAACAATTTCCGAAGTACCAGATACCATGGTTACCAATCTATGGATTTTTCCCACTTTTTATTTTTTATATACACTTCACAGACACCGCAGTAAGTAGTCGATTACAAAAAAGTCATCCCTACGAATTCGAGCATCCATCTTACTTCCCTCTATGAGTCCCCATAGATTTTTCCTGAGGCGAAAAACCAATAAATCCCAATAAAGAAAAATCGTTCCACTAACAGCTGAGATATATTCCGATCAAAGGCAAAACCCCGTAAATAATAGCAAAAAAAAGTAGAGTTTCCGAAATTTTCATAATTCTCCCCTCTCTAAGTATATTTAGAACACGCTATTTACGTCGCACGAAGGTAATCCGGATCAAAACGGAATTAACTGGAATTTAGGCAGGAATAAACTTTAACCACGCGCATCTAGAAATCCATAGTTTATTTAAAGTCGCGTGTTCCACATACGTATATTAAACTAGCCTGCAGCCAATATATGCGCGTCACACGAGTGCGTGCACACATGGAGAGAAATACCCGTGAAATGGCTGATGCAGTAATCCGTGGCATTAAGTAACATACAGTAATGGCGGCTCAGACAGAGAATATTAGTGGGCGTAAATACGTGTAACTGCTGCACATAAAATAAGACCCACTCTGTGCAGAACGTGACCTTAGCACGCGTATTTGCAAATGGACAGATTAGATACCTATGTACATAGAAAACGTATACATGATATAAGCATATATACAGGAAAAACAATGTTTTAGGTGATGCGTTTTGGCTGAATAACTAGCTATTGTAATATATATATAGCTTCTTCTATTACTGGACATATGCCACTAGCGCCATCTGTATTCTAAATGGCAAATTGTCTAATATCAGTCACTGACCGTCCAGCAGACAGTGTCCTAATGTTTGAGGTTAGACCATGTGTCAGAATACAATAGAATCCACATACGTAGTTACGTATGATAGAGTGTGCTGACATATGCGTATATAGACCATGTACATACAATAAATATCTACATAATGGAAGGTATTAGCGAGAGACAGTAGACAACTAGTACGTCATTAATTGATCTGTAGAGGATGACGGGTTTACCTTGTCACATTGGACAGTCGAGATGAGATCCGTTTATGGGAACAATGTCTTGTCAAATGGTTTAGGTATGCCTGATAAAGCATCGAATTGTCAATCAATTGTCCGGGTGACACAATGGGAATGTGTCAATGAAATGACCTGGAGCAACGAGCATTTTAGTCTGGAAGGAATATTTGTGATTTAAAAAAAATAAAGATGCTGGGTCCATTATCCATAGGGCTGCGTTACGTGGTTTAATCCTTGGAGATTTAGTCAGAATCTCATGGTTTAAAGTGAGATATGCCCCGGATGGGATTATCATGGCTACACCCTTTTCATGTTTGTGTGGACTCCAGTCGAGGAGCTAATACGAATGTGAGAGGTTTGTGTATGGTATATATGTTATAATACGTGTATACATATAACCATAGATGGGGTATATAATGTAGGCGTATGAATATATGGCGAGTGAATGCACAGCTAGAGGTGTGTAAAGTTTCAAACAGTTCTCACTGAAATTAATCCATCGTGAAAGTGCCTGTTTCGTACGCGCTGACGCAAACGGCTCTGTTGTTTTGATTAATTTGTGCTTCCAGTAAAATTGCACTGTGGATGTAAGGGATGAAAGGAAATGTATTTGTTAGGGCGATAAAAAGGATGGTATGCCAAGAATTAAGTGAACGAAATTGTATTAATATTCTCAAGATATAAGAGGGATGAAGATCAAGAATTTTTGATATTAGATGACGAAGGTATTGATAAGAGACCGTTATATCATATGTAGTAACGCGTCGCGACGCCTGCTTGGACGCCATAGCGAGAATATAGAATGCGTAGAGGATTTCTTGGAGGTGAATGTAACTCAGAGTCGACTCTACGTGTTCTATGATTTATGTAGTGGAGAACGTGGATTTATAACTGAAGGTATAGAACGTGACTTTATATGCGCGTATTGCGTGTCCGGATGGAAAGGAGAAAATATTGCAGAAGTCCTGGCAGGCGTGATAGGCCGAGGAACCAGTAGGTAAAGAATTTTATTTTTTATTGCATTTCTTTCCATTTTTTCCTTCTCTTGGGCAAAACGGCTTCGCTCTTTAACTATACTCACTCGTTTTTTTTCTCTCTTTATCCGTTTTCATTGTCTCAGAGAATTTATACGATCTCCACTGTGAAAGAGTGCCGTTTTGAACGACGAGGCATAAACCATGTATATTTGCTGGTAAGAAAGTTCTTGAGGAATTCCAGGACGTGGCAGCAGACTAGCCAGTGTTCTCGATATATGCCCGTTTCCTCCGACGTTGATCGGAGTTTAAAATTCGGTTACCCTATCTCAAAACTATATAAAAAAAATTGAACCAGGTTTAAACCGCGTCGGAGGAAACGGGCGATAGACGCGTAGCTTTACGTTGCACGAGAAAATCCCCGCGCACGTATCTACGTCTAGGATCTAGTAGACGATGATATTTCGATAATGGAATTATCCTATAAAAAATGGCAGCGTTATCTTATATGCCACAAGTCAATAGGCCAGCTTATACTCATAACAGAGGTATTCCTTAAGGACGATGGGATATCCTGACACAGGAACTTTAACAAAAGGATTTGACATTTTTTCTTGAGACTTTCAGTGTATCCTGCACCACAGGATCTACGGATAGAATGCACTCCTTTACGACGTAAAGGCGAATACGCAAGCCAATCCTGAGGACAAGTACAATGCTACTAAAGAGACCAGCAGAGGATCTAACGGAATGCACAAACCGGCAACTATAAAGCCCACATGTGAATTCAGGTTAATGCTACGTATTAGAGATTCCTCTACAAATTCTATTGTTCGCAAATATATCTCTGATACGTATAAACGTCATATAACGTATATTATTTCCACTGCGTGGGAATCTTTGCAAGCTTCCAACAATCAGTTCCCACTGTCGCGTATAGAAATTATTCTGTTACCACAGTGTAGACTGTGAACTAGCCCTTAGGTGTTCCTGACGATTCAGGGGAGTCGCGGATCGTTAGGTAAGCGAAGAAAATGTCTGCGCGTGAAAATGTAATATGGACAAAATGTATGCGCGTTTATGCATTATAATTTTATCGACCCTTTTGTCACGTGCGTTTACATCGTAAACGACATTGGATATATGCGGATGCGTTACACGCGACGTAAAGCATTTTACACAGTGTCCCAGAACAACTGGCGGTTGGGCAACGATGAAATTCATCGTGCTGTTGCACTATTTGCCTTTATGTCGCTGTCGGTTAACGTTAGAACGCGCTGTCGTAATAACGAAATTTCGATTTTCAATAACGCGTATTGTTACTGCTATTCTCGTTATACCAGACCCATGTTATGTTGACCATCGATTTAAAAAACAGCTGCCATATTTGATAAAGGAGATAGTGATAACCGATCCGGTCGGATGAGATAGGTAAATATTAGGAATAACTTGTAAAATGATAAATTTTGGACAATCGATAGAACCAACACGTTCGTTACACAAGATTTGTTGATAATAGTTTATGGGATTACCATTTGCTATGACTAGAAATTTGGCCAAATTGTGGAAACAGGTTATGGCAGATTAACGCGATCACGTGATCCCTATAAGATCGTTGAGATACGAATCGAATATGATTAGAGAATAATGATGCTTTGATAAGCGTTAATGGAAATAAAGTAATCCAATAAGCTTATATATTGTACTATTTAATGCATGTTAAAATATATCTAGTTATATTAATATATACGTACGAATAGTCTATAGGTTATGTTATTTAGGCGGAAGGTATGTACGTACGATTCCAATTTCTGCGGTACAAGCTGTACTTTATACCTGAACTGAATTTCGATCGATTTTAAGGTGCACGATACGCATACAGTACACAGGGCAAGTTTTGCTATACTATTTGTAGTCAATCTGATTTTATTTACTGACGATAAATCCTAACAAATTTCTACCATATCTTCCTGATCTGAGAAGCATGGAATTTTTTTGGTTGAGGTTAGCTGTGCTTGTACTTTGTACCTTTTCTTTTTTTTATATTTAATGCTGTCGGATAATGGTCTTCTTTTACTTGTGCTTTCTAGAGATACCTTCAGTGAATACTGTACTCCGTATCTGACTATAGCTGGAATCTGTTCCTTTACTACTGTGGGGACAGTCTTGCCCAAAATTCCCGTCACTTGTATATTCTAGCATAAGAGCATAGGTGTAATTCAAATAGTAATTCATAGGTGTAATTCATAGGCATGGCGAAGAAAGAAAAAGGGTGAAAAGAAAATAAGGGATTATTAGGGTAAAATTTAAGCAGGCGTTTCGAATAAAGATATTGTTATTTAACAAATAACTAATAACAGTGCGATAGGTATAATAGCGGGTTATTAACGTCGACGAGTGGCCAAAGATTTCGAAGAATAAATATCATTTTTGTTCGTGCTATTAAAATGTAAATAAAATATAAATCAATAATTTTTCATCGCCGAAATCTTGATCGATTCAATTAACATTGTCGTAACGTCCTTACTTTTTTCTTCTCTCCGTAATACCTGTTTTTTGCTTTCTCAAAATGATTCTTTTTTGGCCATTACGAGATTTCGACTTTACGAGGGGAGGATCGATTCGTCCCAAGGACTGTCGTTTAATGTGCCTTCGTTTGCGCAAGGGGTTGAGAAAATAAAAGGGTCGGTAAGTAGAATCACTGATTTTTGGCCGTGCTTGTTCTGCCACTCTTTTATCTTTTTTATCACCGACAACCCTTAATGGATTTACTTTCAAAATTTCAATGTTTCTATTATACAGCTACCGTCTGTCCTTCGTCTCACGATTACTTATTAATATGGCCGAGCGACGATTTTTCTCATTGACTAAAAAGGCTTCTCACCCCCTTACGATTAAAAACGTAAAAGAATTCCCTGAGCGTAAAACAATCTTCCAACCTAACCAAACCCGTACTTACGAGATAACGTTATGGAAATTTGCAATATGATATAAGAAGTACTCTGTCGTAAGACATAAAGAAGATTCACTACTGCCATCTTATGATTCTCATTGCAAGGCGACTTATGCATAACTGCTGATCTTTATGCAAAACATAATATATATATATATGGGCATACATATAATACACAAAGCTAGATACGAACGTCGCAAGGCACTTAGAAAAATGAGCCAGCACTAAGGGTCCTCTCTATAAAAAGTATTTGCCGTGGCTTTTTTCTCGTCTGCGGCGAAAGGAGTCGCGAAGAGTTTACGTCCATTTCAACAACCACCCTTACCGGCATCCACACCAGCCATCACACTCTTCATAAAATAGAAAAAGTTCCATGAAAAATTCTTGGCTGCTCGTAGAACGGAATGAAAAGTTAAAGGAAACTCCTGAAAGAATTTCGTTTCGCGATGCAGCCACTCAGCCCGTTCGCGTTCCACTACGGCGTAGAGTCCCGCGTTAGATATTTATTGCTCGACGTGTGAACGAGGCTTGAGTCGGCGAGATCGTAAAAAGAGTACAAGAATGTAGATAACGAATTGACGAACTTTTTCTCAAAATCCATACCGCACGGACGTGAGAAAACGAGCGTGGATCTATGTATATATACAGAGTATACTATACAGAGATTTTCTTGAAGGTGGTAAAAGGAACGATGGGAAAGCTAAAAGAAGGAGAGAGAAGCAAAAAACAAGCCATGGGACTTTATAAGAGGAAACGATAGACGCGGACCCTCTTTGCAGAACGACGCCATTTTACACAAAGAATTCACCTCGCAGTTTCCCGTCGCTCTCGTTCTCGGAAAGGTCGTCGCGGATTGGAGACAGAAAAAGAGGAATCGCATGCAATTGGCTGCAGCTTCGTTTATCGAGAAGCTTTTGGACACTTGCACTTGCAGCTGCAGTTGCATCGCCTCGAGAATGTCCACTGAGTAAATTCCGAAACGTCCCATACTATACGCGAAAATACAAAGCGGACGAGTAAGATTCTCGATTATACGCGTCGTTGAGCATCGGCCATTTTGATGGAGAATTTCAGTCGAAACGAAAAATCTCTACGTATACAGTACCTATTACGATTTTCCGTAAAAATTGTCCGAAGTGACAAGACACATCCTTGTTCCTCCTCCATCCAGATTTCCCTATCCTTTTCGCCTTTCGATTTCACGCTTTCTTGTTATCATACAAAAGCCGCTTTGCCAACACGTTGATCGGATAACGCGTAACATCCGATTAAATCTTGGTTTCCTCGTTGGAGCTTAATTTCCCTATTTTACTTTCTCCTTCTTCTTATTCTTCTCCTCTCCCTCTCTATCCATTTAATTCCACTTCCCTTTTCACGCTTTTCCCACTTATTTCGCGTTATCTCCCAGATAATTCTTTTATTATCTTTTTCGATTCTCATTCCCCTCCCCTCACTTCCCCCTCTATCATCCCCTTTCTCACTCTCTACACGTGACATCAACAGAATATATATACGATACGTATCTACCAGCATCATCGTCATAGGAAAAGGAGACGAGACTTGGAATTTTATTGAATTTCAACCCCTACAGTTTAGTAGATCCCCTTTATCGGTACGGATCGACGCGTATCGCAGTGACTATACTATATGTACTATAGATATGTATATGTATATACGCAAGGCAAGTAGATATACAATGGACGGGTAAATCTCCAGGTAGAATCGCTCTCGTGTATACGTAGCGTTGGGGTGGGTCGGGTGTATAGTGGGTTAGATTTTGGATTTGCCAAAGGAGGAAGAAAGAAAATCTATCATCCTAAATCCTATTCCGGGTTGACGTCACGTGACACTGAGTTGGCATGAGCCAGAGGATACGCTTTGACGATATTCAAATTTATTCGTGATCTCTTTGACCGGGAAAGTGGCTATTTCTACTCACCCTCTAAGGGGAGGATTGTTCATCTTATTCCATGGAAATATAATGCACTCTCGGTCACGTGATGCCGTCTCTTGGAATATCCTGGCAAACCATCTTCCTGGCTATGCACTATACGTAGCCGTATAAGTCCGTAAGGGTTGGCGAATAGCTGGTCCGTGTACTAAGGGATGAACAAGAGTGGCTGGAGAGTGCTTGATGGGGTGGCACAGGGTGTAAGTGATGAGCGATAGTACGTGACATGAAAGAATACAGCTAGTACGTTTAGGGGTGGTTTTATAGATATGTCATATTGGATGTGTATATATATATATATGAAATGTCAAGGTATGAAAAAAGGAGTGACGACCTGTAGTGTTTACCTTTTTGAGATTTTAATTAAAAAGTACCCTTACAAAATTTCATACCTACCCTCCTCTACTCTTTGCGCTCCAATTCAGTCGGGGGGTTGGTGGTATTTGTGACGCAATGAAAAATTTCATTATACTATCCCAACCGAATCTTTAATAACGACACGATATTTGAAGACCTCTTGAGCACACCAATATGCATGTAAATTGTCTGTTGGACGTAAATCTACACGTCGTGTTATATATCTTCTTCGTTTATTATTACGAATTGATACGGTACAAGGTTCAAGGTCGAAATTTTCTTGGAGTAACCGATAGATTCGATTTGCATAATTTGTTCAGGTTTAATCTTAGAGTTTTTGCGAAACGGTCAAACTGACGGGGTAGCGAGCAATTTTTGATTTGTCACGTGGTCGAATCTTGATATGGAGTAGATAATTGATGTCAGGCCAAGGTCAAAGAGCAGAGGTCGAGTGTGAAAATGATAGCCACCACAGTGGTACGTATCCTGTGAGGAAATTGAAGGATTTCTGAGCTCACTGATACGAGCTACTCGAGAATCGAGTGAGCCTGGAAATTCCCTGATATTATACGAATTCCTGTCGGCGAAGGAAGCGCAGAAATTCTGTAGAACAATGCAGCAGCAGGTGGAAAGGTTTGTCAGGGATGGTGGCAGGTAGGGAGAGATAAAAGGATTAGAAAAGAAATAAAAATATTCATTTCACAAAGCGTATTGGCGCGCAGGTAAAGTGCTACTGTGATTTCTTTACATTCTGGTAGGAGTAAATGAAATTTGAATGCGATGCAAAAAAGAATTGTGTTTAACTTTCAAGATGTGAAATAATTATTCAGAGTGCGCGGGACGTGTAGGAAAAAAAATGGATGCAAGTATTCCTTGGGCATTTAAAATACCCTTTTTCGTATCGGCGAGCGTTCAGACGTGTTTAATTAATAAAGTTGAGTTCTTGCTGAAATTTATTTAATGAATAAACTCCTAAGTTTAATTAGGGGGCTGGAGGTTGCTGGGGTAGAGAATTCAGAGGGCTGCGATCACCCACTACATAGTATAACAGGGTTTGACACTATGGCCGTCTCTTGCAACTTTAAATTCGAACGAAACGTCGCTTTGTCATTGTAGCGATGGCAAGAGAGAAAGGGAAAGAGAAAGAGAGAGAGGGATAACGAAGTGTAAAGGAGGAAAGAGGACAAAGAGTCAAGAACTGAAATAACTTAAGCGCAGAGAATAATCGACAGCGAGTGTAAAGTGTAGATATAGAAGTGAAATAGGATGAATAGAGGTAAGAAGGGAGAAAAAATGAGAGAGAGAAAAAAAAGAACACAATGAAAACAGCCTACTCAATGGACGCCTGTAAGCTGCAACCCTCTCGGCTCTAGGGACTTTCTGAGTGCACTTATATTCTTTGCTTTGGAGCACGAGTGAAGAGATAGAGATAGAGAGAGAGAGAGAGAGAGAGTCGACGAGGGGGAGACAACCCAGGGTGCTTTCGGCTTTCATGGATGGAAACGTGTTTAACGCAAATTAGATTAGGGGCCGAGTTATAAAAATGGCGTCTACTCTGGGACGCCGGTCCGCTTTTACCTCGAGTCGCTAAAAATGAACAGACGGCGTAATTAAGTCCCATTTATCCTGATTGCAATCTGGAAAAGCAGCCTTTATATAGGTAACATCGGGCGTCACGCCATTTAGGGGTGGCGGGCAAACTCAATTTAAGGCATCGTTATCGCGAGTATCTTTAAATCTGGATCTACAGTTTTAGGTTTACATCTTGAATTATCTCCTCCTCCTTCTCTCTGTCTGTCTGTATCTCTCTCCCTCTCTCTCTCACTCTTTCTCTTCGTCTATTTAAAGTCACGAAATGTCAGTATAGGCACGACAAGCTCATCTGTCATATTCTATTTTTAGCTCTTTCAATTTTTTATTTTCTCTTTTCTATTTCTTCTTTGCTTTTTCCCTTTTCACGTAAATTCCACTCGTTCCACGAAATATTCATCGTCAGTGCAAATTTTCGTGTCAGTGAAATCGCCACGAGATTAGGGTGTATCGCGCTCATGAAAATCTGCCGACAGGCATGTACACAGGGGGGGAAGACATTGCCGCGAAGTATAGGTACGCTAGAGGATCAGAGGTATGTAGGTAAGTTGGTAAGTTGGTAGCTGAGGGTTGGTTCGTTGAAATTAAGGGTGCCTTATCAAGGAAGCACCCTCACTCGCTTCTACGCTTTCCAAGTTCCGTGGATTACTTCGGATTACGTTTATCTGAGCCACTCGAGTTCTCTCTTTCTCTTCCTCCTCCTTTCTTCATTTTTATTCTCTACTATATATAGCTCCGACGTACCCTGAGTACCCAGGGTAGGCTATCCCACGGAGAAGGGGTCCGTCAACGGTCAAAAAAAGTTTCACCGCCGCAAAAAGATTTTCTCGTTGTGCTCGACGTAATTAATTCATTTTATTTTATTTCTATCGATAAAAATTTTAACTGAAGTTTTTTCCATATCGATTCATCTTTTAAATTTCCTTTTTTTCGCAAGACAAAACGTATGAAATTTTCATGATACGACGGATATAAATATTAACTCGACGCGCTGATCGGAACGTCGAATATCCGTGGGTGCGTCGCGTCGCGTCGCGACGCTCTTTGAATTTCCATACTGGAAGATGGACGCCATTAGAGTGCAGAAATTCCCATATGCAACAGGCGCAGGCTTGCGAAGCCTACCCAGTTTACCGGACGTTGCGTTGCGTGCAATCAGCCGACTTAACGGATAATCTATTAAGTGGCGTTACAGCGTGCTTTCAAAATGGCGACCGTATCGATTTTCCAGTCGTCCGATGAGCGCGAAAAATCGTGCTAGCTACGTCATCGAGACGATATTACTAAAGAAGGCGAGTCCTCATTTATTTTATGTCTTAAATGAAATATATGGCGTTTCAACCCCCTTTAGAAATTCTAGGCTGGTTTCAGCACATCCCCCATGCCCATTATGCCCACTTTGTCCACTAGCCGTCAGATGCAAAGTCCCATAATGCTTTTGGCCCTCTTTCACTAGTATCCCCTCGCCGACTATACGTATCCCTCGATATTTTAAATTTCGCGCCCTGAACATTTCATTCGAGTCAACATCCACTGTAATCCAAACAACTATTCTCTCGTCGTTCTCCAAGTATAATGTATGCTAAAATTATATCCCAGCATTCTCTATGCTTTTCTATTCATCCCCTTAGCCGCGCCTAGATCCGCGCGAATTACAATTCCCGTGTTTGTTCTCGCGTAAACGCGAACTCTGCGCCGCGTATTATATACCCGCCAAAAACCGGAAGTCGTCGCTGAACTTTACCTGGCGTAACTGCGCGCTCGTTTACGTGTAATTAAATGCAACGGTAACGCAGAGTCCGGACAAAATATACAGTTAGTAGTTCGAGCGCGAAAATACTTGCAATAAAAAACAAGCCGCATCGAAGCTACGAGAATAATAATTGCGTAAGATGAATGGTACGAGGGAGGAAAAAGGGGGAAGAAAAAGAAGAAGGAAAAAAAGGTGATATAAAAGGGCCACTTGTGATCGACACTCGTGAAAAACCTGTTGCCGTGCCCAGACCGAATTCCCATGTCTGGTATAGAAACTGGGATACCTACTAAAAGTGCTTCACCCATTTTTCACTTTTCATTCATCACCAGAGACACCCACGTCAATAACAAAAAAATTTCATTCCCATCAACCCCCATCACGATGGTATTTACAATAAGACTGCGTTCTCGCGACAAGGACGTAGATAAATGAGATTTTCACTTCTTTTCAAAAACTTATCACTGATATATCCCATGGGAGACGCACTTGGATATTGAATGGTTATTTATCACCGATATCATATATATATGTATATGCGCGCGTGTGTACTTTTATAATTAGATAATTATTCCTAGAACACTGTAAGAAAATCTCTATACTATCATAAATACACAGGGGTAGTTACGTGCTAGGAACATTGATAGTGACGCGAAGAAAATTATTTTAATAAAATTCTAAAAAACAGAAACACAAGCTGATATGGATTCGTATGCGTTCTTGTGGTGTTTTTCGATAAAATCATCAATACTCGTGACACGATGCAGAGCAGGTATAACTGGGGGATGATGATTTTAATGAGAACTCGTGGTTGCTCACCTGGGGTAGAATCATGACGTGCGGCAGCTGGCGCGCCTCGCCGCGCACTGACTCGTCCGCACCCTCTGAGCAGAGCCACCTTCCTCCTCTCAGCCCTCTGGTATCCAACCCCTCTAGAATCCACCCTATACATATACACACACATTCCCCCCTCTCCGGACTGTGAAAAGTATCGAGAGGGATATTTGATATTTTTTTGGTAAAACAATAAAAAAAAGGCATCTTTCTATTTTTTTGTGACATTCAAATTGTTTGAATATTCCACCCCATAATAGGGGTGTCCCTGTCTGTATGCTTAACATGCGGGACGAAAAGATGTTTGGATAAATCATCGAATTCCTGGGGATTGCGCGTTTGTTTTTTTCTTTTTTGAAAAATTGTTCGGACGCTCAACAAGGTAATGGAGAGAAACGTAAGGGTGGACCTTGGGGGATGAGAGGACAGGTATAGAATTTTTTACATTCCCTTCTTCATACAGTGTGTCGTCTTTTCGCCGATGCTGGATGAGTTATAGAGACGTGGATGAGATACGGAAGATCGAGAGGCGAACCCCGCCTATCGTCGAGGACCCTCGTCAGGATGGGTTTTCCATTTGTCATTTTCATTCAAGAATTAATCTAGCTGCCCTAACAGAACCGACGGTTGGTTTTGATCTGACAAGCTGTCGATCACAGAAATAATTTATAGTGGCTTCAGCCCGAATGCGCATGCGCACCAAAGAATCTTTCTCATAGAACTACTATTGTTTCTGGTACCGATGAGTTATTAGTTTCTGACGATTCAGGAATCCTTGGGTTTTAGATAGGGGTGGAATTTACGTCACACTGTACGTACGCAAGACCTCGGGGATTGTCGTAAAGAATACGAGAAGAATAAGGGATGTTTTGACACTTCGAATTGGAATTTCCCACTTTAGTGTTACGACGTGAATTTTTGAGGTTTTATTCTCTTTTACTATCGTCCCACGACCTTGGCGGTTGTGTAAAGGGGTAAAGAGGGCGCGAGATTTCTTTTGCCATTTACATAATATATTTCGAATATATCTTTGTCGATGATATACAAATCGTTCTCGCGAACATCCCTCCCCTTCCGTGAACTTCCTAACCTCTTGCCTTGACTCGGTGACAGCTGACGGTTTTACAAACTCGCAAGCATCCGGATTGCAAAAAAAGTGTCTGGCTTGTGGAATATCTCTGGGTTGTCGGATTTGACAAAATGTCAGAGTTCAATACGTAAATTTGACGTATATCCTGCGGCTATTTTTGATTCACGTAAGATATCGTCTATCGAAGCCCCCCGCAGCTATACCTCAGTGTTATGAACGAGAAGCAGACAAAGCGTATCCAAAGATGAAATAACAATGGGTGATAAATATATAGTATATATATAAAAAAAGGGTCAAGAAAAACAATATAATGCATCGATATCAACGGAGACCTTGAAAAAGGTACGCAGGTAAACCATAAGAAAGAAACGCGTTTTATATTGGGATTTTATATGTTTACGCGCATTTACCGAACGGCGTGACTCTAGCTAGAAATGGCAGCTTAAGGGGCTTCGGAACATTGTAGACAAATATTTTTGAAGGCAGAATTGTCTATACAAGATTTTACTAGCGAGGGGAGGTCGTCCTGTACAATGTAATCGTATCGAAGTACCTTTACGTGACGCAACGAGATAAAGTGGAATTCATTTTTTCATGGAATCACGTAAACCTAAATAAAAAAATACCGTAAATGGTTACGAAAAATGTATTTTCAATATCAGCGCGTTGTGAAATGCAATGAATGTTACGAAAAACATTTTTTAAGTTACACCCCATACACTGAGGGGGTGGCTGTTAGTTCTATAGCAACTACCCTCTAGTCCTGATACGCGTATCCAAGGGTTGCACACGCTCACACGTTATCTGCACGTGGTTAGCCTATTTCTCATATTATAGGGAGCTATAGTGGCGTACTGAAGGTCTTATCTACAACCGACGTGCTGAATTTCTACACGGCTAAAATACCCCATGCACAGTTCCATGTCGGTGGGTGGTAGCAGGATGCTACATATAGGGGAACGAATAGTTTAGGCTCCACGCACAACGGACTTGATAGGACGACAGAAATACGTAAGTATGAAAATATCTGAACGACAAATCATTTTTCCCTTTTCCCATTAGAATTTGACACCGTTTATATTACACTTGATCTACATAAATTCGAATCACGTAATACGCGTCGGTGCATTTACAGTGTTTCTCACCCTTAGCGAATCCCTTATCTCTTATCATCGCGATTAAAGGAAGGTTAAGTGACGTTTAATGAAAGTCATTTATATGACGTGAATTTAATCCGACTGTAGTTTTTCAGGTAGATAATCTTGTATACGGTATCTCATAATTTTCTGGATTACATTGTTAAGCTAATAAAATTAAGTGAATGATAAGACGATAATGGACTGATAAGACGCTACTGTTTCACCCTCCCTGACTAAGGCAATAAAATTGTCTTTGCACCCTCGTAATAGACAGTCTGCTCTTACCAAATAATAAGAGCCCCTATCGAAGAGGAATTTAAGATACGAATAGGTGCATTAGGTCACGCCATAACCTCAAACCGAATCCTAATCCCATAACCTTTAGCCCAAAGCACAGGAGTTACACAGCCCTTAACACGTAACCCCTTGCGACAGATTACGAGATTAATTTCACACCCCGGGGGGGTAATTTCGACTCTTACGCAATAGAACGTAACCACGTGCCCCGCAATGTAACTAGGAGAGCAGGTGTCTCTTTACAAGAGGTTAAGCAGTACAGTCCACCGCATAAATTCATCCCCTAGTAAATGGCTGACCAATACAAGCACTAACTGTCCCCCTAAAATCCCTTACAAGAGACGTGCATAAAATCTGTCTATAGAGATTGATAAATATGCTAAAATATATTATCAGATAAGAGCCGTCTGTACCCAGCATCCCGTCAGAAATAAGCCCAACCCCATTCTCAGCGTTGAAATCCCAGGCGAGATCTCCTTCAGCACCGTCCTGATACGCATCACCATCTTGCGGCGTCTACAATAATGGCCGACGCCGTTGACAGAGGACGAAGATGTAAAATATCGCAAATTCAATTACCAGGTAGAAGATACGCGCACGAAGAGACAAAGATTTCATTCGTCTCGTTCAATTTCCACCCCATTTCGCAGGGGTCGATGTCATCCATAAAAGTAATGGCATCTGTCTAATTCAGGACAGACGCCATCTAAGAAATACACCCTTATAATAGAATGATCGAACGCACCGTTCCAAAATCGTAAGTGTGTACCAGAATGATCATCAGCAAGCGGAGATTGCTGATCCCGTATCAGCGATAGAAAGGGACCTGGTGCACAGAGTGGCAGACCGTCAACCCCGTAGAAGACGTCAGAACGACGAATACGAAGTAGACGGACGACGATGATTTAACCAGTCGTTGATCGAACGATTAAATCATTTCCTCTGTTAAAACCTACAACCCCCACCCATAGCAATCATCCAATCCTCTTGCCCTCCCCAATTACGGTTCACACGTAACCCCGCCGTCATGGAAGTCGCACGCGCTCAGGATCGTCTCCTCTGCTGGTTGCGCATTCAAATGCAAATTATCGGGCAGACGAGACACGAGGAGTATAGCCTATACTCGATTCGATGGAACTATTTGCCATCAGGATGAAATCCGGCTCTATCTTCTCTATCCAAAGCTCTGCAATGGCGGACCAATCGATACCAAAGTAAAACGGTGCTTTTAGCACTCCTTCCATCATATATGTATATATATAGTAAATATATATTTACTATAGTACATCTACATACACTGTTACTCTTTTTTTTATCACACGTCTTCTCTAACTCGTATTTCATAGCCTGCGTCAGCAGGGTGTTGGATTACTCGTGGAATTTATTATTTATTATCCATAGCTATAGGCTCCACTGGGTAACACTGAGTAACTCGACAGACTCGTTACCAGCCTCTGGAGTTTCGGTGTGATCGAATAGTTTGCCTTCCTAAAACGTGCAAGTAGCGCCGAGAATGTTGACCAGGAATGCGAATGCTCTGCGACCGCTTGAATAGACGAAGGGTTCGACTAAGCTTCAGAGAGTTATTGGAACTTCCCTCTCGGCGATGGCTTCGAGAAGGAGATTGAAGAGTAGATCGGAATAGAGAGGACGGCGGTCCTTCCTGACATTTAGGAACGTCTACGGGAGTACGTAACCTGGGGCACCTTATATCGACTACGTCAACTATCCGTCCTGGCACTTAACTATGATAACCAGTTCCAGGGGATGGTTCTCCGAAACTTTATACAAGATCAATATTATTCATCTTACATAGCATAACCCGTGTATAGAAAAACAGCTAACCGACTTAAGCAAACGTATGAACTTTGACCCGACTGCACTTTAAGGTGCATTGGCATGCAGTTTAGGATGCACCCGAGTATTTCAACAGCTGTCGTAGCAATTACAAACTGAATAACTCTCAGGGGGTTATAACTATACAAGTATGCTAGGTATCCTAGGAGTCGTTAATTAGATCGCTTTCTGGGAAGTTACCGATAACCATCAATTTCATTCCCTGAACTTCAAGATCTGAATTTACCACTAAAATCTTAACCTCGCCGTGGTTCGTCCTAAAGTCATAGATATATCTCTGGTTAAGGTGAAGATTTTCAAGTGACTCTCTCTCGACCCCACTATTTAAAGATGGCGGGCGTGCGATATCCTGATTGAACTTTCTACCAACAGCGAAGCAGTCGGAGGATCAGGATGGCGCGGATGGAAGCGGCACTGTTGGTTTAGTCGGGCTATATGAGGCTAGAGAGATGGGTAATCGTATTTGTGAAAGCAGCAATGCCGCGCGAAGAGGGCTGATAGCAGGTTGGGTTGGGGTTAGTGGTACCGGCACTGTACACCCCATTACAGTCTCCGCTAACCCCTCTCCTGTTTAACTAACCATCCACCCTGTTCAATCTGTCAGACATTAACGAGCCCTGTGGAATCCCGAATTATTTTGACAATTCAATTGAACGAGGTGAGGCTGACGAGGCAAAGAACACCCACCCCTTTCTATTATGGATGTCACCCTTGTCAACCCTTCTTCTTCGTCTTGTTCGTCTGTCTTCTGCTCTTTCGATATTTTCTCGAGTTTCTCCTCGTCTGTCTGACACCCCGGAATTTATTGCGAATAACCATTACCCTTGCCTCCCGTTTGTTTTCTTGACTTTCCTTAATCCTTTAACGGGACCGCTTTGGGGTTGTACCCACCCCTGGTGACCTTTGCGCCCCTTTCGTACAGCTTGTTCCCGGATGGAAAATTAATGCGAATAAAAATGTATAGATCTGTGCGATAAACGCAGCGAACCGTATTGCTCGTGTTGGCGCACCCTGCGACCATTGTTTGCTTCGATTTTTTTGGCTTTTTTTTTGTAACAATAATGGACGCGCATAGTTATGCTTTCGTATTACGCGCGTTAGGTAGGTGCTTGCTGTGCTTTTGTTTCTATAGAAATTACAATGGAGCATCGATTTTCGCGTATCGCGAGCGGTAAATCGAAATGCAATGGAAAATTACGATTCCTCGCCTCATCAATATGGATCCGATTGCCTAAATTAATTAAAGTTTTTAAAACTCCTGCACGCTCGGCTCCATCGTAAAACAAGGGAGTTGGATTTGTGTGCAATTGGTTGCTGTGCCGTTATGAAAAAAAAAAATACAATCTCACTCGGCACCGAGGAGAAAAATGGACACAAGTTTCGTTCGGGATTTCAAGTTTTTAATTGCGCGCCAACAGTAGCTATGATTTGCCAGTGACAGTTTCAATAAAGTAAATGACGTGGAGTTAAATTAACTGAAAATGCATCGTGCTGTTGTGATATTTTGAATTTTTTAAAATTTACTATTTTTTTCTGTTCACGCCTAAACTTACTTTTTTCCATTGTTCTCTATGTATTATGATTCAAGGTACCAGGGGGGCCTTAGGGTGGACTGTAGAAAAATATTTTTCTTACATCCCAGGGGGGTCCTTTGCCTTTGGGTCATGGGGTAAGTAGGAATTGAGCGAAGAACCGCAAGCACCTTCGTGAGACGTAAGAAAAGTGCGTACTCGCAACGTGTAATTAGAATTTTGGCTAATTTGCCTGGAGTCGCAAGAGCGTCGCGTAATTCGAAAAATTAACGTCGGCGTTTGCCCAGGAACATTTATCGGGTGCGTCAGGAGGATTTATCTTCCTGGCGACAACGAAGACGCTGACGTCGAGGACACCGACGTCGAGGACGAGGACGATCAAGGATTCGAATTTCATAGCGGCACAATATTATTCTCTTCCTTTAATCAACGTTAATTAGACCGAGGCGACGCTGACGGAAGGTCGACGCCAGCGTGGAAGCCTCACGGGGGTTGTGAGTAGGGGGTTGAGACTGAAGGGTTGAGCTTAGTGAACTAAAAAGGTGCGAGAGAGATAGACGCCGTAAGAGAAAATGAAAATTCTGTCCCTAGTAAATCACAAAAAAAGGACAAGAAAAAAGAATACGTAAAAAAGAATGCAAACACTTGTCCAAGCGAGTTAATTCAGCGCGCCTGATGCTCGCGTGTTCTCAAATCCGCTAAAACTTAGTTCCGCCTAAATCCCGTATAGTACAAGCAGGACAACCCTTCTTCTCGAATATTTTTATTGCAATCGATTAATAGGGCGAAATCGGGATCCTCAGCCCTAATTGAGAAAGTTCGCACGAGAAGCAAAACGCTGTGCCAGCTGTGCCTGAGGGCGTAAATTCCTGATTATTTGATAAGGGTGAAAGATATTACGTAACCCATCAAATATCGTCAATTCGATATCGATAAAACAAGAGTGCTTTCTATGTAATTTCTCTACCGCTTCTAGGAATCGCCTATAACACTTAGAGAACCCGCGCGAAAATGAACGAATCTCTCACGAAATCTAAACGAGCAACGCAAACAATGGCGGCGTGCATTGATCAGGATTTCACGTAAACAATTCTAGACTCTATATATACGATTAGGATTAACTTACTAGTTAGCTCAAACAGTGTATAAGCCATGCGAGAGTAGAGCGATTGTTAGGATTGGCGATACGTGCCACATGGAAACTCGCAGCTTCGGGTGCACGTGACGTCCTCGTCCTGCTTACACGAATACATAGGGTTTTACATGGTTAGATAGGTAGGTAGGTACATGTCCATTACGAGCATCATCTACATGGTGAATCATTGGTAATTTTAGATAACGGTACAGGTGCCATCTACGTTCTATATAGGGTTATTCAAAACTACCGCGCCAACGGAAGTTAGGTCGTCCACTTAATTTCTACGATAGTAACGAACTTTCGGTCGCTGCTATTGTCTCGAACAACCCGGTACATTGGACGACGTGATTACAAGCGAAATAAAGAGACCGTTATTACCGCGACGTGTGCCGTTTCGAGTTGAGGAAAGAAATAGAAAGAAAATATTGAAAAGGAAAGAAAAAGTTGAGCTATATTTTCACTCTGGTTAAGATCGAAGTAATAAAGTAACTGGAAGGAATCCCATTTTTCTACACGAGCAATTCCGATGCCCAACTCTCTGGTAAGTTCTTAGGTAAACGAGGAGTGGAGAGGGAGCGAGATGGTAAATCGGGGAATCGGTGAGAAATTATGAGACAGAAAGTGATGGGGTAGGCATGAATTTTCTAAAGCTCAAAATGTCGCTTCGAGAATAATATTGCGACACCCGCTATCTTTCTCTCGTATTTATGTATGTGGAAGACTAAGTCACAGCGGTTGAGTGACTGTCACCTTACCGGCAAGCATTGTTCCCAAGTTTCCGCTGTGGAGTGTGGGAGTGAGGAGTGTGCTTTGGAGACGGAGAGAGCGGAAGAGAGAGAGAGAGAGAGAGAGAGAGAGAGAGAGAGAGAGAGAGAAAGAGAAATATATAGCATGTCTTACAGACAAGTAGCAAAGATCTCGAGAGGAAGGGTGTGACAGAGCAGAAATGGCTGAAGCTGATTTTGATAGGCAAGTGGGGTATAAGTGAGAGTTTAGCTAAGGGTAAAATAAAGGATGAAGAGGAAGAAGAAAAAAACGGGAAAATGGGATGGCTATAAGGGTGAAAGGCTGGTTTATTCGAGGACGGGAATATGGTCGCTAGGCAATAAGTGTCTTGAGAACCCTGTACAATCTGTCTACAGGTGGATTCTTCGCTAAGGGGTTTCTTTTCGATTACGATGAAATCGTAAGGGTTGGGACGCGAGGGGTGAGAATGAGAAAAAGAAAGAGAGAGAGAGGAAAGTTTCATGGAAGACAAAAGTCAGATGGTATACATATGTATGTAAAAGTCCTCAAAAGAGGGTTGGAATGACAGGAGGGTTTAAATGGAATACGACCAAATGGAACGGAATAGTAAAGGCTCCACTAAGGGTGGAAAAACAGCTGTAGCTGCTTACGCAACCAAAGCGATTCGTCTTAATACTGTGTTTACACTTGCTAGGGGTTTCTTCGTTCCACACTTGTAAACTACCCCTAAGGTACCATCCTAAGAATTACGTCTGACTATACTTACTGTAGGTGCACAGCAGGTACGTACGTACCAGGGGTTGTTTCTACAGTCGCCATTAAGGGATACGGTATCGCGATGTTTCACAGCGTGCGAAAAGGGAAGAACGGGAGGATGACAAACAAGGGGTGGAAAAGAAAAATACTATTTAACGAGCTTCCTCGAGTTTCCCCTCTAACAGCTCGGACATCTGGTAACTCTCTTTCGAAGGGTCAGGGCGGTGATGCATAAACAATTTGAAAGCTCTCTTTTACACCCTTAATTCATAAAGCTCTCCCTTGGAATTGGACATCATTTTTCCTTTTTCACGTGGCCGCAACAAAAGAAAACTTAACGCAACGCTCAGTTTACTCTCAAGGGATGTATAAAAGAATCGTCGAAAAAGAATACAAACAATATGGCGGATCATTCCATTTGACTGACGTACCCGTGTGTACAGCCCTTGTCTATAGAAGCACGTGAGCTTTCTAAAATTCCTAAAGGTACGTACAGTTAATAAAGTTGAAATGTAAAAATGAAATACCCAAATCCTCCCTTAGTTTCTTGCCTCCTGTCGATATATTGGCCGAAAGTTTTATCGCGTCTTTGCAACCCCTACGGGATATTCGATTATATACTATATAATTGCACGTATAATATACTTATCCGTCTCCTATGGATATCTCGTCCGGTATAATCGTTCGGCATTCGATCAGGGTGCATAAAGCGCGAAAGGATTTCACGCGACTTCGCTCACGAATAAGGTTAAAATTGGAGCAGCACCTACGGTCAGGATATTCCGAATGTAGGCTGTCTACGGGTGTTTCACGTGTAGGAATGTAGGATAAAAGGCGTAGAAGAGGATGATGAAACGGTTGAAGGGAGTGAGTCTGTGCCCTCTCACGTCACAGCCGACTAGTTTTTCGTTAGCTCGGCGTCCCGTGAAATCTGTCACACCCTGCCTTGCCTACCCTGACTGGTAGGCTGGTAGGATGGTAGGCTGGCTGGGTGGCTGACTAGTAGTCAGGCAGGCAGATTGGCTGACGGGTCTGCCTTGCCTTGCTCGTTCCACTCTACTTTACTACACCGAGTACTATGCTCTGTTCTACTCCAACTACCTTGCTTGGGTCGTTTCTGACGGAGAAGGGCTGTGTGCTTGTCTATCGCTATGTACTGGGTGGTCACCTTTATAAAATCCATCCTCTATCACGGCATACGCGAATTATCGTGCGCCGACCCCATTTTCCAGCCGCTCGGATTCCCTAA
Organism: Pachycephus smyrnensis; assembly: GCA_030142225.1. NCBI lineage: Eukaryota > Metazoa > Arthropoda > Insecta > Hymenoptera > Cephidae > Pachycephus > Pachycephus smyrnensis. The sequence goes on along the minus strand of JARQST010000437.1, from coordinate 416,010 downwards.
TGAAAAATATTCCACGTAATTGAGATGTACTCGTGTAGCCCTGAACCGTAACCGTGAAAAACCCTTTCACGGCACTTGGCCCAGGGTAAACGTTTGGGTTGGGGGGATAGTCGAGTGAAAAAAGAAAGAAGTTCCAGGATCCATTATCAGCAGCACTATGTGGGGTGGAAGGGAAGAAAAGCTTTTGACCGAACGGAATAAAAGGAATAAGATTTCAACCATAGATAACACTTCGTTTTTCACAATCATCCAGATAAGACTGTCAATGGCCATTATCGAGATAAGGATTTCAAATAGGATAAGGGCTGCGTATCTTTCATATGTTAAACCACTAGAAAGACCCAACCTCACCTGTTTACTTACAATATATACCAATCCCGACACTACTAACCCACTTGTCAGTAGCAATGGCGATGCTAGAAATTCTTCTTGCAAAACGTCCTGATACGCTTTCCCCATTTTCTCCTTTAGAATTTATCGCACCCCTTGATAATTCTCCAGTTTAGCCGCTGAAGTACAAGGCCGTTCGCGATGTCTCGTATTTTACATCGTAGCATCCAAGAGGAAGTAGCGTCAAAGAGAAGGGTCCAAGAGACGTCAGTACCAAGCTGATAAATATATACAAAAAAAATACATCCATAAACAACCGCAAAAGAATTCTGACAAGCATCGACAGCGCGTCTCAAATTAAACGTAACGAATGGTAAATCGAATTCTCACGTTGTATATATGTATACACTGCTGTGAAAACTGATAAGGAAAACAGTGACGAGTCAGAACTGTCAAAAGTTGGAAGTGCGAAGTATTTTTCCTCCTTGACGCCCAAGTAGCATGTATACAATATTTATGTATACAAAATACACCGCGTACGCGTCAGTGTCTCGTGTGAGTATAAGAACGCGCGTATGGAGTCTCCGTGACAGGTTCACCAACGTTGCCATGGGTTATGGTGGTAGGTTGGTATTAGCATGGGGTACATATAGTACAGGTAGGTATACCCTATCGATCACGAGCCTCGTCCGCGACACATAGCCCCTACCTATACTTTTACCTATACCTACCTACCTGCCTTCGAGCTGGCCTGCCGCCTGCTTTGCGGCCTATTTCTGCAGGTTAAACCCAAGAAGAATTACCCTTAGCAGCGTCGGTTTGCAGAAGCGTCGCGTGGCGTCGCGCGCGTTCTCTTTTCGCGAGAACGAGCAGGCCAACCTTACTGGTACCATTGGTTCGTCATCTGTTGGCCAAACTGGTTGGGTCTTGAATTGATTATATTAGGCACAGCTGGTAGACGAATATCGAAGTTGTATGAACTAGATATAGATGGTCTAGATAAGAACGTAGATTTATGCGTTATATTTACATTGAACTGCGCAGTATTAACTTCCTCAAGGTTATTCTTACCAGAGTACGACGACACTGTGTTTCGTCCTAATGATACGTTGTACGTTTTTTTTTAATTCTTGCTCCTCAGAGATTTAGAGACAGAGACCTCTCGGTTATACAGAGACACGGTTCAGACGTACCGACAGTCGTAATTTAACGACGTTATAATAAGGCGGAGAATCTTCTGAATGAAGGGTTGTAATTATCGTTACGTCATATTGAGTTAGGATTTAATTTCATTCAGTCGATTTTATGAATCGTAATTTGCCGCCAGTCGCGGAGAGCTTTGCCATTAACTGCACGAGTGCGTGTCGCGTTAACCCAGACTATTGAAGAGAGAGAGAGAGAGAGAGACGGAGAGTAAAAATGAGAGATATATATATAGGAAGAGACAACAGATCAGGGCTGGCGCGATGCGACGAGTCCACTTTTACAATCACTAGCGAGTCGTTCCTGTTTTCGCGCTTAATTGACGATTCGCGCAATTGGGTCATGTTCGGGTGCAATGTTTCCCAATCTAGTACACAGCTGGCGAACCCAGAGGGATGAGAAGAAGGAGGAGGAGGAGGAGGAGAACGAAGAGGAGGTGAGAACGTGAGAGAACACAGTAGTAGAGGAAAGAGCAACGTGCCAACAGGCATTTGATAGCTGTGAAAGAGAGCGAGAGAGAGAAGGAAAGGGAGAGAGGTAACGGGAAGAGCCAATAGGATGGTAGGCGTAGGTAGAGAACGATGGGGATTTCATTTTGGCAAATGGCCAAGCATTGCCCGAATATCAGTTCGATCATTACGATACTATCTCTCTATCATTCTCCTTCTCCTACATGTTTACCATCGCCTTTCTTCGTTGCCCTACCTCGTCACTCTCTCCCTGTCTCCCTCTCTCTCACGCACTCCTACAGTATCTTCAATCTCCCTCCCACGTTAGCTCCTTCCTTCTCACCCTGTGTGTCTCAGCCGGTTTATGGCCCAGAGAGGTGAAATCTGCTGCAGGAAGGCGGTCATTCACTTGTATACCAGAGAACAGTACCTACTTGTAACTCGTAGCTACATGAATACTAACGTAAACGCCAACCTAGCCTAAACCACTGTACGAACTCGTGGACTCTGTTATTTTGTCTCGTTAGGTTCCCTTAGAGTCTAGACTATGTTTTACCCATCTGATAAGAGATTCGATATCCTCTTGTCGGTATCCACCGACTGCGATAACCAATCACCTTGTAGATTCGGTAGGACGCTACAATCTTGTTACAAGTACCGCAGAATATGATTAAGCCTGTAGTACGTACTTGTACAATGGGTAAACAGTGCGTATAAGTCCTACCAATCTGCAGGTTGTACCTATCAGCTTGTTTCCCTTCCTGACACTGCAATCACGACGTTGCCAACTATGCAATGTAAATTTTCTTACCTAACAACTCCAATCAGTCCGATAGATCCGCCTTTTGCACGCTCATTCGATAATTATAAAACTTCTTGAAAAGTCATAGTCATTTTTCCCACAGTGTCTCCATTTTGTTCAGCTTCTTTCACAACGCACCAATTTATCTTGCTACCAACGTGTGAACGTTACCTCGGGTAGCTTAATAAGGCATAGAATTTGGCGGGAAAGAAGGAACGCTCGGAAAGGACGCCCGAGGCAAGTCATTCTTAAAACGACGTGTAAAAATTGCACAATGTTACGTGCCGCCATCTAGACCAATCTACGGAGATGTTTTGTGCTCAGTTAACTTGCCTTGTATAACTATATCCATATCCATGAAGCACCCAGAACCTACCAAACCTGCAGACAAGTGGAGACCATTTGTTTTCGTTCGCTTGGCCTAAGGTGGCTTCGCGGAATGCTTTTCCTATTTATCAAACATTCAACTGGATGAGTTAGACGTATTCTCATGGGCGCCTACCGTACCAGGGAAAGCAGCATCACTCTTGCCGGGTGACGTCCCGTTTCGATCCGCCTTTACAAATTGGAGACGTAACGTCATTGCAATTTATAGTTTATGCTAATGACTCTTCTTTTCTAGCCTCGAAAAGGACTAACGATATTAACACGTGGATACGCGATCACGACTAGTCCAGTCACTTTCCAATTGGTTTCTTCCATTTTTTTTGCTAAGACTTTTAATGCTTTCATTGATTTTCTCTATCGATATCGCTCACTATGCCGCGTATCGATTGAATATTGATTTTCGAACTTTTAACGCCAGTTTTGATCAATTGATCGAACATCACTGCGTGCCATCTTATCTATCGATTATTGAGTATCGATTCTTAGCGTTTTTATGATTTAGACTGTCGTTTACGGCTACGAATCTCACGCGTGTGTTTACCTTAGACGAGAGAAACGAAAGTTTAAACGATTTCGTGAAAGCCCTTCGTCATTGAAAAAAATAGTAATCGTCGGCATATTGGATGGCTGATTTATGAAGCAGGCCTCTATGAGGATGCGCAGAGAAAGTACCAAGTTTCGCATTTCACTAGAAACTTTGTCGATGCCAAGTTGATCTCCGACTGCGATTCGTTTGAATCTAATGGACAATGCAGTTTATGTATCCTGAATCCTCGTAAATGCACGTAATGTAAATACATATATAATAGTTGCGACCTTTCTGTCCGGCCTCCCGTGTTCCCCAGAGACATCAGCGGCAATCCTCTTACGATGTACACAAAAGGGGAACCTCTGTAATGTTTCTCATAAATATCATAGCCGTAATACCAAGTAATTTAACATTGCCAGAAGACTGTTTCGCTCCTGATTTCCTACATCCGGTTGGATGAATGCTTGAACACTGAAACGTAACATTCCTTCTCTTCTCATTTGATTGCGAACCTTTAACGAGTCTCTATGGTTTCTTTATGGCTAATGAATGCCGTACCGTTTCTTTATATTTCTCTTTCTCTCTCTATATATATATATATATATTCAAACAAGAAGCATTGTGTTATCCGCGCCCTGCTAGCATTTACTGAACTCAACGAGTCGGTCAGGCCACAGGAAGTGCATTGTGGTGCTCCGCAAGTTGTATAGCTTTCTGCGAGGAATCCACAAGCAGCGAGTAAAGCGAATAAAAACACGTTCCTACCGCGTGGTTTGTCTGGATTAAGTTGTGGCATCGATAACATCGAAGTTTACGCTGGCAGCATGGAAAACCATGATTAATTAACTTGCCGTGTTGTACGCCGAGCAATTTAACGTTGAGATCCGTAAGCGTATACCGAAAGCCACCATCCGTGGCCATTTTACTGGGTAAACCGGGAAAGCAGCTTTCCTTCTAGTAACTTAAGAATCACTTAAGCTTTTTCCATCAAAAGACGTTCTGCTAAGTCCGAACAAACCAACCAGTTTCACCTAGAACGCCGACGTTACTTCGTGGTTAAAAACTTGAGGAAAACTACAATTTTATTTTCTTACGAAGTAACAAGTAAGTTATACGTCCACGGGGTATTTGGATAGAGAAAATATTTTTTTACTCTGATACACGAGGATTGGCAATCCTGACCTTACCCGAAAGAAGATGCTGTAGTGAATAATACAAGAACTTCGGATTGGTTAGCTAGTACTGCATTGGGGTAGGCAAAGGTTTTTGTTCATTAGAATTTTTCATTCTCGGAGATGCTGTCCGTAGTAAATTCAGTTTCTCTTAGAATCCACTGTAAATGTACATAAATAATGCATCTACAGTCGATCTTGTTAACACAGAGTTAGTACCGTGCCAATTGTGTTTATATGGTGCTTACTATAGATTACTAATGTACATACTTGTCACCGTCTTGGATAATGGGACAAAGGAAGTTTCTGGCTTTTGGATGTATTAAATGGCGTGTATAGTAACCAGCAGGTTGTCGTGGCTGGTATGCAGGACAGTAGGTCGGCATCAGCATCTCCAGCAGACAGCAGGCCCCACGAACTGTCTTGGTCCTCCTCTGCCCTCTCCCCTCTCCTCCACACCCGTAGAAGTTATCGTGGGCCTCAGGGCCCCACTAACCACTTCCACCTTACACATCGGGGACTCTATACTTCCGAGCTCGGGATTTCAGCCCCGCATTCACCTACTGGGCTTCGACATGTCAAATCACGTGTCTCTGGATTCGCCAGAGTCTTCGTTTCCATCGAGCGTCGATGACCTGTTGATTTTTATTGGAAACGCGTGGATGATTCGGGCCTTGGAATTCTCTCACGATACTCAAGGACGTAGTGGCAGCTTCTTCGAGGCGGTGGTGAAATTGGAAAAATCGTGTGATCAGTGAAAACGACTAATTCGTGGACGCGACGGTGTGAAGGTGTCGTGAGAATCTTCATCAAAGTGAATCAGTGCCTCTTGAACGCTCGAGGTGATCAGTCTATACGGGATTTCAATGAGAGAATTTTATACTTGTGAAAATCAATTTTCATTCATCGTGCCGGTCTGTGTAGGGAGGCTGTTCCTCCTTTAGGTTGTTACTTGAATATAGTGAGATAAAAGGAATTTCAAAGGGTAAGTTTTATATGGGTTATAAAATAAGAGATAAAAGATTGATACCGTGAAGATATATAGATACTGACGTAAGTTAGATAACCGTAAGGGCTTAAAAAGAGCTTGAAATATTTCACCCTCAAACATCCCTTACGGCGAAACTTCTTTAAAGACTCTCGTGCTTCGTCTTTGCCACGATTTGAAAACTGCTTTTTTCTTCTCCCTATCGTTTCCGGTATTGACAATCAGCCCGGAACTTGAAATTGAGTATGGCGGCTATGGCTCGTCGCGATGGGGATGGATGTATTGTATTCAATTTATGTAAATCCGCCTAACGTTTCCCAGGGGATTCACAGGATAGGGAGACGTCAGTACTGACGATAGGAACTAGAAAGCGCGCACGAGTCAAGAGCCCGGGTGATGTGAATCCGCGTGTTCGGCCGCTCATGGGAAGTGGGTCGACGCCCTGAAGCTATAGGTCATCTGTGTATCGAACCGGAGGACCCAGGAAGAGAAGGCAGATTAAGAAAAAGAAAAAAGAAATTAAAAGATACAGAAGATCAGGAAGAAGAGAAGGTGAAGATTGTGGATGCTGGTCACGGTTGAGATCAGCAAGAAAAAATGAGCAGACGTACCTTACCGTTCGTGGGCCTGAACTCTTGCGAGAGGATAAGGCCCGAACGGCCCAGGAATCCGATACAGAGGCTGGTATGGTCTGGGGCCCAATTTCAAGTCGGTCACTTGGGTCCTGTTGAAGATGAGGCCTCGAATCCACGTATGGCCTTGAGAAGGTATCATTCAAATTTCACGGTCAAGTTCATCATCCTTTGACCTTTCCTAAACCTCCACTCTCCCTGTCTCTCTCTTTCTCTCTCCAGGTCCATTCGGTGTCTAACAAACTGTACCTACATAGTTCTCATCCGTAGTACGTCATGCTTATCTCTGCCATCTTTGGCTCCTCAATGGCTACCAGCATGAATGATGGATGTTTCAGATTGCTCAGACTTTACGAAGGAAGACAGTACCGTGAAGCTGCTGGTTTCCTAATGCGACTTCCTGGTTACACACTCAGGGCTGCTCTACCGGATATCCCTATTGATTTACTCATTGAGACACTACCCCATAGCCTTGCACTGCTCGAGGCCCTTTATTCGAGACTTTCCGAACTGAACGTCGACGACGCTAAGATATTACGCGTTGAGCAAGTTTTGTGGAAGGTGGTGCATCTTGTATCGAGTACTCAGGATCACTTCCATGTCAGAATTTGGGCCAAGCTGCTTGGCGCGCTTCATAGACTCGCACCAACATCCAAGAACGCTCTTGTTACAAGACGAAGGGCTTTGGAAAGAGCTGTAGAAGGTCTTGGGAAACATGGTCTTGTTCCTTCCACTAGGAGTAAGCATTCTGAAAATGGAAATGCCCAGAATCTTGTTCCTCTACCTATTGCCCTTAAAGAGGAACTTGAATTACGGACAGAAGCTTACAAGCTCGCTTTGCATAAGATTGAGAGTTTTGGAAAGCACGCTGGAAGTCACAAAGGTATTGTATTAATTATTATTATAAAAGTAATTAGAAAGCCGATTACAAGTAGATGATGGGAGAAGATGATTTTTGATGTATTACGAATTTTCACTTATTTTCGGATATTCTATGGCCGTCATAATTTGGCCAAACGATTGCTTTAACCTCAAGTAAGTTAATTAATGAAAATTTGAATTACGGCACGCCTCAGTGCACATCCTACAAATTTTCTAAAATATATCCTATCCATCCGATCGCTGTGATATTCTTTAACTATACATATACGTATATCAAATATATCTCCCTGACAGAATATCGATATGTTTTCACATGTTACTCACGCTTCAGTATCTTTTTGTGTATTCTACGGTCCGAATTCAATCAGACAGTTATGACCCCGGGGTATTAATAATAAAAAAAAGAATCGGTAATATAGAAATAAAAAATCCAAAGAGCATTTTCCGTTATTGTTTTTCATATCAAATACACAATTCTCAAGTTCTGTCGTTTAGATATTCAGTGTAAAATATGAATTTTACGAAGACTCGTGTTTTATCAGATCACGGGGTCCAGGCTGCCTCCCATCAAAGACAACTGTCCTTGAAATACAGTGAGATTCAGCAAAGACTCATCGACAATCAAAGTCTACTAAACACCTTGGAAAAGACCGGCAGTCTCACCTTGGAAAATTTATTGGACGAACTGAAACGCAGAGTGGAACAAGATAAGGAAGCCCTGAGACAGTGGGCGCCATTGAGGAAATCTAATAGCAACGGGAGCAATAAAAATCCTGCTTTGGCCGCGAGACTCTTACAATTCTCAAGGGGCTGTGGACTGGCTTTGCAGTTGATGAGCGAAAACAACCCTCAGGTAAGAGTGCAGTTTTCATGAGAACACTCTTAACGAACGTCTACGGTTTTATGGAATTGCTTCAACTTATTTCAGTACTGGACAGAGTTCGTGTCGTTAGTGAAATAGAATTTTCTTCTACTGATTGTTGCTACTGTTTTTATTGCCTCTTATACAGGCTCATTCAGCCCAGACGCACCATCTGAAGTTAGCGCTCATTTGATTCTTATGGTAGAACCATGTTCAGGTGGTGCGTTTGGAATGACGAACCGGATATACGTATATTGCATATGAATAAATCGTATCTAGAGTATGAAGAATTTTTGAAGTTGCTATCACGTTATTTGGTATATGATTTATTTTCATATTTTATAGGAGATACATCTAGAGGATAATGTACTGGACGATTACGAGGAGGAATCTAGCAGCGCCGGATATCACACCGACGAGAGTGGCAGTCCTACGCCGGAACCGGAAGTCAGAAATGAGATTGTTAATGCCCAGGAAAATTTTCAAAATATTCATAACGGCCAACCGAGCGTCGAGCAACTAACTGAAAGATACGGTGCTCTGTATGCTCAAGCACATTTGCATACTTTGGATGCACTTGATGCACTCGATTCGCTGAGAGACACTCCCGACTTGAAAGCAAAAATTCTCTACTCGGTGGTGGTGGTAAGTTTTTAATTAAACATTTCTTTTTAATAAATAACAACGCTAATCACGTTAGATCCGTAAGTGCGAAGAGAATTTCTAAAATAAGTAACACTACGTGCAGTCCAAAATCCATATCGCGTTAACGAATAGAACAAAATTATTAAAGAAAAGATATTTTCGTATTTACGTCATTGCGAAAACAATCAACGTAGGTTCGTGCAAAATCCACGACCTACGACCTTTATTACTCAAAACAGTACAGCCTTTAATGGCAAATTCTGGGTAAACGTTGAAAACATATGAAAAGAAAAAAAAAACAAGAAATATTTGCAATTTTATTGCTACCACCTATTTTCTCTCTAAAATTGCGCACGAATACGCGTAGCCCCGGTTATTGGTAAAATGCAAAAATGCAGAATAGTCATAATTAGCAAAATACAATTAACGAGGTACAGTGTAAAAAAAATATCGCGTTGCAATAATTATCCCAGAAATACTGGGGGCATACGCATGTATCTGACGCGTGCATGCATCTGTGCAGCCGACCGATGCAAATTTCGAAACGCAACCTACGTAGCAGCTCGCGGAACAATTGCAGATAATTCCTCTGGCCATTCCGTGCGCGCAATTAGTGTCGAGGGCCGCAAAAACCGAGGAATTCTCTGCTCGGATTCCGCCCACGCGTTCCCAGCCATTCAGCCTGTAATAAAGTCATAATTTAAAATGTAGAGTGAGTTGGATCTCTGACGGGATTTTCAACCTCACATGTGACCATTCGCACATAGTACGTGTATATACATATACACCTGCATCCATATATATTTTTCAACATTTTATCTCTCTCTCCATCATCCCCTAAATCCACTCTCTGTCTCTCTCCCACTAACGGCTAGACTGAATTGCACGTGTATAAAAGAGCACTGTGTACACTCCGTAGGAAATGTACACACTTCTTCAAGAACAAAGGAAGCATGAAAGATTTCTATCAAAAAAAAAGTTTACCTAACTTTATATCGGGATATAAAGATATAAACGCATTATAATCGCGATCAGGCAAAAGATTAATTTTTCCAATCTAACGTAATTATTCGCGAGCAAGCGATGATGAAATTTTCTTTCGACACTTTCTACGAGAGTGATTACCCTCTTTTGTGGTTGTAACAATAAGCTTAATACCGATTAGATACGCCCGGGAAGTTCTGTTTACTTTATTTGGATCTATTATATTAAACTTGAATGGGACTTAACGACCAATCAGATTCGAAAGATTAATACGTTGTTAGCTTTTGTCACTTGGTGAAAGACGACGTCATTCATTGTGACGAATGTTTACCAATAAAACTACGTTCGTGGTACTTTTGTCGATGAGTGTACTCGTCGCAGCAAGTAGTAAAGGTCCTAGTCTGTCAGCCCGAGGCTGTTGCTTTGCATAGATATACAGCTGCGTTTGACGAACCTTGGAAAATCAATAAACTAAAATAAATATCAGGGATACAGTCGAAAGCCACGCTTGAAAGTATTCCATTTGTGATTGTCCATATATATAGTTGCAGTAATAGAAGAAAAGAACAAATGTCAGAATGTTGTATTTAAAAATGAGAGGCATATTAAAGTAACCGCATTCTGTCAAATTGACTGCAGATCGTGAACGCGCGAGATAAACAGCAAATTAGCATGGATCGAAAGACGATAGCGTCAGCCAATCGGCATCGCGAAAACCGCTGACAGAATTTCGAGTTATTTTTTATACAAGACACGTTAACGACAACATGGATCTTATACTAAAAGAAGACAATGGATTTTTATTTCCAGCTATCATGGCGTCTGGCCGGTATGATTCAAACGTCGCGACGCCTGGAGGCGCTGAAGATTTTAAACGGGATAAAGGGGCAGCCAATGATAACGTCGAGCGTTTCGGTCTCGCCAGAAGTGGATAATTCTATCAGACATCAGCTGGCGACTGCAGGGGTGCAAACTGGCGCACAGGAAGTGGCTGAGCAAGTGGTTAACCAACTCGAAAGGACCCTCTACGATTTCCCTTGTCTAAGGGGTTGCACGGAGATTAAGCAATACGCCACAAGCTGCTCCAGTCTAGCATGGATATGTCTAGCCAGAACAACCCCTTTGGTATTAGACGTCGCGCAGGGGGTTGAATTCAGAAGGGAGGTACATGCAAGGCATCATGCCTCCACGGATCCTAATGGCACCAAGATCAGGTCCGTACTTTGGCCTGGCCTTAGAGAAGGTTGTCAAGGACCTTGCCTGTATAAGGCTGTAGTACTTACCTCTTAAATTAATTGAACTTGAGTTACTTTGATTAGGGTAGGATTTAATGAATCTTTAATGTGTAGCAATAACGCGATTTCGTGTTCAGTTAATTATTTGCCTGCGGTATGCAGTGTGGTATATTGCAGTTCTAAATAATGAGGTTATGTAACCTGGGATGATTCGTATCTCCAGGTTCTCAGCTGGGATTAAAATAACGATGGATGACTCTCCAGAAGTCAATTCTGTTATTCTTTGTTTTCGAATTCTTTCAGCTGATTATATAGGAGATAAGGTCTAGAACGGATACTTCTGAGGCGTTTGTAAAAACATTTGCAGGACTCTTGAATTTTTGGAGCTTTGAGGGAAATAAGATGTGGATGACTTGAAAACATTTTTTACTTTATCAAAAATATTATTACTGTAGACCCCAGGGCCAATGACGAGGCTGGTATACGTTTAAAAGATGAAATATCAGATTCTTGGGGTTTTCTGAAAAATATCAATTGCTGGCTAATAAATTCATTTGATTCGGATATTGTTTGAAATGTATACTTATTTTTGATAATAAGGGATGTTATTGAAAAAAGTATAATTGAAAAATTCAGTCTTTGGTTAATACGTATCATTAATGTGCGCACCGATTAAATTATTATCAACAACCAAGTATTAACTGTAATTTAACTTTTACGCGTAAGAATGACTCATTATTTGTACATTATGACTTTTCTACACGAGCTTTTGTAATAAAAAATATACATAAAAATTGAATTGTCAATTAAAATTCTCGAGGTTGGCGCCAATACGCAATTTCAATTCTGAGAAGTAACTCGTTAAATTATTAACTCTATATCGGAAACGATCGGTATGCGGCGCACATGCGTAGACATATATTTTAATATTTTTCAGCTGAGTATTAGTATTTATATGTATACGCAATATTTAGCAGTGTTCACGTCACTGACAACACATTAAGCTTTGATAAAATCTAGCAAAAAATTGGTTGTACCAAGTTTTACATCTGTGTGATGAAACGTGTCTTGGCTGTGACATGATGCATATACAAATTTAGGAAACGTCTTAGCCAGAAAACATAAAAGAGCAACCATCTAGTACACAACTGTTACTGATCCATTGACAGATATAGTGGGCCAGTAAGGCCCCGTATCTGGCACGCCCTTAAGTGTTTGTTGGATCGTTGAAAATGACTTTGACGTCGATTGACTTACAATAATTAAAAATTCCGGGAGCTATAATATAACAAGTAATTATTGACAATGGTTCATTTATTATAAATTTCATACTCTCTATGTACATCCTTTAATTCCTCAGACTAATACTTTTGTTCTTTATCAATTTAATGAGTATAAAAGTATAACGTACCATCCGATGTCTAATCCAGAGGAATCATCAACGCGAATTGGCCTAACACATAGGCTGTATCGATAAACGGAAAAAAATACCAGATCTGTCAATCATAATAACAAACTGTTCAACAGTCTCATAGCCTTGAAAAGTAAACACAGAAAAACCTGTAAATCAGGTATCTTCTGATGATTTACAATTCCGTCCTAGGGACTATACAAAGAATGGCCGTTGGGTAGTTAACTTTGGTCGAATAATTTGTAAATTCTTTTTTTCTTCTCATCTTACCCCAAACCACTCCCTCCTTACTCGTGCACGAGTTCCTCACATGTGTCTAACACTCCATTCATTGTATTGAGTATGCCCAACAGCTAAAGAATAGACTACTAAATCTTGAGCAACATAGTACCACATAAATTTAGGAAACTAGTCAGAAGACATTAAGAATCCTGGAGAGATACTGTTTACAAAAAAAAACAATTGATGAGACAGAAAAGTTATTCTTGTACAAAGTTTCCTTTAGTATGTGGTAAACTATGTTGCTGATACACAATATACATTACTGTAATTCGTACAGTTTGTATAAGTAAACTTTACATGCCATTACAGTTTAAAGAAATATTTTTGCTGAACATAAAAAAAGAACTACACCTAAATACAAGCAAAGTTCAAAGGAAGTTTAAGATGTATTAGTATTAATGTGAATTTTAGAAATTAGTGGCACTTGAGGAATGAACTCAGATACCTGTCTTTCTTAGATTTTTGTTTAGGTTTTACCTTAGGATTGTGATAAATTATAAATCCCCATTTATACTATTGCAAATATTATTATGATATTACATTGACAAACCGGTAAAAATTGGACGATTAATTTAACAAACGAAATGAAAACGTAGAAAGCAATTATGAATAAGGGTAGGGTTGATATATGTGTGTATATATATGTGTGGCTTAAACTAAACAATGAATCTTAAAAAAAGAATGCCTTTGGAAATAAGCAAATTAATAATTCATACTTATGGATAACTTCGCATTTGTTCACTTGCTTTCCGAGAGGTTTGAATTTCCCGTACACGAAAGCAGTGACGTAGACAAAGGCAATCTGACCTAATTTATATTCTAAGTAAATAAGGAGCCGCATTGAAATTGGCTTTAGGAGGGTCGACTCTTTTTTGTAATGTCATGGCGGGTAAAACGGTGGTACTAAAGTGACTACAATGAAATTTCATACGCCCGACAATGGCTGCACGACAATTATCAACTAATAGGAAATCTTGAAGTTATTCTTATCTCTGTTGAGATAGGAATACTTGATGAGTGATCCTAATAATTGATAATCGTAATTGGGTAACAATTTTGTTACCTTTTGATTATCTTGAAATGGCTTGCCTGGCATATTAAATTCGAACGGTAGAAATGTCAGATACCTTTAAAAATATTTATGAAAATTGAGATTAAATCTTTGTACATAAATATGCTGACTCGATTTCCCAGTTACCAGTCTCTAGTGGCAAGGGATAGTTTGATTCGAAGGAGCTTCCAGTCAATAGTTACACAATCTGTTTCTACGATAAAATAAAATGAAACTTCATTATTTATAAATGCTTCGATCATCAATGTGTAAAAAAATGAAAGTGTACTTTAATAACGATATTACCCAGATAGGTAAAATACGTAAGGAATATTTTCTCATCGCGCATTAGTTCTGATCGGTTGAAAAGTGTTAGATTATATAAAATTTTTTGGCAAATGCACGATAACTTTCAGACTTCGTTATAACTAGTATAACTATTATACGGCACGCGAGGAAGTTTATGACAAATGTAATAAAAACCATGGAATTTTTTCCCTTCTTAAATTAAATGCAAAAATCAGTAATCTGTTTCTTCGACTTCGTTCGTTAAAAATGGTTTTTGTTACATTTGTTGTGAATTTCCTTATCGATATTCAAAAACAATCTCTCAGGTTTTATGCTCTCGAAACAGTTTACATGACAGTGCACCAATTCTTAGTAATTCCAGATTCATCATCTGAAATTCTATCATTGCGCCCATCAATTCCACTGACATTTAATTTATCCGACTTAAATTTGTAACCTCCAACATTAGGAGTTGACACTTGAATTGGTCTGCGCCATCCTCTTAATAATCCAATCGATGAATTCAAAAAGCTTGTTTCTTCATCGGTTTTGATTTTCTTAGCTGTGTTGCAAGCATCCAATTCCAGTTTACGTTTCCTCTCCGTAGCACTGCCATTGCTGCTAAATTTCTCTGACAGGTCACTGCGATAATGTGGAAGTTTCTGTTCAGCTTCTTCAGCTGGTAAAGATGTTGAGGATGTGTTCACAAAAAGTGAATTGTTGGGAGACAATCTGCGCTCACGCAGAGTCACATGACGCATACGACCAATTGAATGTCTTCCAGAAATATTTCTGAGAGTCCTTCCGAAGGAGGCATCCTTAGAGAGTGGTTCAGAAACACTATTATCAGCATTACTTGTATTGAACAGCTTTGAATTATCCTTCAGGCAATCGTTGAGTTTTATTTTGACATCCTTCAACATTATGTTGGAATCATATGTTACGAAGGATACGTCATCTACTGGGACAGACGTTGATTTCTCAGTCACCTTATCGCTTTCCGTTTGCGTTACAAGTTCGGATGTTTCAGAAACTTCAGATGTCGTAGATTCTACAACGTCTACTGAGTAATTTTCTTTATCCGTTAAAGCCTCGCTTTTATCATCATCCTTCTCTGCGACTGATTCTTTCACTTCCTTTTCGCCACTTTCAATTACGATTACTTGTTCCTCCTCCTTGCTGCTATCTTTCCCGGTAGTGTCATCTTCTGACTTTGTTGGACTTTCCTCGATTATGAAATTCAAACGAAAATCACTACCTTCCTGATCCTCTTCGGTTGTTGTACTCTCGTTATTCTTTTCATCCGTTTTCAGTTCTTCCGGTTTCGTAGTGTCTTCGGTATTCTGTGGCGCAGTCACTTTCTCTTCAAGGATAATCACATCACTCTGGCTGTTATCTTCATCTTTTGAGTCTTTTTGATCTTCGGATTTCTCGTTCGTCTGTGTCTCGCCCTCTGTCTCTTTATTAGTAATCTGCTCTTTGGTTTTATTCTCTGGATTTTCTTCGTTGACGTCTTCCTTCTGAATGGATACTTTCAACTGGACCTCAGCCTCTTCTGCTTCCTTTTGCAACTTCGACATCATACTTTTCGCTGCTTTGTATGCTGGCTCTAATTTTTTGTGTTCTTTACTTGAAGCAGCTGCTATGCGACCCTGCGGTTTTGGCAAGCGGCTTACGCCGGACTTTGACGGGCTGCGGAGTTTACTCTATAACAGAATTTTATAGAGAAACATCATAATTAATTACGTTACTCACTTGCGTTTTGAAGTATTTGTAGAATAAATCTAATAAGTAAAATTCGACACCTGCAACCTACGCGCACAACACTATATGCATTTTCGTCTGTAGATTTAACAAGAGAAGTTTTATTGAATAATCTGCAAGTGAATACGTTGGGATAACTTTGAGATTACACGCTGTATCAGGAAAGTCCGCGCATGCACTGAGGGGAATCGTACAGTTAAAGAACGTCACACGTTAAGTGGTGACCGGTGATAAGAAAGAAACTAATTAACGAGTCAAAAGATAGTGGCATATTGACTGACATAACTCAGCATAATCCTTACATGAAGTCGTAATGGCGTCAATCTTATGATATTGAAAATCTTACGTAAGTATTCAAATAGTATCCAGAAATGGAAAGCACACACATTTCCAATTAGTGTACTAAAATGTTTGCGGTGTCTGGTATTGGTGTGTTGCAATAATTGCTTTTTCGTACATTTAATAATATATATATATCACTTACCTTGAAGGTCTTTCCTGTGTTACTCGGTAACTTTTTTTGTACTCCACTCAATTTTGATCTGAAACAAATATCGATTGTTAATGAATACATAGAAAAAGGTGTATTGTAAACATATATAACTGAAAGGTTTTCATAAGAGAACTACCGGAGGTGATGAGAGGTGGTAATAATTCAACTGAGTTTGGAAAGAAGGCATACTCAAAGTTTCTCATTTTCATTAGGCTCACAATAAGTATATTAGATAAATGAAATACCAATAGCAGTGCCATTATTCCAATACATAATAAAATCAAATATGTATGTTAATACGCAATGTGTTGGTCATTTAATTTAGAAAATAAGACTGAGTGGCTAGAATAATTCTTTCGCTCAGTCGCTATAGAAAGTTTTGTGTCTGATTGATTCAAGGCAAATACATTATTGCTATTGATTGTACACAATATCAACTGAATAATATATACAATTTGGAGCAAATGTTTACTTAAGCTATATAATAAATTACAAGCTGGTTACATTGCAAACTGCATTACTTATCGACCTGTATCTCCAAGCACAATTTCCCAGGTGTTCAACGATACATCGAAACTGCATTCAGCTAATGCAGTATCATCGATATGACCAATGACCCAAAGAAAAAGCCCAAAGTACGCAGAAACTGAGAAACTGCGACAGAGCATCAGACTCATCTGGCTGATTAATTTACAAACCTGTTCTCGTTCTCGGATTCGCGCTGTCTCTCAGGTAAGCTCGTATCAGAAGCTTTCGACGACGCGGTTGCAGCTTTAAGCCTCCGAACGTACAAATTCCTCTCATCGCCCCCCGGGACCGCCCTCTTTGGCGTTTTACCCATCTCTATGGTATGATTAATATTCTGCTTAAAGAATTATAGACTCTCTGTGCCCTTAACACAACCTCTCTCACTTGCCCTCAGAATTCCAGTTTCTCTTTCACACTATCTTTCACGCTCACCTTCTGCACACTTTGGCAGTGCAACAAGCTGATAGAGCTCCGTTCTGATTTAAATACTTGGGAATCTAGTGATGGGTGTGTACCTTGAATTTTTTGAGAATAAAAATTTAAGCCAGCATTCCGTCTTTCAGCCCAATCGAGAGAAGCTTAGGACATAGTCTCAGGGCGTAGAAAGTGAGTGAGAGTGTGTCAGGATATAACAAGGGTAAAGAAGATGCGTTTCTCTAAAAGACCAAGT
Organism: Pachycephus smyrnensis; assembly: GCA_030142225.1. NCBI lineage: Eukaryota > Metazoa > Arthropoda > Insecta > Hymenoptera > Cephidae > Pachycephus > Pachycephus smyrnensis. The sequence goes on along the minus strand of JARQST010000437.1, from coordinate 398,423 downwards.
CGTCTTGAATATCCAAGACCGACGCCACGCAATGCTGCTTCCTCGTTGATACAAATAAAACGCACGCGCGATCTTACGGAAAAAAAAACGTCGACTCCTCTCGTTAGCGCGACAACTATCCCTTACAATCTTCTTATAGATCCACTTTTTCTCAAGATCAATCGTAACCCACCTCTCTACACTTTGCAATAGGATTAAATACTTTTACGTAACCCGTAAAATCGCCCAACGAAACAAAACTGTCAACGCTACACCATAGAATATACTCGGCTGCCGGCCGCCGACGAGTTGCGTCTGTACCTCTTGCTCTCTCGCGCTCTCTCTCCTTCTCTCTCTGGATGTTGGTAAATTCCTAGGAGCAAACAATGGAGGCAGCATTCCGTGAGCGCAGCCAGTTGTATCCAAATGCAGTTGCGTAGTGTAGACTGCACGTTATTTACTTGGCTCTGTTATTCAACTTGCAGAGCCATCTTTGACGAAACTTTAACAATTTAATGTTTCCAATTGATCGGTAGTTCAGGTACCCTTTGCTGGTAGTACGAGTTTCGAAATTCAGAACGATTTTTTGGACTGAACTAAATTCCCTAAATATTTAATTTCGGAGTGCAGTGGCCAGCCTGCATGTTGCATCTGCAGAATTTGAGACGCATCTGCATCGACGGAGCATCTTGAACGTGAACCTGTGAGCATGGTATTTCTTGAACTGTGGCGTCATCTGTACAACCAACATACGGTAATATAGGACACTGATATTTAATTAAAGTGAGTTTGGATTTGAAAGTTAGAGAATCAGACAACAGACTGCGTTTTCGAATAATCAAACGTAATCGAGTGTTACGAGGGACTAAAGCGCCAGATTTAAATTTCAATAAACTAGACACTACAAGATCTGAAATTTTCGGAAATTACAAAAGTTTCTTAATAGCGTTTTCGACTGGTAGAATTCTCTTGCACATACTGCAAGGCCGTAGCTCTGCGTGAGTGCAACTATGTACTACATGACACTTGATGGCCGTAGAAAAATTTGCCAATTTAAAACGTATCCTAACATTCCTTGCAAAAAAATACTGCCAGTCGAAAACGTTTAAAGATAAAAGTGTTCAAAAATAGTATACGGAATGAAATGAAAAATACACAAACAGTGATCAAGAATGTACCAGCACATTTCCTCGTAGTGTGATTGGTCGCAAGAGAAAAGGTAGTAGAAAAATTAAAAAAAGAAAACGACGCAGAGTAAATTACACAATTACGCAATTAAGTAAATCCTAAAAATACGAAAAATCATCCAAGCCAAGAATACTATCCCACAGAAGAAAATAAAAGGGTTGCTTCCTATAGTTAATATCTATTCATTGGCTCCGATAAACGGATAAACGGGATACCTGCTGCTCATCAGGAAAGGATATTCCGCAACCCTTCCGAAACCTTTTTCCCGCGGTACTCCGTTCATCTTAAGGCCGCCTTGATCATCCCTCAGCGAACCGCTTGGCCTCGCATCGGTTAGTTCATTGCTGGACAAGGGGTCTGGTGAGGGGGACTCGCCCGCTCACGTAATAAGCAGGTTCTCACGGCACAGCAGCCACGACGCTCAGCGATGATCTGGCCCAGGAGTTTTCCTTGAGATCTGGGCGTCTTCCAACGAAATTCCATGATGTTCGAAAGATTTTGAAAATCTTGCAAAACACTTTTTGCTACATGAATCAGGCGTAGACTGTTTCAATGATCTTTATCCCCTCCTCCCCTCGCCGTCGATCATTCTCATGGCTCTCTCTCTCTCTTTCTCTCTTATTTCTGCAGCTCACGACCTGCACTCGCCGCGCAGCGTACCACGAGCCGTTCCACCATGAGTCCGTTCGCTGCTACAGGATGCGTTACTTCCTGCATTTGAGGTATCTCGCCCTGCGGATGAAAACGCTGTTTGTAGATCCACAAGCTGTATCGTTTTTTCTTTTTTTTTTTTATCAGGGTCTGCGTACTTCCTAGCTCCATTAAAAACGAGCGGGAAAACCAGGGAAGGTTTTATAAGAGAAGCCTCCGGGGGCTGTGACGATAGGTGGATGGATATTTTGGCTAAGGGTGATCGGGACGTGGCAGAAGGGGAGAGAAATTGAACGCCTCTTGGATTGCGCAACCGGAAGCGGAATTATGAAAGTATCAAGGTGAGGACTCGACAGACAGACTTCTTGTGTTATTAATTTCCGGGTACGTAGTAGGTGTTTTTTTTGTAGGAGAGAAAAGAGGATATGGATGGAGAGAATTTTATGCGTGGTCCATGTGCAAAAGAGAAAGGAGAGGGAGAGGGAGAGTGAGAGGAGAGTGACAGGTAGGTAAAGATATAGGGTGGTACCAGAATGGCCGATTGGCGGCTTTCGACGAAGGGTTGCTCGTAAAGTAAAAGTTTTCTTAGACCGTAACGACGCGGCAGAGAAATGTACCTAACGCCATTTCTCCGAAGGTTATCGTTGGCCGAAATCTATCATCTTTGAAATCTCGACGGCGTCCCGCCCGTGGCAAAAAGTCTTTTCTGCGATTTGCCAAGTGACTCATTGTTCCCAATGAGGACCTCACGATTGGCATCGTAGAGTCCCGGCATAAATTTACTTTGTAGAGCCGATAAATTACTTAGATATATAAATAACGATAAATTGCCGAAGCCGTCATCGATTTACGATTTTTTAAATTTTTTTTTAGAACGGCCTGGTAACCAACGACCATTTGCATAACCGAGAAAGAGAATGTTGTACCATCTTAATCTTTTTCTAACGAGTGGGACAGAGAGGAGATCAGAACTAGTAGCCCATCATGTAAAATACGGAGTCTGTGGTCCAGACGAGACGGAGACGATACGGTCGATTGCCAATAGGAAGGATTCATCTGGATTAATCATCGGTGATCAATGGGATCCGTGTTTGTAAAATGGATCAGTCAGTGGTGGACCACCTATAGCGAGTATAAAATTATCAATAATTTTAATCAGCAAGTCCAGCACGTTCCGTTCATTTCTTTTTCTTCTCATTCCGTCACATTCCCTCTCATTCCTTTAAGCTGCCATATACACGGTTCACGGTCGCTTCTTCCAGATCCCTTCTAGGTGGCTTCTAGATCTCGTTTAGGTCCACTCTCATCCTCTTGTTTCTTCTTAACGATATTTCATCCCGCAGAAATAGTTTCCCAGTGACGAACTGTCCAGCAGTCAGTTTAAGGGAGAACCGCTCTCGATCTTTCGAGTTTCGATAGTCTCGCCACGCTTTCCGATTCGAAAGGAGATTCCAATACGATGCCGTCATGGATCTCACGCATTCCTGCACACCGGCTAAAACTTTGTTAAAACCGAAAGTCTCCCGTTCTTATACTCATATCAGCCGACGGAGATTGACGAGTTCCGACGCGTCGAGCGATTAGGGTGCTTGGGACCATTTTTTCCTCTTTTTTGTTTTTTCCTTTCGAATGCCACCAACCAACTCTACCTTCTGCGATAATGAACTCCTCCCTGTGGTGTAACCACTACAAGCATGATGAGCCTATACAGATACCGACGCCAGTTTTGCTTCAACATCGTATAGCGTCGCGACGTCCACTACTGCCGCAATTCACAGCCTCCTTTTGCCAGTAGGTTTACATAAACCACCTGGTAACCCTGTAGGAGTTTTTCAGTGCAGATAAAAAAAAAGCCACACAGAATTGTCGTACTGGGAAAGCAGACAATAAACGAATAAAAGTGGAAACTGAGGAAAGTAGGGAAGGAGAGTAGTGAGAGCGGAAGGGTTGGTTGAAGAGAGAAAGGTGAAGGGTGAAGAGTTAAGAGGTAAGAGGGAGGACGGATAAGGCCGAAGAGAAAGGTACTTTCTAAATGGCTCGCATTGGTATGCGGAAGGGTTGAGGGTACCCTCCAATTTTTTCATCCCCTTTTTTTTATCCCAGGCCAATGCAGCGGGGTGGTTATAGAGATCCCGTTAGGTCCATGCGGCCTATCGGCAAGCTGGCTTTTCTTTAGTGTTTTTTTCCTCTCTTTTCCTTTTTTCATCGCCTTTTTTTCTAGCCCTCACCTAACTGTGGTCCATAGCATCAGCTTCCGCGTTCGGGACAGGGAGATGTTTCCCAAAGCCAAAATTCAGTTTTGCTGGGAAGAAAACCAAAGGGAAGGAGGAGGAGGAGGAGGAAAAATGGAGGAACGAATGAGCGAAACGCATCTGTCGCGCAGCTATGAGCCTCCGACACTTCCGTTACAGCAAGAGAAGATCCACTGAAATTACATTGCTAATGTCCATTCTAATGTCTTTGCTAATGATACTGATAATCCTGAAGCAGGTAACTCTGCCCATTGAAGAAAGTTTGTGGTGTAATTTTCCAAAAGTGATTATAAAGGGAAAACCCAAATTCATCCTTGAACCTTAGGTTACGGTGCCTATGCTTAAACGTACTTTGAGCTATGAGTCAAGTTTAGATAATACAAAAGTAAAGACAACGTAATTGGATCAGTTTGAGATTCGATGCCTGCTAATGACTTGCGATGCTTTATGCGATAGAAGTAATAAGCGACTAGATAATAAATCTCTGTTCTTGGTACTCGGGCTAATCTTTTAGAATAAATAGATTACTAGATACCCTGCCATTATTATCGTCTACGTTTAAATGGCGGAGGTGCGTGTCTAGCCACTCCATTTTGAATAATTATATATGCACGCTAGTCGTAAACTCATTAAATTGCGAAGAGGTCTGACTTGGGTTTCACCACTGTGTCATCGTCGCTTTCTCCATGGCTCCGTAAACTTTCCTTTGCCAAGAATAAATTAGATTTCAAGTCCTCGTAAAGTCTTTGCGCTAATTCGAATTCATTAACGGTTTAATTTTCTGGGCTTCCTTTAGCAATTTAATGCCATGGTCAATCAGTTTGACAGCCGAGAATAAATTCAAGCATTCACCTTGCAAGTCGCACGTAGAAGTAACTTGAGTGTTACGCTGAAAAAAAGAGAATTCCTAGAAAGGTAAATCTTTGAAATATTTTTAACAAGGTCACGGACCGTACTTTGCCATTTGCGAATTTGTCGACCTTTTTTTTTTGAGACCAGTATATTTATGCGTTTACGGCCATTTCCGACTGTCAATCCCGCCATAAAAATGCATTGAAGGTCAAAAAATCATTATGAATCTGTGCCTAACGGTATCGCGAAAAAGTCGAAAAATACCTGAAGTCGTTTTGTCCCCGAAAATAGTGCATCCCTAAAGAACACAGTCGAGGCCCAGTAAACCTGTTACATTCAGAATAACAATTAGCTTTTGCCAGAGGTGTCAAATATACTGTATTCCCACGCGGCAGACGATACCATCGAAAACCAAAGGCAAAGTTCACGGCTAGCAAGAAGCAGCTGCATAGACGGGCCTATTAATTTATCGTATTCTTTTTTCTCTTTTTTTTTAGACGATCCGACCAATACGTAACAGGCGCGTGCCATTACTGACTTCATACGCGCATCCGCAGACATTCTCAAAACTGACGGAAGAGTCATCGAAACAGGGCGCAGCAGCGATCACGAGGCTACGTGTAGAATTTAAAATGAATTCTCCGCTGGTGAATCTGTGAAAAGGTCCAAAGCCAACCAGGACACGGCGACGACTACTTGCACGAGGAAGTGGAAGTGGCGATAGCCGGTATACCGTGCAACATCTCAACCGGCAAGGTGGCAAACTGGTAAAGCAGTAAAGCGGCAAAGTAACAAGGGAGCAACAAGGCAGGAGACTGTGCGAGAGAAAGAGGAAGACAGAGAGTGAAGGGTAGAAAGAGTCGCTCCTCTCTGAGCAATAGGTCTGGTGGGGATGGTGGGGAGAAAGAAAGGAGGCCTTAAGGGGGAGGGAGAAACAGAAGAGTCGAGAGAGAGAAAAAGAGAGCGAGAGAGGAAGAGAATGAGTGAGGCCGGGCAGGACGGGGCAGGACGGGGCAGGACCCACTAACCCAGTGCGGAGTCGCTGAAGCTCTGCAAAAACAAAAGAGAAGCGCGTGCCACGTGCTGATCGGCGATCCTGTATTCTCAGTTCTGAACCCACAGATTGGAAATGGTCCAGCAGCATCCGTGGCGTGCCCACGACTGTAGCCGCCGGAAAAATTCGTTCGATCTCTGTTACGACTAGAAGAGGACAAGGAACAAGGATTATCTTTGATGGTAAATGAAGAGTCTCTTTGATTTTTTGTTTTACTTAGTTTTATTGTACAAAACAATACCTACGTACCTATACTTCGCAAATAATTTAAGATACAATTAAGAATAAGGATTGACTATACCATTGGCTTTAGTCGAGGTAACGTTCAGAGAGAATTCAGATGTTGAATTTCCAAACGAGACCTCAAGTAACGTCGTCCCTCATCGGATCATCAAATTTCGCTCTCGCTACGACGCTCAATGACGCTCGATGACGTTCGATGACGTTCGATGACGTTCGATGACGTTCCATGACGCACCCGTCGAGAGACGTACACTGAAATTCATTTTGATTCCCGACTTTAACAATCGCTACTACTATCTTCTGCATATATATACATATATAGATACACATATATATAAATATATGTATACATACGTAAGCAACGCTTACTTCACATGCATTCGATCACACGTTCTCTCGCAGGCACTCACTCTCTCTCTCTCTCTCTCTCTCTCTCTCTCTCAGTATTTCGGGTACGCAAGGGAATCACCGTGAATTCCAAATCACAAGATTTTCAAGTCATATAAATGCTCAAGATTAGCACGTGAGCGCGTGCTGCATTCTTGATAGGAGAGGATATTCGACGCTGGTAACTCGTAATATTCATACATACGTATGGAAGGGGGGGCGGTAGGAGGGGTAGAAGGAAAAAAAGGGCAATTGATAAATGATGCCTGTAACAAAGTGGACCTGGGGGGCAAGTCTTCGTCTTGTTTCTTTATCGTTCTCGTCTTTATCGTCGCCATCGTCGCCAACGTCGTGATAAGGAAAAAAAAGGAAAGCTCCAAGGTCGCCGACGAGAATCGATTCAGTGAGATTTCAATGTTATTGGCTACAGGCTGTAGGAGTATAGTAACTGACAATCATCGAAAGACCGTCAAGATAGTTTTGGGAGTAAGGTTCACGGGGTATGAAATTAGATTAACTACGAACTTAATATTAGATACTAATTAAGTCGCGATAATCGGAAAGTATAGGCTGCCATAAATTGATCAATTATTGAAATGACTCTGAGAGACAAAATAGTTGAGTGTAACAATTTCCGTTGTAGTTGGCAGTAGTATCGATCTCTGAACAATAGATAATATTATCAGACGTGATACATTGGGTCTGTTCAAATGTTCCTATCAACGGCAGTAATAGTTATAGTAACAAGTAGTAGTAGGTAGTAGCAATAGTAGTAGCAGTAGTAGTAAATAGTGATAGTAGCACTAGCATCTAGTGCTAATTAAACGAAAGAATAACAACAATAAGAATGAGGTGAAAAATGAAATTTCGAATGACAAGAAATTCTTGAGGAGTGGTGGAGTTGGGGGGAGGGGGGGGGGGGGAATGATACTTGTCGATAATCTCAAAGCACGCGTCCTTGTGATATAAATCAGTATGACGTAATCAGTTATTAATTATTATTTTACGTGCGTACTGGGTCTGTTCAAAAAAATATATATATCAGTGACGACAATGACGACGATGGCAGCGTCATCTGATAACGGTCCCAGTTTCGATTTTGTCTTTGATCTCGATATTTGAACAGATAAAAAAGAAATTAAGCTTGGAATCGGAAATCGATCGAAAGAGGATAAACAACAATTAGAGGGAGATGTGGGTGAAAATGTAGGATAATGATGAAATGATAATGATAAGGAGTAAAAGCGACTAGGCAGCTATATCATGGCAGTGCTTTGCTTCCTGGTGCCCTGATGCTCCAGTGTTTACGCTTCTCGGCGTTAGAGCAGCTTCCGGACAGGTACGCTCCTTGGCGACAGTGACGTTCAAGGTCATTCTCGAATTCTGAAACAAAAGATAGCAGAGATTAGATTGAGCCGTACTAAACGAATGAGCTACACAGATAATTTGGGTACTGGGAGATGCTTCGTTAAAAGAGGGATCACGTGGTGGGCGAGGCTAAGGCAGTGATAAAAGCCGTGGCGAAGATAGCGGGGGACAACGCAACGACGACAAAGTATCCTGATCTTAACGAAGGACGTCTGGTGCATTCTAGGCAGGCAAAAACTGCAAAAACTGCACTAGGAAACCACGCCCTGGCCGAGTGGCGTATCCTCAGGGACATTTCGCCAGCATTCGCAATGCTAAACTGCCATGTAAATATTCTTGCAGTTGCCCTCGGTGTATTATACGTGTACGCCTGATAGAACTGTGCCATATTTAAGAATCTAGTAGCATCTAGTAGCTTCTAGTATGCAGTACCGTATCTGGTTATATAGTATATAATAATAATGTCTTTGGTAGGTATATACCTGCCAGTCAACCAACTACCTAACCGAACTGTCCATTTTCTTGGTTGAGCTAGCGACCTACTTAGCCAGGTATGCAGGAACTTTGCAATGAAGATGAAATACGTGGATTATCAGTGAACGATAGCGTTTTGTTTATTTGTTTGTTTTTTCTTCAGAACGATCCGCGTAACGGCGAACGGCCTTCGTGCAATTTTGTCAAGGGCGATTTTTTGTCGCTCGGCGACGTAAAAAAAGCGAACGACTAATTGACGGTTCGCCTGACGAAAAGCTCGAAGGATCTCCGACGCTCGATGGTTCACGGTGCATGGATGCGGGTAACGGTTTGCGCTTTACGCATTACGACGCCTTACGTTTTTCTCTCACGTCGTGACGCCGTGGCACGATGAATGGAAGAAGGCTCGATCGAGAGTGAGGGAACACTTCCACTTTCTTTTCGATATTTCTGGGCCAAGTTCAGTCGAAAAGCGGGACATGGTGAAACTTTCTTTCAAGGTGGCATCGCCGTGCTCCTAGGCCAAGATTGAAGATTGGCTGCGCGCCTATAGACGACGACTTACGAGAGAGCGGACAAACCGCTCTCGTCCTCGAGACCGAGTGAACCGCTGACTGAGTGAACGCGTCACTATGCCAGTGCGTGAGTGCGTGAGTGGAAGAGAGAAGCAAGTATAGAGAGAGGATGCTCGAATGGTTTTTGATCAAGTCAAAATAATGCCGGGTAAACCGTTCGAAAGCATTACTTCTGATGCAGCTTTTCGTTGTCAAAGACTCGAGAAAGAAAGATCAGATCGAGTGGTCCAGCAAGGAGTAACAGAGAGCAGCTATAAGCAAGAGCCAGGTTGCCCGATACCAGGCAGTTCTCTGCCCCTGAACTTGGTCCGCCCTCCGCCTCTCAACCTCCTCTGGTAAACATCACCTTCTTCACCTTCTTCACCTTCTTCACCTCCCTTTACCTCATCAACCGCCAACCAATCCACTTCCCTCCCCCTATCCTCCCCCGTTCGCCCTCTTGCCTGCTTCTCGGCTTGTCGGCTTGCCGTTGACCTACTTTCGCGGCCTGTGCCTACCCGATCTCTCCGCTGCGGAATAAATATTGAGTTACCGCGGCATTTTCTATACGGTGAACCTCCTCCTCCTCCTCCTCCTTCTGTTCTCCCCTGGGCAGGGTGGGCGCCGCGACGTGAACCTTCACGAGCACGTAGCTGCATCAACTACTTACTAAGAGAGACCTACACGTAAGATCTGTGACGCCTTGATGTCCCGTTGGCTCGTGCGGTATTTTTACGGTACAGTTAGCGATGCTGTCCGGTTGACTAGCCGACTACCCTACGTACAGCTGTACTGACGTACTTTGATGATGGTTCCAGGGACAAGGAAGTGACTCCCCCCACCCCCCCACTTACTGATCATGAGCGACAGACCGACAACAATGACACAAAGACAACACAGAGGTAACATCGAGGGTATTAGATTAGAGAGAGAGAGAGGGAGAGAGAAAGAGTACAGCTAACACGTACAACTGAATAATCATTAGTTTATATAACGAGTCATTTCCCGCGACCACGTGATTTTCTCGTCAAGGCGATCCGCTCACTACCACCAATCAAACGCGTTGCGCCTCTCGTCCTGCATTCTGCATCTAACGTACAACCACGGATAACGGGGTGCCTTTGTCCTAGGAGCGCATACTTATCCGGAATGGCTAAGAGTGAGACAATGCTCGAAGTTCACAGATATCAATGATAAAAGATACAAGATAATGAACGAGGAAGAACAAAGAAAAAAAAAGTATCTAAAGGAATTCTTCTTTATGCTACAATGGGTTGTTGGGTCGTTGTGTCGGCAGGTCGTTAGGTCATAACACTGGCACGGTCTCCCGATCAGGCATCTGGCTGTCCTTGATCGATGAAACGGATTTTCTCTGATAAGTATAGGTAAGGTCAGGAAAAGACGCTTCTCCGTACGTGGGTAGGTTCAGGCTCTTCCGGTAGGCGGGCAGAGAACGGTAGTGAGAAAGTCGATCCAAGATGTTCAGCCGCATGAGAATAGAGGCGAAAATGCAAGAGACAAGAGAAACACGGAGACAGCGAGTTGCGCGTTGAGAATTTTCTCAAGAAGGTTTAAATGAAAGATTCAAGAAGCCACGAGAAGAAATCGGCCGCACGAGAGAGGCCTAGGCAAAGCTGCTCTCTCGGTAAATGCCACTGGTTGGCATTATACCAGTTGCCGAGCTAGACCTTCGATCGATGCACCGCGCATCCGAGATGCCGTAGAGTCGAGAGATCGAAGAATCTAGGAGTCAAAGGAGTCGAGGAATCGATTAATTGATCTATTGGGTTCTTTTCTGATTCTTGCTTATGCATATTTATATGGCAGAACCGTCGACCACGGTCTTTCATGGCTACGAGGAAGCTCCTCTCTGGGTGACGATGCAAACTCGGCGCAGGTTGTGCGAATCATAGCGACAAGTTAAAGAGACGAACGACGGGTCAGGGCTGCGGAGGGCGAAGTGCAGTGAAGATGCATCAGCGGTGCAGCGGTGCAGCAAGTCAGAGCAGGCATTCGGATGAGCGAGCAAGTATCGTGGGGTCGTTCGATCTTCTTCCAGGAGGAAATGCGAGAGTAGAATTTCAGGAATGTCAAATTAAATTCTGGTCCGTCCGGTACGAGGGGGCCGCCCGGTGTAGCTCCTCGGATAGAAGTGCTCCTCTGCTGCTGTTCGGTCGAGTCCTAGGATGAGGCTAGGCAGAGAGAGGTGAACGAACCTCGAACCTCGAACCTCTCGGCTGAGAAAAAAGACGAGCACCGAAGAGAGAAAAAAAAAGGAGAAGAAGAAGAGGAGGAGGATGGTGGAAGGAGCGCCAGGAGGCAAACGAGACGGAGGAGGTGAAGGTGATGAAGATGGTGAAGGTGATGATAGAGAACGGAGAGGACGTAATCGAAGAGAAGAAGAATGATCGAACGTTTAGAAGTTACAGAAGAGTAAGCGAGAGGCGTTATTATTGATATGAAAAAGAAAAAAAAAGAAAACATCCTTGACAGAATCCATAACAAACTTTTGAAATATTCCAAACCGAATATCTCTTATCGTACGCCGTCTATATTATTCGAAGGAATTCAGTGACTAATCACTTATTAACTCGACTATCCAATAAGACGAAAACACAACAAACTCTTAACGTTTCCTAAAATTCCGAAAAAATTAATCTCCATTTTTTTCTGTCGAATCCAAAATTGAATACCGATGACGAAAAGCTGCTCACGCATTCGCCCGTCCGAATTCAAATCCGACAACTGGAATTTGTATGCAAGCAATGGCCCGGGCTGCTGGCCAAAACTTCTCGGTCAATAGCTCTCTGTATACCTATTTAAACTTAGTATTTCCAATACGTCGTACAGCTCGAACGAGCATTCGATTCGATCCGCCTATTACAACGAGAAAGATGATTGGCATGCAGCTCGTGCGGCATGTTGTCCTAGGTCACACGTGATGTGCTGATCCTCTCTCCGTTTCAGTCGGCGGATTCACGCGAGCTTTTCTTCGTCGTGTCTTTCCAATAAACAAGCAGAAATAGCTGGAAGGCGTCAAGGGGCACTCGAGAGCACGGAAGAGTACAGTCAGCAAAACGAACGAAGCCATTACGAAAAGTTAGCGAAGGTGTCAGGCTGCGGAGGAGAGAATCGAGTTTGGATGTCCGAGGAGAAGGCATCCATATGGGCATCACGAGTAGCGTATTGGATATGGTGGGAGTATTCGATGTAGTGGCTGTCGCTGTGGGCAGTAGAAGGTAGCGCTGGTGCCGGCGTTGGCGCTGGCGGTAGCGCTGACGGTGACGATGGTGTTCGTGGGGCCGCTCGACAGGCCGCCAGCCGAAGGAAGACAGAAGGATTGGGCCGCCCAGGGAGTGAGAGCAAGAGGGCCAATGCCCAAAACTGAGGTAGTGTCAATGAACCCGGCCATGTGAGTTGAGGTTGCTTGGCACTATCGGGGTCTTGTCTTTCCCATGGAACCGAGACTAATTTCGTTCTTTTACGAGCGGGATAAAGAAGATATTGAGAAGAGAAGCGAGGAGAGAGAAAGAGAGAGGGAGAGAGAGAGAGAGAGAATCATTCCTGTAGCAGCGTACCCCGTCTTATTAAAAATCGGGGGTACGAGGTGTTTGGGTCCGATAACTAATTCTATTCTTTTATCATTTCTTTTTTTTTTTCTTTTTCTTATTAATTTATTCTTCTATCATATCGAGATCGAGGAGCGGCGATCATTCGCATACTTTGATAATCAGAAGGTAAAATGTATGCTGGGAGCGCGAGTCTTAACACCTATCGGATCGGCGATCAAACATCGAGATCTACGCGTTGCGTGACGTAACAGCTCAAGATATCGGATTGCCGGCCTTTTAAATCGACGGTCACGCGCGGGTCAGCCAAGTCTTACTCGCAGGCGAATTCCCACCTTCTCATCCATCTCATCCAGCTCATCCATCTCGTCCTCGTCGTGCCCACTTTTCTAGCTGCCTCTCGAAGTATCGCTCGGCAGAGAACCAGTATGTATCTATGTATATATGCGAGTGGAGGAGGTGAGCTGGAAGGATAGGTGTTGGAAGTGCTGGTCGAGGATGTCCGTACGCTCGGAGCACGGTAGACAAATAATCTACAACTAGAAACAAAAGGACTTACTTTGGATGGAACACTCGAGAGATCGAGTTCTCTGGATCATAGAAGAATATTCTCTTGACTATCCCTCGATGTCTTCCCTTTCGAATGTGAATGTTCCATCCCCATCTCCTCAGGTTCGGCGAGGACGTTTCCTCTCGTCCTCTGACGTATCCCATGTTTGGCTGACTGGTTGGCTGGCTGGCTAGCTAGCTGGCTGGTGCGCTCGCTGGGAGCAAGTGCAGGACTCTCACGATCACAGACCGGCCCGAGTGGCAGGGCGCCTCGACGAGGAGGAAGAGGAGGTGCGACGATAGTCGCGGGTGGTGAGGTTGCGCGGGGAAACGGACCAAGAGAGTCCTCGGCAGAGCGAGGCTCTCAGTACTGGCCCGTAGGATCGAGACCAGCAGCCATGCCTTCGGATGGTTCGCGCGATGTCCCACGATGTGCTACGACGATCTTCCTCCTTAGGACGATCCGTCGACGTTCCTCCGGATCAGTACTGTCCTGTGGGGTCGAGTCCAGCCATGGTTATCAATAAGTGTTTGAACAATTAACAAGCAAGAGATCAAAGCGCGAGGATTGTCCAATTCGATGGCGAACTTATGGCAGTTCTCCAGTGGGACTTGTGACGAACACTTCGAGGATGACGTTCATGGGTACCCTCTTGGGCTTGACTGACCTCGTTTCCAAGAACCACTTAATAGAGACCGGTGGGATCTAGTCCTCCAGCCATGTTGCAAGTTTTATGCGAATATAATAATATCGTATTCTTTCCTCGTCGTCCAGTTGGCAATTTTCAGTTCTTTCAGTAGAGACCAGTTGGGTCCAGTTGTTTTTCCATCTTACTGCTAGTTTCACCGCCTGGTCGATTCCCGCTTCGCTCGTTCGGCCCGAGGAAAAAAATACTCCTCTCGACGTTTCTTCAATTTCCAGGCTAAACTCTGCACACAGCTACTTCTTTTGATCTCCTTCCTCAGTCTGTTCTCTCTATTTTTTTTTGTGACACGTTTCGACAACTTGTCACAGCTGCAAGGCACGTTCTTATGTCGCACAATCTCACGAAAACAAACCAATAACCAGGTACAACGTGCGTCCAGTAATCTTACATATAGAGATTACAGTGATGATCCCGTGACAGAGAGTGGAGACCCGGTAGAAGACGCACGTGTTGGTAGTGTATATTTCAGTACGCGCACGCGCACTCGTGCGTGCGTTAAATCAAGATTTCGCGCGATTCCGTAAAGGATTGGTGAAAGGTACTTTCGAAGGAAAGTACGAATCGTTCGATGCTACCGGAAACTAGCTGCTGTGCGTGACCGTGCCCCACAGAGCTCTGACAGCTCACGGCGAGTGGCCTCGCTTAAGTCTTGGCTGGCCCCCACCTGGCCGACGGAGAACTCTCTTCATTGGTGCGAACCCGGCTACACTGGAATTGGCAGGGGGAGGTTTCGGAAAATTTACCTCCATCACGGAACTCACCCTGCCGGTCTGGTATCGGCACGTTTCGCCTGATATATCATCCGGGGTGGGGCTGACACTGGGCCATGCCACGCCGACAGGGACAAGGCCCCTGCCCACCGCACGTACGCATGGGACCTCATGGGGTACCATGGGAATTTACTCCTGCTGCTGATCTTCAAAATGACAATGGAAAATTATTAGAGGATCGAAGGAAAAGGATTCTTTCTATGGACTATCAAAGGTCCCAACGTGTCAGGCCCACTTACGGTCATTTCAATTCTCTACGTTCGTCATCACATTTACATTGGCAAACGTACTAGAGCGACGATTGGCTTACAGAAGTTTCATTCATGACTTTTGGTAGAATTTAATAGAACTGGATATCGTTTCTAAGAAGCGACGGATTACTTCGGAACGTATGCGATTAATTTATGATTACGACGTCACGTAGGAATTGAACCTTTTTTTTTGTACTCTGACCAATTTTCATTAAAGTAAGTATGTGAACGTTTTATTTGGGACCTAATAAGAAGTACTTCAATAAATGACGATCAATAAACATTATTTTCCTTCCTTGCATCGGTTTAAGAGTCCAAAGGTAATGTACTGTATTGCATTTTTAGTAGTAATTGGGATACCATTTAAGATTTGAAACCTTTAATATTCCTAAAGTGCAAAAGAATTTTGTGAAAACGATTGTCAAAGGTGACGTGTTCGTTAAAATTTCTATTGGTCAATTGAAATAATTTGTCATTAATGAAATGCACGTAAAGGTACCAGGTCCCGTTATTCCAACCGATTGACAGTTTACATACTGTATTGACGACAATAAAGATTTTAGGGCGATAAGCACCTCAAGAATAATTCCCAAAAATAATTACCGATACACCAAACACCACTACTTAACCTGCCCCATGAAAATCATGTGAAAACCTTTTGAAAACGTATAATTGGCCCCATTAAGGTGCACCCTCCTACACAAGGGGCCCGTGAAACTTTCTGAATAGCTACTTCGCTGTGCTCGCACATTCGCGCTTGACATACGAACAGATAAGAAAACTCGTTAGCTAATCGAAACTATCTGCGGGAGCAATCTACACTTACGTAAGTATCCTAAAATGTTCCAACGACGCACGCGTCGACGTGGAGGTGAAAATTGTTGGAACACGAGGACAACTTGACTAGAAGTAATCCCCAGGGTCTGCGGGCCCCTTACCTTTTCTCGTAAGGCCCCCTTTCAGTGGGTGTACCCACCTATAACTATAAGCACCAAAGTCTTTTGGAAAAGCTACTTAGGAATCTTAGAGAAATACTTAATAAACCCTATTCCTTAACCAAAAGCCCCGAAAAAGAAAGAAAAAAAAGTGAACGATCCATAGGACAATTGGCTAAACGCCCAGATAGCAATTAAAATTTATGGTTGGCAATAAACAACACCATTACATTGTTAACTGAAAGGGTTTACGACAAGGTCTTGTTTGTGGTTGGCATTAAGGATGCGGCCTAATCCAATACAGACCCGAACCCCAGTTCGAAACGGTCTGATACTTTGGATTTTCCTAATGAACAATACCGAACCTGATGAACCTTCCGTCCACGTCAGAATCCGACCATAACCGAATCAAAGACGTTCCAGACCGACGTTACGACGTTCCGACTAATGTTCTCCAGTGTCTAATCGCGACACGACTCCGCTATCTTTTTTCATATAAAATCCAAACCCTGAAGTCGTTCCGGACTGGCAGCGTATCGAACGAAACGACACGGAATAGAGTAGCCAGTAGCGTCCACGAGTCTCTTCGCAACTTCACCGTGTACTTGGAAGTTCGCAGTCCCGACTCTCCCCGTCCTCGTGTTCATGCTCGTGCTCCTCCTTGTCTTCTTCGTCCTCTCATTCGTATATCCGTGCTGATGCTCGTGCTGGTGCTGGTGCTGGGACTCGTGTTAGTGCGCGATGCCGTGTTACTGGGATAAAAGGTGAACGACTCGTCGTTCCACGGGCAGCATCCCACGTCGAGGGAGAGCTCGCGGCGCTGGCGTCCGTTTTCCATGGAGACGGAGACGACGCCAGCGTCGCCGTCTCCTCTTCGACATCCTCCGACACTCCGGCATTGGCTGTGACGAGGAAGCACCAGGACCTAATGCAACTGGAGAGACCTGCCCAAGGGAGACGAGACCTCCTTGTCCTTTTGTATCGCTCTATAGAAACTAGCCAGTAAGGCAGCAGTCTGATTGTGCAAGCTACAAACTGCCTGGTTATGTTGGCTGCTTCGATGTTGTCGCAACGCTCGACCAATGGCAGACTCGTATTCAGTGCTCGTGGATTCAACTGGTCGCCTACCTTCCCGTTGCGACACCTCCCGGAGTTCGCGGATTATGCGAATTAAGTACGGATGGCACTCTGCGTGAATCAACCTGTACCAAGATAAATAAACACTTTCGCGATACCACGTGTAATTGAATTTTCAAAGATACTTTCAAATTATCTATAACCACATTCGTACCTCTTCTTTCCTGGTTACCCTCCACCTCCCTCTGACATTGGGCACCGCTTACGTATATCCTCTCCAAGGATTCGAGGTCACCGATTACGACGTCACATAGGTGCAACGTCGAGCGCAGCAGTGACGTCATCAAGCTCACGGTACGAAGACAAGGTTATGTGACGCGATATCGTACACTGGGACTCTCTAAGTTGGTATGCGTGAGTTATCTAGGAGAGAAGAAGAGACAGAGAAAGTACTAAAGACAGCGTTAAGGATGAACGAAGACAAAGAGAAAGCAAGAGAGGCCCCAAGGCGTGAGTGAGAGAAGTCGATGCTTCGAGGACCTCAAGAAGCCAGGATTGGCTAGCAAGTAGAAGCTGCTCCCAGTCTGAGTTTGTGTTCCGCCGTGGCAGGAGAAAGGCGGAAGAAGGAAGGAAGAAGGAGAAGAAGGAGGAAACGATATTCCTAATGGCGGCGCTCGTGGTGGTCGCGTTGTTGGGGCCTCGGAGAAATGTAGGCGACGTGCGTGGCTGAGTTTTGCCTCACAGTCTCTCCCTGACCTAACCACTCGACTCGGCTCGACTCGACTCGACGAGATGGAGTCGAGTTCGGTGTGATGCATGTTGTTGTTGTTCCTTGCTGCTGCTACTGTTGTTATTGTTGGTCCTCCTACTCCTCTTCTTCTCTTTAGGCATGGATGCGACGCCGGTGATGTTCCTGGCGTCCCGACGTATGCTGCGATGCATTAGGCACAGTAGCTATATATACTTTGCTTGAGGCTTTTACACTCCGCTCCGCTCCGTTCCAATCCGCTCGACGAGCCGCCACGGCAGTTAGTTTCTACGCGTGGAACAGCGTTCAGCGCGGCGCAACACACAGCCTCTAGGTCGGCCGTTCACCCTGTACCGAGAGTATCTGCTCCCGACAGCCACTGTTAGAATTAGCAAATTAGCATTAGAGATAGATGGAGTTTCTTTAGTTGTATATTTACTTAGACTTTCCGTACTTCCGGTACTGTCGATTTAACTCGTAGAATTTCTTACGTCAACGCCTTCAATACTTTCGAAGTCATTCTTCTTACGTCTTTTAACGCGAACTCGTTTTGCTCTAGGTTGTCTGACCTAATTTTAGTCTTTTTGCAAATTCCTGTAAGGTCATAGCCAATCTTTTTAGGAAATCCTGTATAGGTGGGACTCGTAAAAAAATTCGTTCTGGTATTCAATCATCCACGTCTCGGACAATCGGACAGTCTGAGGACAGCGTTTGATAGAGAAGGCGAGGGAGGGAGAGAGAGACAGAGGAAGGGAGAGGTATTGTGTGCAAAAGAGAGAATAAGTGAGAGAATGATATATAGGTATATATCAGTGAGTGCGATGACCTGGCGAAACTCGAGAGCGCGAGCGACCCGCATCGCCGAAATCGCTCGATCGGCAAAGGACGAGAACGACGAGTTCGCTGACTTATCTAACGAATTTCTTAGAGAATGAGAAACAGATTGTCGATGACTCGCAGAGAGGTCCAGCGATTGGATGCTGAGATTGAAAACTCCTCGGCACAGGAAGTTCCACTTGTCTCGCGTACTTTCGCCGAAGTAAAAGATAAATAAATGAAAATGAGTAAGCGGCTGGTTGATCGGCAAGAAAAACGAAACCGCGCGAAACGAAGCAGAACTGCAATGGGCGTCGTTGTGCCGGTGCTCATCCGTGCAGATAGCGTCGGCGTCGGTCTGGGACGTCTCTCCTATGACTTTCTTGGGCCAAGTTCGATAAGGAAGTTGAGAACAGAAAGAGAGTCGGTCGAGTGAGATTCTTAAGAATTACATAAAAAAGAATAAAAGTTATTAACCAACGTCAGGGAATTCCAGGTTCGCGATAACGACGCTACGGCAATGGCGTCGCGGTGCCGCTCAGCATCTCGCGAGAGTGAAAGAGGAAAGTTTCACCGTTCGGCCCGAAATAAAAACGAACGACGAATCGATGCTCGCTAGTCCAGTCACTCGAGTCAAACGGGCACAGTGTCAAGGTGGTCAAGATGGCTGCGGGGTAGGGGCTCTTATACTGATATTGACTCTTTAACTACCATCACTGTCACCACTACCGCTACCGTCATTGCCACACCGCCCATCCTCTATACCCACCAGCATGAAGCCTCGCCGATTTCAAGCGAAGCAAACTTTCACGCGACTTTCTTCTTTGCCGGACGCGCTGGCCTATGCCCGACGATTCGCGACCGACTTGCTAGCTCTCACTCGCGCACTGCGCAGCTAGAGGCCAATTGCAATTGGCAACTGGCAACCGGGAGAAAGGTAAAAGGAAGCGTAAAGTCATTTTCCACGAATCACCAGTTATCAACGACTAATATCCTTACGGCTCTCTCTGAAATTCTCTTGGTCCAAAAGAACAGGATACGGAAGTTGCCAAGAGATGCTGCGTCTTCGATGGACCGGTAGGAAAAGTTTGCGCATGTACTCCATATTGCGCAAGACTCAGAAAACGAATCGTGATTTCGAAATATCGTTTCGACTGCAGATCGCGATTGGAGGTTAAGTAAGCATCGGTCGTTTCTTGCGAATCAGTCGTATTGAGATGAGGAATGAGAATGAGATGATGCACAGCTGTCTGATGATTGTTTGGAGCTCACGGGCCACTCTTGTAACCTGCTCTCGAACCGAAATGATATTCAGCCGAGTGTTTCGACAGGCGGGTGTCGTTAACCTCCCGCAGTTCGCGCCGTAAAGCAATTGTCCATCAAAAACCTAGGACCTATCGCCTTGGACATACTCCCTTAGGACTATTTCAATGCCGTAGGGCATCCCGTAGGTTGCGAATTGGGCGTTGGCCTCCGTGCAGCGGGACGCGTGGAATGCCACGTGAGACCTCTCCTAGCCTCCTCCACCTCCACCTCCACCTCCACCACCACCTCCTCCTCCTCCTCCTCCTCCTGCTTCTTATTCTTCTGTGATACCTTCGCTACCTTCGCCTCCTTCACCTCCATCACCTCCTTCAGCCCATCACGCACGTCGGCGAACGGGCCGCCCTCCTCCTTGAATCTTCTAACCGCATTTAGGACGGTTCTTCGATACCATTTGGAGAACGCTTAAAGAATGCCTGGCGAGACTATCAAAAGAAAATAAAATAGACTTCGATAGTAATCGATAGTCACAGATCATTACTAATCACCAATTACCATCTACCATGTACCAATACGTACTGATACCAGTGCTACCACTTCCATCCCACTTGCACAGTTTACATTGAAACTTCGGAAGCCCGTGGATTACCTAAAGCGCGTTACCAGTTATTGCATCAATGCAGTCTGACTGTACTTGGCCCCAGTAGCGCCGCAGCGACACGGCGCCAGGCGTCCTCAGTGTCAGCATAAATCTTCC
The DNA here is from genome assembly GCA_030142225.1 of Pachycephus smyrnensis. Classification (NCBI taxonomy): domain Eukaryota; kingdom Metazoa; phylum Arthropoda; class Insecta; order Hymenoptera; family Cephidae; genus Pachycephus; species Pachycephus smyrnensis. The sequence goes on along the minus strand of JARQST010000437.1, from coordinate 377,979 downwards.
GCCTCGCAGTCATCCGCCAAGAGTCGTAGAGAAAAATGCAGCAATCACTCAGTCGTACAATCGGATCGTTTAAAATATTTTAATTAATTAAAACTTCACCTCCACCTCACGGACTCTCAAACCGATACGGTATCATAACCCCATTTTTGATCCGCAAGAGCGTAATGTCGGCAGAAAGGTAAAAGAAGAAACGCGACGCAAGAAAGAGAGTGAAGGGCGACTGTTATTCGAGAAGGAGAGGAATCTCCAGGAAAAAAGAATATCCAAAGACAGCGGGAGGGAGAAGGATGAAAACGGATGCTCTTACACGTATAGCGTGCGTTCGTGAACGGCTGCGTTAGCTGATTTTTTTTGGTGCCACAACGGCTAAGGCTAACTGTATTTTGACTTTGTGGCCTCAATTGCGGTAACACGGTAACTGGCTGTGCGACACCCTGAATAACGGGCCATGGCGAAGGCACGAGGTCCGGTAGGTAGAACGATCCTTCGTACACACGTGAATTGCAAGAGCATCCATGTGGGATACGTGCGTGGATGCGTTTGGTACTTGCAGCATCAGTATACGTGTGTAGTACTGTTAGGTCAGTCGGAAAGATCAAGCAAGAATATCTCCCCAGCCCCATCACCCACAGATTCTGGGTCAAAATGCAGAAGGTACAGCATCCGGGAGGATGTGAAAGATTCCGCGAGAGTCTGTCTTGGATGTTGCAAGAAAAAATAAGGAAGGATACTTGAGGCGATCAGGAAGAATAGTCTTGCGTCATTATTGAATAAGAATTCACGTATTTCCAATAGGTCTCAGTGTAAGCCTTTTATTCGACACGCTGGATTCATGAGCCACAAGAGATTCACGTGCGTCGGCACGCGACACGTCACTCTGGTTTCACGGTAGTGGGAGTCAGAAAAAAAAGAATCAGGAAGTAACGGAGAAAGGTTACGCACGCCCTTTCATCCCTGAATGCTACCTTTTTTTTACCCTCTGCCTCCTGTCTGCTCCGCCTGATTCTATGCGTGCGGAATCTTCGCGCCCCTTTTGCTTCTTTCAGTCGTTTTACCCGTTTTATTTGGACTTCCTCTCGAGTGGAGCTAAGAGCAGCCAACAGCACCTGGCTGAGATAGCCTGTGTTTAGGAAGGAGCTTGTCAAGAAGTATGGAAAGGCAGTTCTAGTTACTTCCGGGATCTCATATCTTGGATCGTCCGATGTTTCCGGAAAGGATGTTCCCTTTGTAATAAAGATGCTGGAGAAAAAAAAAGGAGAGGAGAGATCTTGTCGCGTCGTTCGTCGAGATACTTTGTTGCGTTCTTTTTACTCTTCTGGTGCTCTTTTATTACTATATATATATACACACATATAATGCAGTCTTGTAGTCGTACCGACCTATGACCTTTAAATAGACATATGCTAGAAGCCATTGGAATTGACATCCGATCAGGGATTAGGAGTTTGAAATGAGGAGGTAATCTTTCTAGTAAAGAGGTGAGTGAGTGATGATTGAGTGAACGAGCCTCTTTTTGCTCCATATGCAGATGTTCAAAAGTTCGAGTGAAAGGACACCGTTTAGACGATGAGGAACGGTCAAGAATGGTCAAAATGGTGAAAATCGGAAAAATTTTCAAAGCGCTCAAAGAGATGAATCGATGCTCGGCCCATCGAAAGGAGAAAAATGTCTTTTTAATTGGCAATTAGACGAGTCGAGCGTATCTCAGCTGGTCCCTAAAAGGATGGAGACATTCAAGACTATCTAAAGTGTCAGAAGTGCTGGAAGGGTGCTCGATTCCTGAATGGGCCAGCGTCCAGACGTCCAGACGTCCAGGCGTCCAGGGTAAAAAGACCCAAAGTGCCAGTGTCCGGCATTCTTCGCTAATCCTCTGGACACGTGTACCTCTCCAACGTGAATTCAAAGCATTCGAGCCATTTGAGCCATTCAATGTCCATCGTCGGCTCACTGTGGATTCATCAAGAGTCGAGGGTCTGCTAGTGTTAGCAATACACAAATATATATATATACACACATGTTTACTTACATACCTACACTGGACATCCCGCCTTTCACCACTCACCGTTTTACATTCTCCGCTCGAATTCACGCATTTCTTTATAATTTGAGGTTTTGCCATTTTTCAATCCCTTGGCCCAGACTCTTTTGACTTATTGAATGCGCACGCGCCCTCAATTTCTATTTTTCCGAAAAACTCTTTTCAACCTCGAACTAGCCTCCATTGTAGAAATTGCGCGGCCATTGCCGTCCGCGACAGATTTCTTGTCGCCACATTTATTTTCTTTGAGTTATCAATTTATTGCTTTCATATATCTTCATGTTCAGTACTCTAACATGGTTTACGCTTTCCTTCGCGAGTCTCCCGGCGTGTTTCTGCGTTTGATTTACCATCGATTCATTCAGGTGGTGATGTTTCGAGAACAGTTATGTGGGAGTCTAGGTCACGAGGCGTGGCTTACATGTGACAACGTCCACTGTCCCATAGAACCACAGTCCTATTGGCCAAGAAACAGCAGCAGACATGCCTCGAATAATTTATGCGCGCCGCATTTTCCGCCGATGGAAGCACGACACTCTTAACCCCTGGACTGAAAATGATTACGGACACGATTACGAGGACAGGTAGTTTCAATGGCTTCCTCGCACCATACCAAACATGCCAACAGTATCGTTCAGTCGATACAATTCTATTTACTTTTATGAATTTCATCAAAGTGCGTATAGATACCCAAACCACAATTCAAATTTCCCGCCTTTCATTCTCTTCAACGATAATTTTCTTCCCTGTCAACTTTATTTATACTTTTCTTTAATTCTTAGAACAAGCATCAGACGCAAGTAATCGCCGTGAGCTGTTAATGGTTTCAAGAGCCTAATGCCCCACTAACAGCGTGACCCTTTAGCTGTGTAAATTAGCAATTCAAATAGGTAATTACGTGTTGTTGAAAAAATATGCTTGGACGTTAATTCGGGCGGGACGAGAATTCTAGCAGGCAAAAACCTCACGGGAAGATGTCTCATTCTGATTTGGATGCTAAATCCGAGTAGACGAAGAGAACGTTAAATGGCGAACGGTTATATACACAGCGGTGACTTTTTGGCCTAAATTCCTTAATGATATACCGCCGCTAGCGTCACGAATCCTTGACCGTCGTCGCCACCAAACTATCCAGTATGTAGGTACATTATTGGCTGACTGGCTGACTGGCTAACTGGCTAACTGGCTAACTGGCTACCCTCCTTCCTGTCTTCCTTAGCCGTTCACATATTCCTCTTTGACTCTGCCTATACACTAATCAACCTAACTACCTATCTACAGAAACTACTTGTGTACCCACCTACCTACCTACCTACCAACCTACCTACCTACCTATCCAAGCAGTTAGTAAGCCACGTTAGCGGAGTCGCTCTTACTGCGAATTTGCGCAGGCAAAAAAGAAAGTTGAATTTCGCAGAGAAGAAAAAGACGAGGAATTAAATATAAATATGAATTTCGGAATTTGGACGAACGCATAGACGTAGGATGCTGTTGGAGATGGGGAAAGGGAAGGGGAAAAAAACTGACCGAACCCAAAAAAAAGTGGAAACTGTCGAGGGAGGTAAAAGGTGATGGCGTAAGGACGCGTGCGCCGTGCGTGCGTGCATGCGTGATCGGGAGGGACGTGGGACGGTGGAAGCGAGACGGGATATGGGACGTAGGGTAATACGAGGAGAAGTAATCGAATACGCGCGGACCGCTACAAAAGAGAGGGAGAATAAAAAACGGCGGATAAGTAAAGACGCGGAAGAGACGTGCGGCGAAGCGGCGGAATAGGCCAAACCAAATGCTACCGGGACATAAGGAGGGTCCGGCACAGGATGCGGCAATTTTTTGCTAAGAGAAATTTTTTTTCTGAAAATGCATAACGGGATCGGAATGGATCAGAAACGTGGAGCAGGAACGAAACGGTGCGGGACTGAAAACGTGCGCGGAATCCACGGGCCATTTACCAGTTTCCCAAAAGAAGTCCGATGGCTAAAGTCTCCGAGAGATTTCGTCGAGATTCTTCCATCCGTAATCTGGTAATCTTACTTTCTGCCTGTATTTCGAATGTTTTCGAAAATACGTGAGGCGGATCCTTAACGTTCTCTCTGCATCTTATTAATGTCACGTCAGCCGATCCTCCGCCTATTTCCACGGCTCTTGCGGCTCTTCACGTGGAAATTTAGAATTTCCCGTCTGTGTAATCGGATGACTGGCTTCCGGGTCCTATTGAATTAGGGTTTCCTGCAGCAGACGCGCATAATGTTCCTCTCTCTCTCTCCCCCTTCCCTCTCTCTTTGTCTCTCCTATTCGTCCCTTTACAAGCATTGGTCCTTCGTTATCATTCGCTGCCCTCACCCCACCCCTACGCAACTGTCTCACGCGTCTTAAGTCCATCCGTTCCTGACTGTCCCCAGGACTCGCTGAACTCCGGCTACGAGTACAGGAAGTTTCGACAGCACTGGAAGGTTACCAGGCTCGTGTAGTCAAAGAGTGGGCTCGCTCCGTCGCGTGGACGACCGACATTCGCAGCGAGTCGCGGGCAGTTCAGAGAAAGAGGAAGAGAGAGGGGAGAGGTAGGCAGAGAGAGAGAGAGAGAGAGAGAAAGAGAAAGAGGAGGAGAAAGAGAAAGAAGATAACCCTCGAGCCATACCTACTCAGCTGATCGTGAGAGTTACATACGAATCAGCTGACTCCGTCGATTCCTCCTCGCGCCGTCGTTCTCACACTGGCTCACTAGACTCATTGCTGTTTCTCCCATTGTTCTTCATTTTCTCACTGAGAATTCTTCCATCCACCTATGACACGCATGCTCCCCAGAATCTCTCGAGCCATCGTGCCGTTCTCTATAGCCGTCATCTCTCTGTCCCACATACCTAACCGATCCGTAATAAAATCCTACACTGTATAGTAGCTGAAAAAGATGGCTCGTTGTCCTCTCTTAGAAAATTTGCCAGCAATCGCTGAGCCATCCAAAGGAGGAGAGCGCGAGATAGATGAAGCTGGAGCAAATGAGAGAATAAAGAAGAGGAGAGGAGGAGGAGGAGATGGCAGGAGGTGGCAGGCGATACGTTAGCGGGTGAGTTCGGCTCGGTGGAGACCTGGTGCCTGCTGAAGGAGGTGGCGGAGGCGGAGGTGAAGGAGGAGGGAAGGAGTTCGTATCGCGGATGGCGATGGCGATGGCAGAGTCAATGTCCTAGCGCTCGCACTGGGTCACGGCGAGTTGCGGGCATCGACCCAGCGCAGCTCCTCTTTACTTTGCACAGAGTTGCTCGCCGCGCTCCTTCTATACTCTGTATATACACGCTATACTTGCTATACTGATTGTGACTATATACTGGGTGCTCGCGAGAGAACTTTCTGTCCTCTTCTTCGTCTTCTTCTGCTTCTTCTTCCTCTTCTTCTCTATGTCTATCCGTCCATTTTACCCTCTCCCCTTCATCCCAATGGATAGTCGCCACTACTGTCACCGCCTACCCATCCAATCATCCAGCCAGTCAGCCACCCACCCACCTATCTATTAAACCACCTCCAGCAGTGATAAGCTATATCATACGAAAGGCGAATGAAAGCATCGTGCTCGAGGTAACGTATGATCTTGGGGGAAATTATGTCGCGAAAGGACGCGGACGTGTCTCTGTGAAAGATAATGGAAGAAATTTATACGAACAGTGGAATTCAGTTGTTTGGTTAAGAAAACGCTATGTAGCTGGTGGCGAGTTGTGGCGGATTTACTGTCGCGCGATTGGGCACCAGCTTTAAAGTGCGTATGGAGATTCTTCTAGACTGAATTCGATCATTGGGAATTAATTCTCAAGCGATTTTTCGACTAGCTAACTTCGTATACGCTTACGTGTGAACTCTTGTGCTTGATTGTTATGTGTCTAGTCTATTTACCTTCGTGCCCCTCATCCTATTACACAGTTCACCTTATCCAGTTATCGGCTTAAGGAACTTTTGATAAAGTCTGTTATCGCTTGAGAGAAAGTAAAGGGAGATGGAGAGTGAATGGTTGATCCTGTTTAGATACCTGACCTGAGTGCTCAATGATATTTTCCAATTACCTAATTAACGGATCACCCAAATACCAAATGATTCTAGAGGATTGACGTTACTGGTTTCAACCACGTGGTTATGACGAAATTAGAGGAACGCTCCGAGATATTTCACCGAAATTACACAGAGAGGAGCTCTCGATCGGAACCGTTACATCCTCACCTCCAATTGCTCGGTTTGTTCGGTTTGCTCAGTTTGCTCGGTTGGTTGGTTCGTGTGGCACCCGATGCCGGCCCATTTTTTAACTTGCTCTTCCCTCTCTCTTTCTCTCTTTCACTCTATTCCTCTCGCAGGACCCGACGCTCTTTCACCCTGGACACCGACACGCCAGGCCACTACTACTACTCTCAGTCACCGAGATCGGGAACATTACCGTACCTCCTCCAGCTTCGTTCACAATCATCGATGTAACGGGTCTCGATGACCACGGACCTAGTTCGTTGATGGTTTTTCATCGGGCAACCCGATAAGAGTTACCGCAACCTTTGCCGGGGCACAGAACCTGGAGCAAGAAACCATAAGTGATCTTAATTTTTCTATGTCATTGCTTTCCACATATTCTAACTTGTTATTTTATTCTCTCTCTCTCTGTTTCTCTTTGACGATGAGAGATGATGTCCTGATCGCGATCATTGTCGCGGTCGCGGTCGCTCTGACTTGCCCCGCGGACTCGATGAATGAGTGGCGTCGAATGGTGTGGAATGACGCAGCGGTGGCGCGTCATGGGCCAACCGCGTTCAAGTCGTGAGAGTACACGAAATCTCTCCGACGAGTGGACTTTCACTTTGTTTCTCTTGGTTGCATAGACTACTTTTCCTTTCGAGCCCTTGGCTGCTCCTGACCATACCGTTTAGTTTAAGGTTCCCCGAAGGTCTCGCCAGTTATCTTTCTTGTACTCGGCTCCCTTTGTCATTCAGTAGCTTCGTTCGGGCGCTTTGGTGTACGCGCGATGCTGGTCTTAATTGGAAAGGACACAGATTTAGGTAATTAGAACGGCAGTGTACCAGACTCCGGATTCAATTGTTCATCCTCGAAGAGCAAATGTATCCGGAAGATTCTGGACAAGTCTGATGCAGTTTACGTTGACAGATCGGGGGATAAGGGTAAACTCGAGGAGATCAACAAGACGAGTCAAGGGGAGTGGAGAAAGAGAGAGAGAGGAGCGCAGACGGGTCAAGTAAAGAGAGGGCAAGGCAGGACAAGGCAGGACAAGGCAGGACAAGGCAAAGTGAACCGAGACAAGACGAGTCGAGGAGGGACTCCGGGGAAGCCGAGACAAGTCAGTGAGTGAGTGAGTGAATGCGTGCGTGAAGGCCTTAAGAAGAGAGGAGAGAGAAGAGAGGAAGAGAGGATGAGAAGAGAGATAAAAGAGGAGAAGGTGAAGTGGAGGGAGAAGAGATGATGCAGTTGTGCGTTTGCAAGGAAGGCGGAAGGAGGAACCGCGGAGGGAACCGGTCCCGGTCACTGGGCCACCAGGAGGCCGTCGAACTCGCCACTCTGTCCCTTCCCCTTCCTCGGGTTCGCTACTCTTCCCTTTCCTCTCCCTTCTCTTCTCGGCTCGCCTCCTCTCGCTCTGCCATCGTTCTTGCTCAGCTTTAGGCCAGCTCTGCCTCAACTTCTTCAAACAATGTCAGTCTTTATGGGCAAGAACGACGATACCAGTCGATACCCGCTGATATCTTGTGACCAAGAGCTACCACGCGACTATCTTTCTACTAAGTCATTTCGCGGCTAAATCTTCGCCACACCTTTTGTATATCCTCCTGATAAATCGTACGTAAAAAACCTCCACTCTTTCAACGTGGATCTTGTAATTAGTTTACTTTGATTAAACCGCGGGAATTTTTCTTTTGCCATTCTAGTTACGTATATCACTTTTTCTTACATTTTTTCTTTACTTTCAAAAATTCTGTCGAGTGAAAATGTGATTGAGGCTTCTCATACGTTTATCATTAATAATTTACTGTTTCATGTTTATAAAAAAAACATAGCGGTCAGGCACTGAAAAATTATTAATATTAAAGGTTAAAATAAAATTAATTAAAATACTCTCAGGAACCTCTAACTTATGTTGCCGATTAAAAATATTTTCCTAACTATTCCACGAGAGTTTGATATGCATTTATCAATTACAAAAATTTTGAATTTGCATAGCGTACAAAACAAAGTCAACGCCATCTCTGACAGACTTTGAAAAGCTCGACGATGGCTTATCATTTGCTCCTATTCTTAACCTACATGGATACACTAGATTGATCGTAACGCCATCTAGCAGTTCCCAGAAGAGTTACCTTTGGTCTTAACAACATTAATCTCATTCACTCGTGTACCAATAAAGATTTGCAGACTCTAGTTCGTACAAGAACCCAATAATAAATCAATCAGTTGATAAAAATCACGGATAACGTTTACAATCAAAATAATCGATCAACAATGACGTACGACGCCTATTGTGTTTATCTAATCCGTTTAATATTAATTACATGGATTTAGTCCATTCCTTTTAGAATTCGGTAAACATATTGGTTCAAGGACACAAACAGGTTCTGAAGATTGACATGGTACATAAGAGGGTGAACATGTCGCCGGTTCCTGTGGCGTACAACACGGCATGCACTGAACTTCGCGGACTGGAGGACAAGGTTGGCAAGGTTGGCAAGGTTGAGACGAAGGGATGCATATAGGTTTACTATCGACTTCGCAGACATATTGCATCTCCATTGGCAGATCATTTCTCACGGTGAGACACTTGCCCTGTATGAGATAGCAATAGGACAGGGCGAGGACAGGGTTACCACTGTAGGGTAGATGATGTGGATTGGGAAGATGTCCTGCGACGTCAATGTGGGTGAATTTCAAGGGTGAACAACCGCAGACGCCGTGCTGGAATGATTAGGCCATTAACAGTTAATTATACGTAGGAAGTAAGTATCCTGTTTATTGCGGCCTATTAGGACTCAATTGTTATATCACAATTATTTATATAGTAGCGACTAGTATACAAAAATAGTAGGCCATATGAAAGGCATTATAAAAGCAATAATAAAAAGGGGTATTTTAAAGTTAGATGATAAATGGTTGTCTGTGGAAAGCTGTAAAAAACTGTACAAGTTTTACTGAGCTATTCAGTTCAAACGCAATTAGAGTTGCGATTTATACTGAATAGTACTGTATAGGATAGGGTGTAGAGAAACTACTGGCTGGGGGTGATCAGGGATCAGGCGAGCTGGAAACAAAAAAGGGATAAAATTTTCGAGTTGTTGCAACTCCATCATTATTTTTGCTGCTTCTGGACCTCCTCGGTAGAATCCTTAATTAGAAATCGATTGGCGAGTGCCAGGATAGGAGCACCGGTGGGCTGATCTGGCAAATCACCAGCACTCCCTGCCACGTCCAAATGGCAAAATTTTATAGGTTTTCCCGAGCCTACGCCGTGCTGAAAGTTTTAGTCGAAAATGATGTCAAACCTGAAAGCTTCCGCGTGAGATATAAAAAGGCGTGCTTACCTTATCAAGACCAGAGGCCTTAATGAGAAATGCTGCCGGACCCTGATGACCTCGATTGTTCTTCGTGCTGGGATCTTTGACAGCCTGCAGGACATCGTCGCCTTCGGCTCGACCCTCATGAAACTGGAAGTCCTCTCTGCGGATCCTGGATATTTCGAAAGGATCAGCCATGACCTCACCAGAAGCCTGAAGCTTTTCGGCGTTGCTGACCAGTCTGGCAACGGCGTTGTCCATGGCAATCTGTCGGGTAGAACAAAAAATAGATAAACAATTAAGGAACGATTAATAAAAATCCTCAAAGTTTCGTTTTAAAGGAAAAACTCAAGTTTCTATTATTAAAATTACTCACCGAATATCCATGACCGGCGCTAAGGACAGCGTGTCCTGTCAGGGTGGCTATGGTGAAAATGTGCGGATTGACGGAGCACAGAGCCATCTCCTTCATGTGATATAGTGCGTCGGCCATTGCCATTCTGCCTTCGGCATCGGTATTACCCACGCGTACTCTAACACCGGATTTCGCTGTTATCACTTCGTCGGAGACATACGCATTCTCGCCGACGCTATTCCGAACGACGCAAAGTGTCGCGACGACCTTTACGGTTGGTGGTTGCAGTAGATTTACCACCTACACGAGAAATGCCTTTTCATTAGTTTTAATTCTGATTAAATCGTTTTCTTATATGTTTCATCAATTAATTATGGTAATTTAACTAACCTGCATAAATCCAGCGCAGGCAGCTGCACCGCACTTATCTCTGGACATGCCGGCCATACTTCCGCCATACTTAATATCCGCACCTCCCGTGTCATAGGTCACACCCTTACCGACTAGCATCACAGTCTCGAGAACGCAAGCAGGATTCGCCGGTTCATAGGTCAAGAAAATTATACGACCAGCATGACGTGGAATTACGGAAGCTGCACGATTGACACTTGCAAACAGAGGATACTCTTGTAACAAGGTATCCTGGTCGTTCACCACTTGCATCGTGACATTTGATCCGCAGAACAATTGCGCAACGTATTCCTCGACGCGTGGAGGCGCCATTCTTTCAGGATCGGCTCCTCCTGTGAATACCTTTAAATTCAATATTCGACATTTCTTTCTGTCGAGCAAGAATGATATCATTCTCAATGAACTGAATGCTTCAGTGAAGAAATTATTTTTCTATTCTATCAATTTCCATGTAACTTTTGCATCTTACCAATATCTCGGGCGACGTATCTACCGCTTTCCAAGGCAGACGCCAGTTTTACGACTCCCTGAAGTTTCTTACTGCAAATTGGACTCCAGACACCAAGTTGGCACGCCTTGTAACATTTCTCAGGACCAATTTCCCTCACCTCCAGTGGCTGGAATTCATGAGAAACCATGCATATGTTGAAATCCTATAGTTCACTAGTTGGTATCCATGGTATCTCTCTTCACCTCAATCTCATCAACTATTCATCCATTCATCCACTGATCCACTTATTCATTCACCGAACAAGTTGGTACAAGTGTGTCTCCAGTTCCTGGAATACTTACTACATAAAGCCCTTCGAGTGCACCCAGAAGTGTCACCAGCTCGACATTCTCAAAACGGACATCCGGTAAAAGTGCCAACAGCGGGCAACGTACACCAGCCTTCAGAGCTCTGCGATATGGAAGAGAACAGAAGGGAAAATTTCGTTAAATATACAAGAGACATCTCTTGCGAGATTCTGGCGTTTATAAATAGAATAAGTTATCCGGAGGCAGGTCGTGTAACCTTTGGATTCCCTTGGTCGCTGCTTCCCCAAAGCTTCGAACGTCATGATAATCCATATTGAGGGGACCCGTTGGACTGTAAACAAGCCTTTTTGCTGGTAGATTAATAGGGAGAACAGCTCCAATCGTCCCCAAAGCGGAGTCGATTTGTGCAGCAGCATATAGAACCGTTTTGAAGGGTTCTGGTTCATCGAATCCGGGTGCGCTTCCAGATACGAGGATGATCCCATCGTAGTCGGCGCTGCACAGGTTGGCTTCGATTTTCAACTGACAAGGCATCCATCTGAAAAAAAGAACTCGAAACCCTTTATCAAACTTGCTTAACCGTCTTATCTATGCTACAATAATTTCTGAAGATTACGCATTCAGTTTTAATTAGTCCTCGCAATGCATTAGAGGTAGTTTTAAAATCGACTATACCGACTGGTTCGACACAACCAAAACAAAAATCAAACTAAATAAATCAATACTGTAACGTACTGGTGCACGGTTCGCTGTACTATAAAAAGTTTCTTTTTCCCTGGAATCTTTAAAAAAAATCTTTGTTTTGTTGTCCTGGTATTTGTTTTTATTATTATGAGTCCTTTATTGATGAATTCATACGGTCGTAACTGTTCTGCAGGAGGCAAAGGCTAACGAGAAAATAACTGCGTTAAATTCCAAAGCCATTACTCTCAATTTAAGAGAACGTACCACCCGTAAAAGGAGAGACAAGTGGCACGAGTCTGTGATTGGTAGCTAATCTTAGGTCAGGAATAATAAGTTTCAGAGTTAATATAATATGCCCTATGCACATAGCCCCCTATTCAGTCCCCTCAAAGGTTCGGCGTCCGACGTAGTCAGTGGCTCCGTTTCCAGCGTACAGGATTTTTAGATAGGATTAACCAATCGCCTGCAAGGTTTGAAAAGAAGGAGCGATATAATTGGTGAATCCTCTCTAACTAAATCCTATACAGTGGAAACGTAGCCAGTGGTGCTACGCATGCCTACGTGACAGGAATGGTCGATCGATCGAGTCGACTATGCGCGAGAAAAGCATTCCACGAGGAGCATCTTCAGGATTTCAAGAACATGACAACTGTTCCTGACACTGGAGGCTGCCAGCTGAAAGTTGAATCCTGAATACGAGGAGACGCGTCCTCGTGTCGGTGACGTTTTAACAGAGACAAGAGTGAATACTAGAAGGAGATAAAAAAGAGAAGGAAGAAGTGTCCTGGTCTTGACTCTTTTTTGGTGTCTTTAAGGATACAAGATAAAAGTGTAGAGAAAGCAGTCGGAGGTTGGAAGAAGGAACGTACGAAGAGACTATCACTAAAAGTTATATTTAAAATGAAAAAAATAATGGCGAGTGCGAACAGAATAATCTTAAATCAATCGAAAGACGTGTGAGACGTGAAAAGACAGGAAGAAGGGTTAGTGCCGATCAAAAGGAAGACTGACGGAAACAGGAAGAAGGGTGCTGAATTTGCACACTCACCTCGACTCCACAGCCATTATGGATTTTCCCAAAGAAAAAACTGAAGCAAATGTCAATGGAGGTAAACACGTTTCTCAGGCGTACGTGGACTCGCGGTTCCCTTGTTACTAAGATGAATCGAACTTTCGAAACAATGACAAGAAGCGGATGGATTTCACCAGGAACGTACTGGCGTATTACGAGTTTGCCAGCAATTTCCTGAGAAACTTTATGGAGCGGCAGCTGATTCGAGAGCCGTGGTCGAAGAACAATGGACGGCGATCGTCCGGTTTTCTGAGCGAGGGGATGGCGAGGGATGGTGGGATGCAGCCTGGAACGATGGTTGCTCAGATGACGAACGTGGTTGAGAATGATACTGCTGCGCACTCTGTCGGCGTCTACCGACTTGGCATCACTTCCTGCTCAGTGACGATTTTTTGTCCTGCGACTCAACGATTTCCTCAGTTTCAAATGTTTTTCAGCACCTTTCAACACTTTCCTAACAAACTTATGTTTCTTCTTGTCTTTTGTATCCGCCTGAAGTCTCCACTTCACTCTTACCCTACTCCACTTCACGTCACTCTGTGACGATCCGCTTTTCATTCTCCACCACTGTGAGTAGGAAAACGACGCGCGACGTACCGACGTCGAATCAGAGTAGATACTTGTAGTAGATGTAGTGACGCAAGTCTACCTACTGCAAAGTATTCTCAGGCAAGGCCTGGAGATTATTACCGTTATCACCTGTGCTATGATTGCCTGTTACTGTCGATAACCTCTTAGCTCGTTACGATCGCTGTCATACTGGTAGAGAAGTCGTCTAAAATTCATGAAAATCATTTTTTTTAATATTTGAAAATTAACAAATCAGAAATGTTTATATCACGGAGGGAGAAAATGGCGTTGAATCACTGGTACAATCAATGGACACCCGTAGGTTCCCTTCGATAAGCGTTATGTATTTAGCCAGGAGCGCTTTTGGAATTGCGCTTCAATGCGTGCTTTATCTACCTGAAATTCCTAAAGTATCCCTTTTCCTTCGCTCGTTCACTTCTTCGTCCATTCGTTCCTGATAACGAGATATCTCTCCGCTCGCACAGGACGATATCTCGTGAAACTGGAGCGTGGAGGTCTTATCACTCATCTACAGCCACAACTGTTAGCAGTTTTCAGTGAAGGTTTCGAACTCGCTGAAAGGCCGAAGGGGCGTACGCGTTTTTGGGTAGAAAAGTTGTAAAATCCCTATTCGAGTGTATAGAATTAATTATATTTTTATCAATGTGCATATAATATATTTATAATATAATATTTACATGTCGCGAAGTAGGTCAACGAAAAAGAAGTGCTACTTTCAGTGGCTAGAACGCTGATGAAGTTCGGCTTGCCATTGAAGACGTCCTGAGTCCTATGTATATAGGTATATAAAATCAATAAAATGCACTATCCATAAGGAATTGCGGAAACTTGGGATGGGTGTAGATATCATTCATGCAAAAAAAAATAAGCTCGCAAACACGCGTTGACGCCTAACTAAGTAACTAATCTAATTTCGCAATATAAGATAAGGGCTAACGGTTCAGCCACGGTGTAACAAAAACTATAAAGGACTTTTTTGTACCGTGAATCTTGGGAAAAAAAACTGATTTCCCATTATCAGTTTTTTTTCTATAATACTGAACTCTTTGTTCAGACGATAAGTTTCCATTTGTTTCGTGATTTTGTATTCTGCTTCTTCGAATTTTGATTTCCAGCCATTCGATACTGACGAATAGCAAGAAATCGATGAGTATTTATCAATACAGTTGGTTAAGAGTCATTTGTCCTAAAATCGATTGCCCTAAATTCGTTTGCCCTAAATCGTTTGTCCTAACGTTGTTTCTCCTAACATCATTTGCCCTAAACAGTTAATTGTTCCAACGGATTGTTTGTCCTAAAATCGTTTCTCCTAACATTGTTTATCCTAAAGTATTAATTGTCTTAACACTTTCACGTCCGCACGGTTCACAAAAATTGTCTTCTCTGTCGTCGGAACTTTTTGCAAAGTTGTTCATTAAAATGTATATAACAAACGGGTTGCAAATGGCACCACGTTGGTGTCACCGGACGTGAAAGTGTTAATGGATCGTTCGTCCTATAATCGATTGGCTTAAGCGGTTTCGCTTGTAGATAAGAATTTTTTTTATAACCACTACAAGTGCAATATTATGTTAGTCTAACCTAGTTCTACGTGAACCGATCTCGCGACAAAATGATCCCAAAACAAATTATCCCAAAGGTAACTCACCCTCAATGAGCAAATGCTGTTAGTTATCACAGCATTGAAATTCTAAGCTATTGCAACCTAATCTAACCATTTACAATGCCATCACAGCATTACACAATTTTTCCATCAGACTCGCTCGTTCGCTGACGATATTTTTATGACTGAATCACCATCAGGATTAGTAATAATATAGCTTCAAAGGAACATTAGGTTATTCAATATTTATTCAAGCCTTATGATTATCATCACTTTAGGAGGTCTACCCAACGCCATTTTTTAAGTGACTACTACGACAGTATTAAAATTGATAGATGATAATGCGCATAAGATAAGCGTCGATGGTAGAGGGAGGGAGTACACATGTAGGATATGATATGTAGTGGATTTGTGTGAAGCAATTATGATTTCCATGCATGAACAAAAATCCATATATCAATTCGACAATTAATTCGTCAATTAATTCGAATTACTCAACATTCTCGAAACATTGGCGTGGGATCATTTACCTCGGAGATCTATTGCCACGGGATCAATTGTCGCCGGGATCAATTGACGGGTTACCAGCTTAACCTAACCTAACCCAGCTCTGCACAGTGTAGCCTAGCCCATCTCAGTGTCGATTAAGACAAACAATTTTAGGGGGAAAAAAAAGATAAAATACTCGATTATTAGGACAAACAATTTTAGGACAAACGATCAATTGGGGTAAACAGTCATTAGGATAAACAAATTTAGGACAAACGGTTTAGGACGAATAATTTTAGGTCAATCGATTTTAGGATAAATAATTATTTCCCAATACGGTCACGCATTATAGTGACGATATCTCACAGTTCACTAGTCACAATTCACAATCTGATAGTTTTTTTTTGTCAATTAGCACTAATGAAGTATGAGTTATAAGTACATGCGCAGCCATGCTCAAGGTCAGTTAACCTCCGGCACAAAAGAAATTGCGCAAGAGAGCCGATCGATAAAAAATAATTGGAGTCTGTTTAGTTGCGCCACTTTCGCACTGATCTTGTCATCACAGCCTCGTTATCGAGCCTTTTGTCATCTCATTGGCTACCTCAAGAGAAACGTCCTTAAAGGCGTTCAGCTTCTTCACGTAGGTCTCATCCAGATGGACCTTCCCATTCTCACCGACTTGTCCCGGAAATGTCTTCTCCGTTGCACCCACATTATTTGGATTTGAATTCCCGGAATTAACACTTCTATTTTCGTTTGCGGTTTCACTACCGTTCGTGGTATCCTGATTCTCGTCGAGACGTTTCGTGCCGGCATAGAGTCGTGGTTTACCCGGCGACAGTCGCGACAGCTTCAGAGCAAGAGGATGAAGAAGATGTTCCTCGTAGATGTCGTTCTTGGGGTCAGCGGTCAAGAGACTGACAATTATGCCCACAAAGATAGTAGTGAAGCTGCCAATGAAGGCATAATACATATAGGTGATACCATAAAGGTGGTCCAGAGGTGAGGAGGCCTCGTTGGACCCGACGATCGAACTTGGCGTCGTCGACATCATCATTGAACTTGCTGAAGTAGAAGTGACCTCATCCTGCGGTAGATACGAGACAATCGTAGCTGGTCTGCTGATGTAGGGTGAGAATGTGTCGTTATAGCACCCTTCGGTTGAGAGGGGTAGAGTCTCGGTGTTCTTGGTAATAGTGAGACTGCCAAAGGTGATCCAGAGGGTGGTTATGTGGCTGAAGATCATCCCGGCCGATGCCCCTTTCCAATTAGCGCAGGGTACCAGCATCGCCAGGAGGAAGACGCCTAGTAGAGGGCCAGAAGTCGCTGAGGTCATCAACATGGAGGATTCTATAACTCCGGATAACATGCCGACGAGGAAGCTGGCGCCCATTATCAAGAATCCATAGAGCACGCCGATGATTTTAATGGCGCGCAACTGGTGCTTGTCTTTGAGTCCACTCAGAGCAGGTATCTGTCCCAGGAAGTCTTCGAAGGTTACAGTTGCCAAGGAGTTAAGGTTGGACACGGCCAGGGTGAGCGCACTGTTGAATAGCGTCGCCATTACAAGTCCCAATAATCCTGGCAGGTAGACGAATTTATCCTCTACATAGAATGGAACGATCTCATCGAATTTTGAGATGTAGCCAAGACTCAGAGGATCGCAGTCCGCGTAACTAGCGAAGATGACCATCCCGACGACCCACGAAAGGGAAAATAAGACCGCGATCACCGGAATGTTCGCCATCATAGTCCTGAGAAGGTAAATGAAATTCATCGAATTAAAATATTGCTCCAGGCCGATAAAACTCATTCCTCATCGACTAAAAACTCACTTGACAACTTCTCCCTGACTCTTCATACTGCAGTATCTCTGCACGAAATTTTGTTGACAGCCAAAAATTGAGAGGCTCATAAACAGCTGCCCAATTATTGCAGACACCGTCGTCACACGGATCGTTGGGTCCATGTCGAAGCTAAAAATTATAAATTAATTAAACTGTCAATACGTTCCAGTTAGCCTTGATAACGGTTAATCTCTTGACTATATCTATTAGAATTTTCTTTAAATATTCTAGCAACGTACTTGAAGAAGTCAAGACGGCCTCGCTCGTAAGTGACGTTGAGTACAGTTCCAGCACCACCGACGTCAACGACACCCTGTATAACTATCGCAACCGATACGCCAATCATAGTCAAACCCTGCATGACGTCCGATACAATAGCAGCCTTGAGTCCTCCCTGGAAATAATAATACCAAGATACACCCAAGTCTAAGAAAGTTAAAATTCCCCCATAAAAGATGCCACGCCAATAAAATAAAACATAAAATATACCATGACAGTAAAGATGACCGATATCGCAGTGATGGAAAAGATGCTGGCCCAATACGGAAGACCAATAACAGTTTTGAGAGCAACGCAGGGAGTAAATACAGTCACAGCAAGATTGAGTAAGCTGCGGATCACGTAAGAGAAGCTAGCAAGACATCTGACCAGTTTGGAATTGAATCTTAAAAGGAAAAAAAATAAATAAAATCGATCAGTTGATTGTGAGATAAGAGTCATTATGAAGTATACAAAAAAAATTAACGTGGTATTAATTGTATTAATTAACTTGTATCGATAGTCACCTCATATCCAAATACTGATAGACCGATGTAATCCCAAGACTGTAGTAGACAGGAACAAAGATGTAGCAGACAATGGGATAAGCCAAAAGCATCCCGTAGAGGGTCTCCCACATGGCGCTACCCCTATAATACAGTTCAGAAGGGTAGCCAAGGAACGATCTGACACCAAGAGTTCCTCTGGCAATGGACAGCATCATGGCGCCCATAGAGACGTTTCCCATGGCGAAGACATAGTCCGCCTTGGTTTCCTTCTTCTTCGTGCGAAATTTGCCCCATAGAGGAATGATGAAAGACACGACGATGAAGACGACGAAGACCAGGTAGTCTATCGCCATCGATGTGGTCTCCATGCTCATCTCGTAGTTTTCTTGTCTGCCGAAGATACACCACACTGAGAAAAAGAATCCGCGAGGTCAATCGAAACGTAGTTGACTCAACTACGCCTTGAGGTTGGACACGGCCAAACAAATGGAAAGGTTGAGCCTAAGTAACGATTTAGTTGAGACTTTTCGTTGAGCCAACGATTTTAAAAGTTCAGGAAATCAATTATTGATTCAATACCAATTTATTAGTATATCTGATATTATCTGTGCAGTTGATTCAATTTTTCGAATTATTAAGTTAATATTAATAACTATTGAGTTGCTCGTATACCATAGTTCATTGACTCAAAATTCATGTTTTTCTTTTATTCCTAGATTTCCTTCGCGGTTAACGTAATCAACCAATGTCATTCACATAAATCAGTATTTCTATCGCTTAAACTATTTAACTTTTTACAGTCCACTCAACGCTACGTTTAATCTAACTCGATCGTATTTGCATTCAATTGTCACTGAGGAGATTGGCTCAACTACGTATTGCATCAAGTTACATTTCATCGTAAATACCCTCAATCACAGTATCGTTAGTTTACATTAATACGAAGTTGATATATAATCGAATAACGTAATTAGCTCAATAAGAAAATGATATAATTCGATCAAGAAACGTGTATTTACCTCTATAAAAATTTCGTCAGTACAGCTACCAATTGTGCAACCTCATGGTGTGGTTGACACCATTTTTATTGTTCTCTCAGTGCACGTATGACGAATAAATAACCAAGGAACGATAACGAATCGATGAATATGTAAAAGGGAATAATAAGGATACTAGGTATAAGGAGTATTTATCGTTTGAGGTTGAGTTAGTTAGAAAAACTATGAAATTTCGTTTGTTAACGTAAAATCGCTGAGTTTAAGGATTGGTCAGAATCTATGGGGAGGTTGTCCTAATGGCTTGAAGAGGTTTGAGAAAGTGTTTTTGTTGGTTAAAGTGTCAAAGAGGAAGGATCGAACGAATGAGGTAACCGATCTAAACAGATAGAATTAATGCGAGCCGATCGACGCTTTGGCACGTACTGACTACTAGGAGGTGAAGCACTCGGTGTTATTATGCTAACGACCGGCAGACTCACTCCCTCTTATCTCCGTGATATTGTTTACCGTCATCCTTGCTGAGTACCATCAGCATTTTCTTAATATTGTCACAGGGACCGTCGAAGACAATAAAACTTGTACACAAAAGCGCGTGCACCCGAAAGGCAAGATTTTTCGAGAAAGATAAAATGGATTGTTGCAATAATCATGAGAAAAATGAGAACGTCATTAGAGATTCGTTTATTTCAACCCTTTAGGTTCGTCACGATGATTTTCGCTGATTCGATCAAGATTCTTTGGTTGGTGAAATCGTTGAGTTGCAATTTGAAAAATTAAATTGTCGACTATAGGCTAAATTTTCGTAAAACTTCGCATAATCTCGAGCGATCGTATATCGATCGTGAGTCGATCGTATATCGATCGCGAATCGATCGTAACTGCAGTCGACTTGTCCTCTTTGCCCTAGAAGTGAATATAATGAAACACCGGTTGCGCATCTGTTTAACAGCTGCGGTTAGCAGAATGACGCCTGGAGCAGATCGATTATATGTACCGGAATAAGAAGTTGCATAAGAACGATAAATAGAAATAGCGAGAAGCGACGAAATTCGAGAAGATATTTTTTGGATCCCGCTTCTTATTATCGCGACAGATAAAGATATGTGAATTTTAGTTTTTAAAATGATAGAATGACAAACGAATGACCTCCGGCTTGACCTTGCCCACCATCAGACTGATTTTTCCACAAAAATTTTGTAAAATTCCAAAGCTTTATTATCCACGCGAAGAGTCGTATCTAAATACATTGACGTAGAGAAATAATATTTCTTTTCCCAAAAAGATACGTAGTCAAGCCAATATATAATCGTTGGCCCTAATATTCTTGCAATAAATATAATATCCAGGAATATTTATCTATAAAAGAGTTTTATCTAATTTACGCCAATTAGTTTGATAGTTTTAATCATGCCACTACGATTGTCGTCATCAAATCCTCGTTTATTATGCGTGTTAGCCTATATGCGTGGCTGCGTGCGTGCCGTCAGGCAGAGAGAAGGAAAGAGTCAGTGAGAGAGAAAGAGAGAGAGAAAGAGTGAGAGAGCGTGACCAAGAGAGAAGGAGAGCAAGAGAGAGCGAAACGATTGCCAGACGTACACAAATAGTCTGGATGTTTCCAAGAATAAAATGAGTTGAACCTCGTGACTGATCGCAGTATCCCATGACCGGCAAATTACGAAAACACGACGTCGATTCTGCAGCCGATAAACTTGTTTACTACAGTTTCTTAATCGCACAGATTTTTACGAGTCAATCGGCGCAACCATAATGCCGGAGAGGATCGGTTAAAAAAAAAGATCGATACAAAAAAAAAGACAAACCATACATAATATTTCGCATTCCATTTCTCGTCGTTCCTTTTATCCCTTGACTCAATACAATAGATGCGATAGTTTGTGCATGTGCTAATGGCACGATCGCACCTACCTCATCGGCGTCGTGACGCTGGGTTAAACCGGCTTATTTCTTTTTCCTCCGTCTTAATTGCAAATCTTCGCGGAAATTATTGAAAGTCGGACTTTTGCACTTTCCGATACACGTGAAGATCCTTAAGCATAATTTCCGATACCAAGAATGCACTAGGACAAAGAAGCGTAAAGGCTATTAAATTCCGACGTTCGATAGTACATGGCGTTCTGCGGATTTCGATTAAAAAAAAACAAGAGGAAATGGTAGACGTAATTTTCCGCGTAGTGTTTGGTTACGGCTTTGGTGTAAATGACATCCGGACGATGGAAGGGGAGACGCGTGCGGCGCACGTATATTGCGTGTCTAAGCTCTGGCTTTCGAGTTCGCAAGAGTCTGGGAGTCACTCGTCAAATATTTGCTCCCCTCGATGCTACCTTAATCGGCCATTAATTATCGTGTCAACCGTAGCACACTCTCGTACATGTTTCTGCCACGCGTTAGCCACGTGGAAATCAATCACGATTTACTTTCTTTCCTTCTTTGCTTTTCCACCCTGTTTCTTTAGATGCAGATTTATGCATTTACGGACACGCGACAGTTCTCTTTGATGCAGCGATCGTATTGCCTTATCTAGATCTCTCTCTCTCTTTTAATACCGTTTGCATCCTGGTGATAACAATGTTTTATTATTTATATTAATAACGACAAGGTGTTACGTTACGGGCAAATCTTGTGCAATATGAAAAATATTATCGTGTGACGTTGACAAAAAAATAAATAGGAAGTGTCAACCGGTGGCGAGTAATTACGAATATGAATGAATTACAGAAAGATTTATTTGTTTTGTCTATATCTATGTAACTACACCTTGTGGTCCGTGAGGTATGGATTTGGGGAGAGAAAAAGATTGCGCAAATAGATTTACCTTGCGAAATAAATAATAGCCTCGTTAGTATATAACGATGCGAATGGGGTAAGCCGTGATGACTGATAAGAATCTTTAATAAGGTGATTACAAAGTGCTTAAAAAAAATGACAACTATACTGATCGTTGAGTTATCGATGTACGTACGAAGCACGTTATCTGTAGATTATCAATATATATATCGATTGGCTACCTATAATATTTTCGGTTAAATTCGACAGACATTCTTATTCATCCCTTGGTCGACATCCCTCTTACCGGACCAACGTCCCACCCCGCGTAATAAAGTAATAACGTCCTTTTGAAATGGTCGGTGACGTCAAGGTAGGGACGATCCCATTTTTCAAAAGGGGCTTTATAATAATTTTTTTGGAAAATTCCCTTATCCGCGTGTATAAGTATTGTCCCGTCTGTCATCCCCCGTCGAAGAGAAAGCGAGAGAGAATCCAATGAAAAAAAAAAGAAATAAGCATATTGAATAAGCAGTATAAAGTAGGTATAGATGACGTAAATAACCAATAGCCGTGTCAAGGAGCGCGCTGACAGATTGACAATTGGTACCGATTGAACCGACGTCGCGACGCCGGTAAACCCCAACGCTTTGCAGTACGTGGGATTCCAATAAACGGTAAGTTTCCGCAAATATCTAAAGAAATTTATGGCAACGCCGACGCTGTCGTCATAGACGTTATAACTCCAGACGAATTCCATCGAATCCGTCTGGCCTACATTCCTCCCCTTCTACCAGCGTCATTACCATCATCAGCTATATCAACAGCATCCACGAGGTGCTCCATTTGAATGAAGAATCGCGTGCCTTTGTGGTTAGTCTCCAAAGCCAACGAGAGTCAACAGCGTCATGTGCTTCCGAGATATGTAAAGAAAACGATTATCTTTTCTCTTCCTCTCGCGCTCTCTGTTTCTCTCTCTCTCTCTCTCTTACTCTTCGGTAACATTTCCCTGGCAGGAGTTACCCGTTCTTCAGCCGTATCTGGTCTTGCCTCACGATTGACTCAGCCGCAATATCGCATACGATAACTATTCAATGCTATTGATAGCCGATTGTGTGCCTCCGAGGAATTCGATAATTATAGAAACCTGACAGCCGTAAGGCTGTCGCGCGTGAACGCGTGAAAACGAGTTAGTAGTCGGTGAATGCCAAATATAAGATTTTTTTTGTTTATTCCGCAACGAGCAGAGCGAGTGATTCAGCCGTGCTTAATTGAAGCACTCTCAGCGAGAGGGAGGAGGACGAACGAATGCAAGAATGAGGGAATAAATGAATGAATGAGCGAAGAAAGAAAAACACGAGGTTTCACGTCGGCTTTTTAGTTTCTTACAGAATTTCCAGGCGTAATGGAGGCGCGCGAGTTAACTCCAGTCAAAAACAAGTAATTCGGTGCTTGGTGCATTGAAATATAAGAAAGTAGTACCAATTATAACGTCATACACTTCAACGGCCGCTGCCCTTTCGCGTAGGAAATTCAAGTGTAATATTACGTCGTTAATTGAGAACACTCAGAGTCTCCAAAGGAGTTACTTACGAATTTTTTGACGTCATTTTCGTCCGTTCAGTCTTGACGTAACAGAGACAAGTTTCACGAACGACGGAAGCACCGTGTCTAGTGTTACTGTCTGACGAAATCTATCAGAGCAGAAGCCAAAGTCCTACCAGAAATATCTTCGATCATTTACCGATAACGCGTAGCCGATATCGTCAATGTATCGTTTAATTCGTCGATAACGAATCGCTATCACTAAGATTTTCATGTAAACATAAAGACAGCGGGAACAGTCCTCGAGCGATCTTATTCCGTAGAAGCAAAACTGACGCGTGTTTCGTTGAATTCGGTAGGAGTACGATTTGTCCTTGGCTCGATAGTTGGACGATGCCGACGCCGACGCCGACGACGTCCCGCGACGCTACGAACATAACGTAACGACGAAAGTTGCGTAAACGCTTCCGCACGCTCTTCGAAGCAGGAATCAAAGTCGACAGATCTGTACTTCCCGCTTCTCGTTCTTGAGAGACCAATCCTCAATGCCACTGCAGCCCATTCATACGTCCATTGACGCAATAGCGTGAGTGAGAAAAAGAACGGAAGGAGAAAAATTAAATAAAATAATGTAAAATATGAGAAAAACTGGTTTCGCGACGAGCAGAAACAGCTGTAAATCAAAGCGCGACGAATACGTCTAACAATTACGCATACGCGTACAATTGACATTTAGTTACGTGTCTTACGATGCTTTCAGAGCGCCGTATGACTAATCGCTAATCACGTGTCACTGACAGCGCCAGTCTCTGATTACAATTAAAGTCAATTAAAATCACCGTATAAAGCAATGTCTTAATTTAAAAAACGCGTCTCGATCGTTAGCTTAGACAAAGACAGAGTGAAGTTTTAACGAACTGACTAAGCAATAACAACAGTAATAATATATAGGAAAGATGGTAAAACCCGTTGATGGATTTACTGCTTTCACGTGTTCGCGTGGCCTATTATCACTTTATCGCTCTTCCAATACTAATTAGCGTAATCGTTAATATCCGAGTATATGTCGCGTGACGCTTCTAACGTTTCTAACGTGTACCTATGAAATGATCTTAAGAATTTGCGAGTATAATGAGTGCAGAGTAATGAGGCTTCATCTACTTGCTAGGGGAAGCAGTGGGAGAAGCAGAGGGAAGTCAGGCATAGACAAGAAGATAGAAGATAAGGATCGAGAGGAACAAGAGAAATCGATGATGAAATAGAGAAGAAAAGAAGAGATGAATCAATGAAGACTTTGGGAAAATGACGTTTTCGCAGGTTGACAACCTCCTGTAATTATCGGAACGGTAATACGAATAATTCAAAAGATGAAACAAGAGTTACGTAGCGAAATCGCAAATGGCGTAACGCAGGAGCGTCGGCTTCAAGAGGACGTAGCATAATAATAAACCTGTCGGGTTAAATTAATTTGATGTAAAACTGGAAAATAAGAGTCAAGTACGTACACGAATGAAAAGCTTGAGGTTTTCACGATTTATTCCAAAAATATCCTGACCGCATTACTCGATAAATTCGTGTTTATAAATAATCACATCGAAGCGCTTTTGGCACTTGGCAAAGTCTCCTAAAACTTTCCATCGATTAGATGTTTCCTAAGACAGAGTCCCTAAAGAGTGTTAAAAAAAAAGGCAGTAACGATCGAACGCGTAATAATAACAAGCACAACAGTGCAGCCACTGTAAAAAAAACGCCAATCACACAATTTTCAGGAAGTTAAAAAAAATTGTACAACTTTGCCGACTGCTCGCCGTTTTCACTTTGTAAAGCCGAGTACATACGTCTCTGTATGCATTGTCTGCATGCAAGTCTAAGAGAATTAGAATGCCAATGTGTAAACGACTGTGGAAGCGTTATAAGTTGTAAAACGTACGTCGATTCAAAATGGCGTTAGGATTCGCGCTAGCGAAAGAAGCACCAAGTCGAGCGGTAGGTAACGGCTAGCGACAGCAAGACGCGGCGTCCTGCCACTGACAATGAAAGAGGCCAGACTGGTCGCCAGCAATTTATTTAAAAACCTTGCGCCTCGATACGAACAAAGCGATGAACACGAAGAAGTGAGAGACATCGAGTCGCAAGTCCCAAGACCTAACACGCGACACGTGACCGCAAGGCCAACCTTACGACAAACAGGGAATTCTCTGTGCATCGTGCGATTCGCGCGTTCGACTATCGCAAAGCGTCGTTACAACGACATTTGCATATCCTTACGTATCTATTTTGCCAGAAATCTGAATGTCTGATGTCCAGTAAGGTAAACGTACCTGTGACCTAACGCGTCCCAGTTCCCGGATACTATTGCGAATATTTAGAATTTATTAAACGTTTCGCGAACAAAAATACTTATTTAATACTTCGGAAGGGCGTCCGTGATTTTTAATTGGATATATATAAAACGTATCGATTACAGTCCCCACGTAGATAATAATATAATTTTAAATTGTCTATTTATCGATTTTAATTGTCGGTTTATCGTAACTCTCGCGTTGCGACGGTAGTTGCACCCTATTTCTTATGCAATAAGCTAGGGAATTGCGAAGACCTTTTACCATCGTATTGTTTAGCTTTTATGTAATTCTTTCGGTTCGGGAAGAAGTAGGGTATTGCAAAGTGGAGCTTAACTTCTCGTAAAAGCACTTTTAACAATATCATTTTCGTGATCTGTTATTGGGACACGCAAATCCATATGCTGTACGAGTGTCGAGACTCTGTTTCGACAGTTGGTACGTCCTTGCGAAGTTGGGTAGGCTTAGTAATCGTACACCGCGTATTTACTTCGTGTTTACTGTTCGGGAGTAAGGGAAGCAATTGTTTACTGAAAAACTAGTTGAACCGAGTACATTAAAGATAAATTAAAGCTTATTGGAAAATCAGCTTGGTAAATACTTACTATTGATATTATATATTTCATCAGCCTCGGCCTGTACAATCTGTATTCGTAAAGTTATTTATTTTTGATCAGTGAGAGGTTATGACACTTTCGAAGCCTGCTTTCTATGGAGATGCGAACTGAATTCGATCATTCAAATATTTATTTTTAAGCTTAGAAAGTGGAAAGTAACCTCCCCCCCTCGTTCCCTTGGCTCCTAAAACGGAAGAAATTGTTTGGACACTTTTTTTAAGTCTTCGATTGACCCAAATATCCAAGTTGTCCGGAGACTGAGTCCTTCAGTGTCCGGGCATCGGAACGTGACGAATAGTAGCTGTGTGGACCCTGGGATTTTCGGGTTTTTCACAATATTTACGCATAAATAATAAAATACTGAATATTGTAATAAACAACGGACGTGTTTTAGAATCTAGAAATCCTAATCTTCAAGTTGGTTCAAGCCATTTTACACAACGCGTTGGTCTTTGTGCTAAATCGTTATTAAAATCCGAACATTGCTTAGACGCGCTGCTACTGGTACACTTACTTTACGGATGTAAAGTTAGATTTTTTTATGCGGATTGGTAATTACGGCCGTCAAGCAATTCCTGACGACAGGATTGGATATTCTGACGAATCGAAGTGGCAGAACGAAGATGAGATATTTTGCGAATTATTAATACGAAATATTCGGCAAAGTTGTCGAAACTTTATATCTTTCATGAGAATCGTGTCGGTCCGCTTCCTATTTCCGTGTCTTTATTATTCATCTCGATTGAGTTTCGCTCCATCTGGATTTTGCTTTGATTAATCCAGTATAGGACATCTGTACTGTAAATTCGCACGCGTTTAATTCGATTTACGAGTGAAACTTGGTTGTACACCTGGAATATGAGAAGGAATTACTTGCTCTAGGAGTTACGGGAAACTCGAAGCCCAAACGACGCGACCCAATGCAAGGTGCTATACGAAAGGAGGAAAACGAAGTAAAACTCGACTAACTCGGACGATGCCTTAGGTTATCTTAATGAGGATTGATAGAAATTAGAAACAAACTGGCTGATGTTGCTGCTCCCGGAGATGCTGAGATACGATCTTGATAAGGAAGAGTTGTAACGTACGATACAGTAAAGCTTCACTAGAGTAAAGTTCTAAACCTAATTTCATTATCTATCCTCTCCATCTCGCCGAGAGTTCTCAGAAGCCAAAGTCTCCGAGCTCCCGTTGGCTAGTGGATATTAGAAAAATTTTTTTTTGTTAAATTCCGGAAATTGGACAGACTTAATTATACCGTCAACTAATTCCCTATTGGTCGGAAGGTACGGATAATCTAAGAAGGAAAAGATAAAAATAATGGACCTAGCGTGACTGGCTCCCTCCTGTCCTATAGCAATGGCTTCCACACGTAACGTTAGAGCACTACGTAACGGTCATGGCTCTTAAGTTCTAAACCCTAACCTAACCTAACCTAAGGGTAACGTGTTCTCAAAGCGTATTTACCAGCACGTCTACAGGGAGTCTCGCGTTAACGTTTTTCCAGAGATCATTTACGAGCATGCAGATTTCCCGATAAAACCCCAGCTTGTTTTACGGGTAACCACTTGGCTGTAACAGGCTGGTCCAATTTCTAAAACTACCCTTTCGTTACTTCACGACCAGCGTCAACTCGATCGGTACTGGCTAATCGATTTAAACTTACGAAATTTTACTCGAAACTTGTGACTTTCCACAAAAGCTTCACGGTCGACCTGCAGCCGTTAGCCCCCAAGGTGGACGCCTAGTCGGCTGCTGCCGAATCGGAAGAGCGAGTCGCGAATAACGATCCCCTATCGACTTTTACGAGAAAGGGGGGGGAGCAGCAGCTACGAACAAACTTCCTTCTCCGCAGGCCATCTCTGACGTCACACTGTACCACCCCACCCGCTCACAGCCAGCCACCCTTCCATTCCTCACCCTACATTAGAGTAAAACGTAGTTTCCTTGCTCTCTGTGTCAGATACAAAACTCCAAATTCCAAAGGACAAGAATATAGCAGTATGACGCGGATCCAGTCACTGATACGATCAATGGAGGGGGGGGAATTCTTTAATATCTCAAGACTCTACGAACGCGCAAACACGTTGTCATACAAAAAAAAAATCATAATAATTCTACAGAACGACGTGGCTAAACCGGAATCCGAAGGTTGATTTTACGTCTTAATGCTCCAGTCGCTTTAGGCATTTGTTTCGTTTTCAAATGTATATTCAATAGAATGAGGTTTCGATTACAAATAATAAAGACTCGTGGACCAGTTGATGTACGCGTATAAATACATGTTACGTATTGATATAATGTACCTTTTACGTCAGACGATCTCGGATCTCCGTCCGGAACGGGACGAGAGAAGTTGACGGCCGTTACTTTGTTCACCGCGAACACTTTGTGCTCTCGTGTAGCTTTCATTGAGAATACAATGCCAATATGGCATACTCGCAACACTCCTATTTCGCTTTTCCCTTCGGCGACTCTCCGCTCCGTTTATTCGTCCGTCCGTTCCTGCCGTACGACTGTCTACCCGCCTGCCGCTGTTCGACCGAACACGTAGAATACGCCCGGCAGTTTCCAACTTCTCGACGATATAGCCAACTCCTGAGAAACTTGGAGAAAGCCTGGCTAGCGAATTCTAAGGAAGAGAAAGAGGCCTCCAGGGCTACAGGAACACCATCTTCGTGGTAACAAGAACAGCGCGGATAGATACGTGGATGGTTAAATGGATATGCATTGGGGGATGGCGCTCGAACGCGCCTGACTGATTTGACAGCTGTCATGCGATCGTTTTTGGTTAAGCGCCATTTGGCTAAATTTTACTGTGACATTCGAGAGAAATTTTCCAACGGATTGTTCGCATATCGTGTAAAGTACGAACGGAGTGATATTGCATTTCTTTTTTTTGATTCGCAGTGACATTCGCGTGGGTCAAAGGAATTTCAATCGTTTGTCGATTTACGTTAAAAGATGCATCGATCCGTCTTGAATTATATTCGAGAAAGGATTATCCACTCACGATTTCGGTCGCCGGTATGTCTGTCCTTCTCTTACGCACGTTCACGGCCATAAGTCTGTCTCTCTCGCACTCACGGAAGGTATACGAAATTCCTAATTTCTATAAGGGTTCCACCAAAGGCCCTTTTCTGATGCATAGCATTTCTATAGGGGCTACTGGCAGGCTTCGCACCCTTCAGCGCGCTTGCGCAACTTATCCAATGGACGTCTAAAAACTTTTTTCATTTTCCCTAATAAAATGCTGTCAAACGGTGCTAAATTAAAATCTACCTGTCACTTTTGAATGCCGTATCCGAGCTGGATAAAGTTATATAAATATTAAGAAGAGTCATGCCGGCGTCCATATACTTCAAGAAGATGAATCGACCGGAAGTACGTACACGTGCAGTCTTCGTCTGCGCTACAGGAAGTACAGCGAAGAAGAAACAGGCCATTATACATCCATGCAATATTTTTGGGATGCTGCGAACTCGTGAGCTTGCATCCTGATGCTTCCAGTGCTTTTAACGGGCTTGCGTCATGGTGACGTAAAAGTAGGAAAAAAAAGGTAGCATTTCCGAGAAGTGCATTATTCGATGGTCGTACTCCTTCGAGGACGGAGAAGAAGAGGAAGAAGATGGCTGCGGCGGCGGTTGTAGCAATGGCAGTGTCGCTGGCGTAGGAGAGAGATCGGTCGATGCCTTCGAGTCGAGTGCGGCTCGTCGGTGGGAACGCAGAGGCGTCGGGACGCTTGCGCCGCCCGGGATTTCTCTCTCAGTTTCCATAAGAGGGCGCGTTCACGATACTGTCGTACGACTAGAAAAGTTCGCCGGTAACTTTCAGTGAGCCATCTCTCACTCTCCGAGCTTCATCCGCGCCAATTTCCAGAGCACCTTTTATTCCTCCTTCTACTTCCTTTATTCGCGGATATATAAGGACGCGTGCACGTGCACCATCTGCCGACGCTCAAAGGCACTACGGTACTAGGGGGATGAAAAAAGAGTTTGGACACTATATAGATACAGTTTGAGTCTCCGGACCGGAAACTCTTCCCCTGGATATTGTTCCTTTCAGTTTTACGTCTTTTAGCTTTTCTTTTTTCTTCCTCTAGAGTACTCTTCTGATCTTCCCTTCTAATCTTTCCATCTCAGCTACAACCCTCTCTCTCTTGCTCGTTCAGGTAGCAACTCACTTATCACTGATCTTCCAGTAGCGCACTTCTCCTTATTCAGATTCACTTTATCTTTGTTTTTCAATATTTCTAAATACTATCTTGTTCTGTGTATGAAATTTCTTTTTTTTTCTTCCTCGATACATTTCAAACGTGGAAAGTTGTCTGGAGACGAAGATGCAGCATCTTTACGCGTCCCTTCGCTCTATCGCGATTAGGAATTCTTTTTCCTGAGTGTCTTTGCCGATTTGGTCGATGCTTCTGGCTCTGCTGTGCTCTGCCTTATCCTTCATTCGACTTTACCTCGAAAGCTTCTCTCTTCCTCTGAACATCTCTGGCAGTGCGTACGCGCGCCCGCGCGCTCGTGCTCCTCCAGTCTAGTGCTCGGGTGGTGGTTAGAAGGGTGGCGCGCGCGCGCACGTCGTTCTGCCGCCTCATCCGGCTGTCCACGCCACGCAGTCCACCGAGGATCGCGTAGCGCGTGTGCGTGTGCGTTTCTCCCTGGCACTCCGGCACGCAACCGGATCCGCGCCACAAATTAGACAATTATTTTAATTCCGCAGGAGTACACGGCTGCCACGAGCACTGCGTTCGGTTGACGTACGAGGTCGGAGAGAACTTTTAAAAAATTGTGCAATTTGCGTTTTAGGCGGCGCGTATCAGCCGGACATGCGAGACCGGATTTCGCCTTCCGATTCCTTCGGGTCTCTCGATCCCTTCGAACGCAATCGTTAATCTTCAGCTTCCGGGGAAGTCTGCGAATCTGGAAAAAGAAAGCATCCTCGTCGTATCGCGTTGCCGTCGCCGTCGCCGTCGCCGCCACCATAATCATCCTCGGTGAGCCAAAACAGCCTATTCCACATTCCGCAAGAATTCCCTGGGAGAAGAGTGCTTGCAGAGAAGCTCCAGGGTGTAACGGCGGAAAGCTGCTCTGGCCACTGAGAGTCGATCCATCCTGGCAAGATTCACCGTAAGTGCAAGAGCAAGAGTGCAACAGCCTCCGGAGAATGAAGCCTCAAGGATCGAGGCTATCAATTACAGAATAGTGGCGGAATTATCGATGAATCCAATTGAAAAGAACTTGGCGACTTTCCAATCTCGAAGAAGGTAGCAGAACTGCGGCAGGGCCGTAAAGGGAGTACGGGCCATAATTTTCAGCAACACCTCCATCGGTGCAACCTGCATCGTAAACATCAATCAGCATCATCGGCATTATCGACACTATCAACGCTATCATTATCACTACCGTTCTCAAAGCAATCGATATCATTATTCTCGTCGTTACAAAGGCTACAATCCTCGTTCTCACTGTCATCGGCACCCCTATCAATCGGAAGCCCCACCATCAGCATCATCATTACCGCGAACAGTGTCATCGGCGCTGGTCGCCGATCATCCTATCTCTCCTGGATATTCCCAGAGGGGCAGACGAGGAGGCTGGGCTTTTGCAGACGTCGTGGACGTCGCCGACGAAAAGAAGAAAAAGGAGCGAATCCTCGACAGGCTTCCGGGCCAACACCTTACTCGAGATGTTCCAGCAGAGGACGCGCGCACCCTGAGCAGATCCTTACAGTCAGAAATCCTACGGGATGACGTCCTTTGCTACCTGGGAGCATCGAGTTCTATTTCCAGTCAAGAATCGCAAGGACTAGCCTCACGTCAGGGACAACGTAAATGCTTTAGATTCGGATCAACCTCAGCGTCCACATCGTCCATATCGTCAACGACGTCCAAGGTACTGAGGTTGCTTCGCGTTAAGTACTTTGAAGAGGAACCGGAAATTTAGTCGATCAGCTGTATGGACTCGTTTGTCCAGAATGATTGAACGATATAAATGCCCATTCCGGTTGCAATTTGCCGGGAGATCAAATTGAATTTTGAATTCAGATCCAAATGTTAATCAGATTCGAAGTGTAATTTGAGTCCGAGCGAAGTAATCGTCTATCATGGATGCTGGCTTGTGAATGGTGGATAGTGAACAGTGGATAGTGGACCATGGATAGTGGATCGTGGACCGTGGACGAGATGTGATTAATGTCTACTATCGCTCGAGAGTGGAATTCAACGCTTTCGCATTTGCATTCGCATACGTTTCGAACGAGACAGAACGTAACGCGCTAAAGTTATTGCGAAGCATTTGTAGTTTTAAATATTGTTAACTATTTCGAAGCATTCTAAATTCTTTTAAAAGCAGGTCGGAGCAGTACGGGTATCCATCGCTTAGACTTTTACCTATTACACCCGAACGATTAGTATTCGGGCGTTATCACTTATTTATCACTCATTCTTCTCCAGTTACCTTTACAAGTTACGCGTCATCGGTTACAAAAGGTGTACAATCGATCGCGCGCTATTTAAACACTCGTATATTCTAAACCAGGAAACAGTCGAGTTAAAAAGAAGGACGAATTAGGGTGGTGACGAAGGAGAAAAAAACGAAGCGAAAAGGGGAGCGTGTAAAATATTAAAAAGTGCGAGGGTGACAACTTCATTTTGGTCGAATTGAAATATCTATAATCGATAGTGATTTTTGTAGTAATTTCAAGATTTTGATGTTCCTAGTATTCTCGTGGACTCTTCTCCTAGTCTAACCCAGTCTTACCCTAACCCAACCTTGATCTTTAGTCTCTGTACTACCATTCCGTAGTTCCTCGTGGCCGATACTCGTGGTCGTACGCCGTCGCCGTCGCTCGGGACAAGCCACTCCTCTTATTTACGTATCTTATTAAGATAGAACTCGACTTTTAATCTAGGGAAGAAAACGACGGGACCAATTTTTCACGTTGACTGTGCGTCGTCCATTGAGAATAATTGAGCAATCCTCTGAAACTCCACTCCCGATCGTATCGTAATCGGTACGAGAAGGTTACGAGTGTTACGTCACAGGAAACGCGAAACGCAAAACGCTAAACGCTTAGAAAGCGCCGAAAACAGATTCTAAAAGATTTGGTCCAATAAGTCGGCGTCGGCTACGGAGCCACCGAACCAGTTGAACCAGTTGAACCACAAGTTATTAGAATATTTAAGGAATTAGCTTAGGATTAAATATCCTCGTGACTCTTCTCGTTTCCACCCTCTTGCCAATACGTCTCCTACTACCCCTTAAACCCTAACAATTTCACGTGATACCTTCTGACCTCAAGCATCGCTTGGGAGACACAACCCAGCGCGATCACGCGCCAACCTTGACCTCGAGTTCAACGTGAAGATCGCAGGAAGGCCGGGAGATCGATCGAGGAGATCGAGAGAGCGAAGAGCGGAATACGAAAAAAGAAGTATAAAAGGGAGAAGATTCGGCAGGAGGGGAAGGATTTTCAGATGGGACGATAGTGAAGAATGCTACTGCCGAAGGGATTGCCTGAAATGTCAGGAAGAATTGAGAATGCCATAAGTTCCCTCTACGAGAATCACAAATCATTGTGTTCAGGGAGCAAGGGCCGATAGCGTCAGCCGGGTCGAAGGTGCGGGCATGCCGAGTCTTGGTACCATAATCAAAAGCGCTGCTAATTTCGCTTCGGCAAGTATCTTCGAGGGGCGTATGACGTGGGGCGGGGTCGTCGGCGACATCGGCGTCGTCGGCGGTGCTGGTGCTGATACTGTAAGCCGTATCTCCATTGGCAAAGGAATCGGTACGACTATCGGTGAAGTTAGCGACGGCAACGGCAGCAACGGAGGAGGACTCGTCTCTAGCCGTGGTAATAACTGTACTGGATTTCAAACTGCAATTGGAGATCCATCTGTAAAGGGTGTCGGTGAGATCCGAGCCAGGGTAGCAGGGACTCGACGCACAGTCGGTATTCGGGGTACTGGAGTTAGTGTAATCGCTGCGACATCCGGGTCAATTGCAAAGCCAACTGCAGCTGTTCGTGCCGATGGATGTGGTGCTGCCGTTGGCAGCGACCGCGGTCGTGGTGGAAGCTGCGAAGGCAGCAGCGACGTTCGGCCTGGCGGTCGACCTGTTGGAAGTACCGCCGGTGCAGTTGGCAGTGCAACAAGGGTGACTGGGGGTGGAAGTGGCGGAGACGATAGCGTTTCCGGGAACGTGGCCGGTGCCGGTGCTAGTGGCAGCGGCGGCGGCGGTGGTGGTCGTGTGCTCGGCGGTGTCGGTGTCGGTGCTAGCGCTGGCAGCGGCGACGGTGGCGGTGGCGGAAGAGGAAGGAAAGTCAGTGCTAGTGGCAGTGGCGGTGGCAGTGTCAGTGTCGGAGATAGAGGAGGTTCAAATAGTGCCAACGGTGGAAGTAGCGGGAATAGGGGCCGGGTCGGTGAGATCGGTGAGGTCGGCGGGGGAAGTGGAGGTGCCGGTAGCGGAAGTGACGGAAGTGGACTCAGCCACGGTGGCGGTATCGCCGGTAACGGAGGCAACGAAGGTGGCGGAGGTGCGATGGGGAGCCACGCCGTCAAAGGTGAGCTCCTCTTCGGTTTCGAGGAGATGATGGAGGATTTTGGCTCGTCGTTCAACAGCTCCTTCAACGAGAGCTTCTTTTCGTGGAACGGCAGCCTCTACAACGAGACGTACCTCGTCCTCGGGGAGGGGATGTACCCCTCGGGATACAGCCTGCCTCATATCGTCCTCGCCTCGATCGTCGTGACCCTCCTGATGATCGTGATAGTCGTCGGGAACATGCTCGTGATAATAGCTATCGCGACCGAGAAGGCCTTGAAGAACATTCAAAATTGGTTCATAGCGAGCCTCGCTGTCGCAGACTTCTTTCTAGGCCTGGTTGTAATGCCCTTCTCATTGGCCAACGAGATAATGGGCTACTGGATATTTGGCTACTGGTGGTGCGACATTTACTCCGCGATGGACGTGCTCCTCTGCACGGCCAGCATCATGAACTTGTGCCTCATCAGCCTCGACAGGTTCTGGAGCATTACGCAGGCCGTTGATTATCTGAAGAAGAGGACGCCGGCCAGGGCGGCGCTGATGATAGCCCTCGTCTGGCTACTCTCAGCCCTTGTCTGCATACCGCCTCTCCTTGGCTGGAAGCGACCTACTCCCGAGGAGGAGTATCCCAAGTGCAAGGTAAGTCCTCCACCTGTAGATCATACTCCGATTCCTCCTCCATTCTGCTTTGCCCTCTCGAGACAGCATGCCACAACAACATTTATCTATTGGACAAGGATTCACCAATGCACTGCACATACACATACACACTTGCCATTTCACCTGTCCAGCTGTATTCTATCTTCTGTTAAGAAACTCAGAAAGTGACGTACAATCGTACAGTGAACGTCGAGAAGAAGCGCTTGCAATTTTCGTGCTCGGGGGAACCGCTAACGACTTTTCGCAATGTACGAAACGTCCAATGCAGCACGTACGGCTAGAATAAAGGGAGTAAAGTGAGCCGGAGTGAGTTGAGTCAAGCGAGAAAATGGAAGGGTGAGGGAGAAGGAGAGAGAAGGAGAGAGAAGGAGAGAGAAGGAGAGAGCGAGTGAACGCGTGAGAGAGTAAGGTAGGTTCGATCGAGAACATCGAGTCGGAGCTTTAGCGGCGCAGCTCGAATTCTAATCAGCCTCGAAGCAACAATGGCACGCGCTTTGCTTGGAACTTTCAGTGCGCGCCCAATATACTTGGAACTCGGGACTCAAGAGTAGAGTAAAGACCACGAGCTTTGCCTATTTCTTCCTTCGAAATTACTTCTAACAATTAAGACAATAGATTTCAGCTTTAATTCATTCGAATCCATATTATACTTGAGTCTCGATATTATTCTGTATAGTTACGATTTACCTGTCTTTGAAGATGCTGCAAGGCAGAGGGTAAGACTCTATAAAGATAATAAGCATCCGTATTGCTGGGAGAATGTAGATACATGTTTGGCGTTGATAATGACGTCGACGTCCGTAAGCGGGAAGGGGAGTGACGCTTTATTAAAAATTTCAAACAAAAGGCATTGAAGCGAGTCCCAGAGGGCGATGGCCCATGAGGACGTGGGAGGGGGGTGCCAGTGTGGCGTAGGTTGCACTTTGCCATATAAGGGGTGTTTTTAATAAAACCATGCTTGGCCGCGGTCTGAATACGCGAAAGCACCCCGCGATCTGCTTCGCATACAAATTTGGTCCATTTCGCAGGAACGTCTTTCCGCAGCAAAATCGCGTCCCGCATCTCGGGAAGCAAGTGGTCTTGTAACCTCCAAAGTCAACCTCCAAACTTTTGCTGTCCCCTCCCCTCGGGCAGAAAACCACCTTGAAACTTCCACCTCCCTTTAAATGCGTGAGATTTGAAGATCCCACGAACGATTCTCCTCTCCCCCGTTTCCCTGTAACCGCAGCATTCATTCCGGAGTCTAGAACCTTCTACCCGTTTCACATCTCAGCGACGCGTGCCCCGTTCCAGCATTTCTCTGTTTCTTCATTCTTTCATTCTCTTATTCGCTTCGTTTAATCGGCGACGCTCCCTCGCGAGGATGCGCAACGCGGTCGCAGAGAATACGCTGTTACCGTTTGCCGTTTGGGGGGTTGAAGGTTGAAACTGGTGCTGCGGCTGTGTGGTTGGGGTTGAATTTGGGTTTGGGGTTGGGTTGGTCTGAAGGCCCAGGGGACAGAGGCATTTTCAGGAGGTGGATTGGAATTTGACCTGGGACGCGAAAACTCTGACCTGGTATGTCAACCAATCTTTCGCGCTTGGTGTGTATTCCCACAACGACCCTCTTTGTCGCGACTCCCGGCGCCGCGACGATGGAAACTGCCCACGACACGAATTCCTCCTACGGAATCGTCGCCAGGACGCTTCACGCTCTGGGACTGACTTTTTTTTTCTGCCGCTGGAAATTATCCAATCTATATTCGCAAGGCGATTATCGGATTTCGCTTAGCCAGTCAGGTCGTCGCGAAGCTCGCTGGGAACAGGCCCACCATAGATCCCTGCTCGCCCTCGATTTCAATTTTAATTCCTCCAATCTAAAGTCCCTCGAAAGACCTCCGTGTCGCTACGTCGCTGGGATGGCTGACCGCTGACTCGTTACGACTTTTCGAGCGACGAAGATTAATGAACTGTCTCGTTCTCTTACTTTTCCTGAGGGAGAGACGCCAAGAGCAGCCACAGGGTAATGCGGCATGTTACCGGGGATGCTTACACTTCTCTGTATATATACGTGACTCTGATGATGATCCTGCCAACTCTGCTAACTCATTATTATGACAGTCAGTCAAAAACGAAACCAACACAGCCCGACGATTAACACAACGCGGCCATTTTCTTATAGTGCTGGGTTCCTCCTATAAAAGACAGAGCTTCTATAAAAGACAGAGAGACAGAGGAAGATAGAAGAAGAGAGAACGAAAAAGAGAGAGAGAGAGAGAGAGAGAGAGAGAGAGAGAGAGAAATCTTGAGAAAGATAGAGGCAGCTAGGTGGCAAGAACTGACAAGGATGCTTTCCCACGATCAATTTCACGAGCACAAAACGCCTCGCCAAGAACCAGGGCCAACGGGGATGGTTGCCTCCTGGCCAACCAGTGCCCTATGTTCCTCTTGAAACCCTTATCAGGTCTACGATACAGTTTCTACCTTATCTGTGAATACAGGCACACCCAACCTTCGGGCTCTGTCCTTCGTCCTAGACTCCCTTGCATCCCGAGGCTTCGGTATATAGAGCAACAAGAGTGGCCACCAACACCCCTAGCACTGCCAAGTAATGAACTCACCCCATACGTAATACGTCAACTATATGACAGACAGCCCCAAGCTGAACTACCATTGGCTCGCTGACTAGCGAGGCACGAGGCAGCAGAGCGCATCAATCTATGCCACAACTTCTTCCTCCTCGTCCCCCCTGATATCACAGCGAACATTCCATCGATCGCTGGACCGATCAATCCACTGATCGATCGATACATTCATCCCTACGTCGAGAGTTCCTCTTACGCGATAACTATCGCGATAATAGATAATTTTATTTTGAATAATATTTCCCTGAAAATTTAATCATCCCGATTCCCTATGGTTCTCCTATTTTCCTGTTGCGTTCCGACGGGAAAGGGGTAGATAAATAGAAGGGAGACCCGACAGAGGGACGGCCTGAATTTTCCACCCCGGATTTGAAGGTGGGACATTATTGGCAGCAGACGGAAAAATCGATCCCACGGGAACACTGTTCCCGCAAGAGATATCGTTCCTCTCGAGATTTTCCCCACTTGTGAAATTCCTTGAAAGGACAGCATGGCTTCCCGTGGGATACCATGACATACCACATGGGATTCTATGGACCTAGGCTCTGGCACGATAACGAACGCTGACACTGTTACATTCTGATACTACATTCCTGGATAATCTCCGGTTCCCATAAAATTCACGCTAACCGATAAAAGTGAGAACCTAACGAGGAAATTGACAAAGACACGTAGAATCGGAGGTGGAGGACGTAAAGAGGAGTGGGCAAAAGCATCCATAGAGCATAGTAGTGTTAGATCCCACGAAGATGGATGAGTATACGGGATCTCTTGGTATTTTAATATCTGGCATTCCTGGAGAGGAACGATCATCCGATGCCGAGTTCAACGACGTACTCGATTTTAGCAGAATGTTCATCGGATAGCCCTCCTGGCAACCAGTCCGCCATTTATTCTCTTCCTCGAACCGTCCTACTTCAGGGCCAACTCTCCCACTATAGTAATTATAAAATATTCACCACTGTCGATGCCATTGTCCCGGGTCTCTTGTCTATTTCCGATTACTGTCTTCCGGCGTTCTGTCACTCCTTAGTTGGCCTTTACTCACCTTGTGTTTCTCTCTGTTTTCTCTCACTCTCTCTCTCTTTCTCTTTCGATCTGGCCTTCTACAAGATTCACTCGACCGACCCATGAATATCTTCTACGACTAAGAATAAGTGCAGAAGAAGAATAGATATTCAAATTTGATTACATTTATCTGGATATCATATTTCTTGGAAGGTAACAAAGAGTCGATTGTAATGCGAATTCTTATTGAAAACAGTCTTTTGAATTTAAACATGGAGCCCAGGTATATTCACTGTACTGTCCAGTGGCTTTCTATACCGAAAGGAATACGCGCTGAAATTGCTGCTTCTTTCGCAGAAGGAAATAAATTCAAAGTGTAATGGTACACTCGGAAATTGCATTGATTCACTCGTGCGAATGAATCTTATATCTACTCTGGCCTCCTGGCCGAGCGAATCGGATTCGATCAGGACTCTGGGGTGTGATAGTCCTTAGGGTAGCAAGGCTTCCGAGGGTTCTGAGACCTGTGTGCTTTATCTGACTACTGGGGTGTCTGTATGCGTGCGATATCGAGGGCTACTATACGTTCGAGAGAAAAGAGCGTAACGACGCGTCGAGACGCATCGGCTCATGGGGAGGTGCGAGAGCGATGAGGGTGCAAAGAGAATGTTCGCTTGGGCGTTATTTTGGCTTTGACTGGACGGCCCGGGGCTTCGAGTGTATCCAGTATATCCAGCATATCTAGCATATCCAGCATATCCAGTGTATCCAACGTATCCAACGTGTTCGGCGTATCTCGCGTATCCGGCGTATCGAACGAGCGAACGCCGCACGCGCGAAACTACCAATTCGCTCTTCTCCTTTCCCGAAAGTTCTCATTGATGCGAACGCGCACACGCCGCCACCACCGCCGTCACCAGCACCACCAGCACCACCAGCACCGCCAACACCACCAGCAAAACCAGAACCAGCACCAGCATCAGCACCCTTCCTACATTGCCGACTTCCGGAAGTGTCAAACCGCCAACGAGGAAAATCCTATATCGAGAAAAACTATGGCCATGTAGAGCAAGCGTAATGGCGCCATAGACACCTGTTTTGGAATTCCTTCTACGACTCGTTTCTCAACTTTCCCGATTTCTCATGAATAGTATCATTCGAGCTCCGCCGGGAATTTCCAAGTGATTACGTCAAACGATAACACGTAGTTTGGCAATAGCCGAGGGTGTGGCCATTGGCTTTACAATCGCTTTATGGGCACATTAGTAAACTGCTTGTTATAGTTATGATGGCACTTCTGTAGGACATAGTAAGGTCATAGTTTTCAGGATCTGACAGAATCGCTTCGTCTTGCCGACCCCGTTGACCTCGGGCACGAGGTCGAAACTGCGTTTGGCTTGAATCTACGGATTATCCGAGAGACAGCAGCATTCCAATCGGACATAGCAGCGTAGCCCATCGTATTCTGCAACCAATCGAATTCCAATAGGGAGCTGCCCAGAGATATCTTCCGACTACAATTTGAACTCTGAGCTTGAAATTGGATTTGACGTTCGTCGATCGATTCACCAATCAATGTCATGTACCACGCGTGATTTTTAACAATATGATTCAGGTCATCTCGTGCGGACGTGTTCCGACGCAGCTCAATATATTCAGAGGGACGCCGCAAGGAGACTGGAAATCAGAGATACGGAAAATGAAAAGGGTCAAAGGAAAGAGGCGACAAAGAAATGATTAGCGCGAGTCTGATAGAGAGAGAGAGAGAGAAAGAGACAGAGAGAGAGAGAGAGGGAGACTAAAAGAGAAGCTGTGCTGACGAATTACACTTTCATCGCGATTGGGAAGTAATTCGGTCCGTCGAGACAGATCATCTGTCTTGACGGTATACTCAGCATCCCTTCTGGAATCTCGTAGATCGTCTCTTCGCTTGACAGATCGCAATTTACGCCTTTCTGTCGGTGTAGCGATGGAAAAAATGGGAGCAGGAACAACCGATAGCCAAGAAGGATTAGCTGATCGACAGGTGCGATAACAGGGAGAATGATAACTCAATGGATATTGAGATTGTCGGGTCGCACTGTCTCCTTGACTAATTACGAACTCTGACTAAAGTACATGGCAGACACTCGAGACGCGCGATGCTACAGCACGAGAACTAATGTAAATGGGAGCAGCGACAGTATAACGAGACGAAGAGAAACAGTCGAAGGAATAAAAGAAAATGGTCCAGCTTGGATGAAAATTTATAGTCTACGTAGAAGCTCCAGAGATGGAGACTGCGATAATGGAGTTTTGCGATCCTCTGAAAACCTGGAGGCAGAGACAAACCGTGGTGGAGGATGAGAAGAATGAGTAAGAAGAGGAGGCGGAGAAGAAGACGGAGGACCAATAGGACTAGAAGGATTGGAATAGAAAGAGCAGTGGTTCTGTAGAAAAGTAAAGAGAATCGAGAAAAAGTGGACCAGTCAAAGCTGTGCTAACCGGATTTACGGTTAAGTCAACCAGTCAGCCAGTCGCCATTCGTAGTGTCTCGGAAAATTTATACTCGTTACGCGTCACCTTTCACCCTTCATCCCTCACGATTCACCATTCGCCACTCGCACCCTTCATTCGTTCATCCATTCATCCGTACATCGTTTATATACGCGATACAGAAATATACTCTGGAGAATTTTTTAATGTTTTTTTCTCTTTTTTATTATCCCTTTTCTAGATACTTTTCCACGGCGAGCTTTTCGTTTTTCTTTTTCTTTTTCCCGAGGATACTTTGACTTCACCACCACTATCCAGCACCACCTCCATCCTCCTGAGCCTCGTCCTATCTAAACCCCTAAGCACATAGGGTACCTGTGATACGCCATGCTACACCATGCCACGCCATGGTACACCTGATTGCCAGGGTACGAACCGTAAACTGGCCGTAAACCACCCGTAAACCACTAGGAAGCCTGGTCATTTTCTTTGTTTATATTTCGTAGCCT
This sequence comes from Pachycephus smyrnensis, assembly GCA_030142225.1. Classification (NCBI taxonomy): domain Eukaryota; kingdom Metazoa; phylum Arthropoda; class Insecta; order Hymenoptera; family Cephidae; genus Pachycephus; species Pachycephus smyrnensis. The sequence goes on along the minus strand of JARQST010000437.1, from coordinate 335,732 downwards.
TTCATCCCCTATAAATAGAAAAGATGGGGAGTCGCTTGCTTGGATGCCGATCGGTTCATCAGCTGCGTATTCGTTGCTTGTGAAAATTCAGTCATGGAGCATCGCTCTAGATAGATACTAGTAATTAAGCTTCTCTCCCCCTCCTCTCTCCACCCTTATCATACCCATAAATTTGACTGATTTCGAATAATCAAATCCTAGGGATAACTGCATCGGAATTGTAATATAACGCGAAGCGTGTGCGAGGACGAGATGCAGCTTCTGAATCTCGCTCCGGAAACCAGCCAACGAGCATCAAAACCGGAAATGGTAAATTGTAAAAGGAAACGGATGCGGAAGCGCGCAAGCCAAACGGAAATGAGCCGTTTGCCAAACGCAATGAGAAGCGGTGGTCAGTGTGAGCAAAGCTGCGCTTTTGACAAGGTTTTCGTACTTCACATTGTATTTGCATTGCTAAGTCAGCTAGGAGATACGAGAGTAATAACAATGGAGGGACAAAGAGAAGCTGAGCGGAAGAGAAACGATATAGGAAGTCAGAGGCCGATTGTCGATTTTACTGGCGATAATCCTCAAGAAGAAGGAAAGACGCTCGTTTCCTGTATTCTGCATTCTGTATTTTGTGATCCCGGCAAGTCGTCTACTGTTAACCGTAAACCGTAAGTCGTAACCCGTAAAGCCACAACCCATGACCCTTGACATGACCGTCCTCCATATACGTATATGTACATTGTCCCGGCAGAATGAAGGCAATTTGGAAGAATAACGAGTATCCTAGTGGCCGCAGAGTGGTACAGTAGCGTTACCAAGCGAGAGAGGGAAATGGAAAAAAAATGGCGGTTGTCAGCAGTCATCAGAAGTCGTAGAGGGTTCAGTTTACGAAAGAGGGCAGTCTGCTCGTTCGAGGATAAAATTAAGAGGAAGGGATGATGCGGCGCGAGGAAAATAAGAGGGCCACGATCTATTAGCGACTGGAGAGAAATGCGGTAACGTCAGAGAATTCGAGATCCGCCGCAGCGCAGCCTCCCATCATTCGAATTATCTCAAATTAACCTTCTTCTTTGTACCGTTTCCGCTTGGTTTCCGTCATCCTATTTTATTCTTGTATATACGTGTATAGCTGTATCGCGGAAGGCCAGGAAAACTTTATCCGCAACTCCAGCAACGTTTACCGTTAAGAAGAGACAGGAGTATCTGGACCAACCAGACGGGAGTTGAGGATCGCGTAGGAAACGTACTCAAAAAGTTTGCCCACTTACTAGACTATAGTCGCGGTAGAGGAAGTAGCTAGAGTACTGGTAGATGGTACAGAGAGGGATGCTGGAGGGAGAAGAACAACAAGGACTTCTCGATAGTCTCCCTCGTCTACCGAGGATAGGACACAGGAGGATTTACTTGAAAGAATAGAAGAATGGTCGAGCCGGTGCGGGCGAAACCCTTGGGAGAGATTTCAGAGATATAAAAGTGCGCGAAAGAGATTGCCCGCGAAGCAACCTGCTTACATCTTCGTTTCCTCGTGTCCCTTCGGCTTCTCTTGAGGACGAGATGAGCTCCGAAAGGAGTTTGGGAGACAAAGAAAGTAATAGAAAAGAAAAAAGAAAAGAAAAGAAAACAGCCTGAAGGAAGGCTAAGACAGGACAAATAGCTTGACTGACTGACGTACCGGAGTGTAGATTCATTGACGGTGATGATGTGGGTGATGGTAAGGGTGGTAAGGGTGGTAAGGGTGGTAAGGGTGGGAGGGTGAAGAGACACAGGGAAACTGATCGGTTGGAAGGATCAATTCGAAAATAAACCGAAAGAGAACGGTGCAGAGCTGCGCATGCGCATTGTATTTTAAACTGATGCACGACGGGAAATATACGAACGTTTGATTTGATTGTGTCGTCGGGACGTTTCGCAGCATATTTCATTCGTAGGAAGAGCGTGGAGTGGAGGAGCAGAGTCGAGGGAGATTAAAAGGCTCGTTTAGCTATGGTAAAACTGGATTTTAATCCGGGACGTTACTTCGTTATTTACATTGAGAGCGCATAAAGGAAACCAAGCGCAACTCCATTTACGTCGTGAGGCGTTTTTTGCCTTTTCCTTTTTTCTCCCTTTTCTTCTTCGTCATTTGTCCTTTTCACTCTTCTTCATTTTTTTTATAAAGATCATCTCGAGATGCTCTCAACAGCTTGATATTCTCGCGAGCGCCATGACACACAAACGTACACACACCCAGAAATTCTTAGTGAATTGAATTTTACCAGAGGCGCCACGACGTCGGTAAGAGCAAATATCTCGCGAGGCTGCACTCGCTTCCAGGTTACGGCGTCGAGAAGCAGTCCGCCTTCGTGATATTACCTTCCTCTCCTTTTTCTACTCTTTTCCCTGTCTTTCGTCTCTCTCGTAATGAACCTCCGAGTATCCGAATCTCCTTCAAACGCCGCCAAATAGAAATTCTTTCTATCTCATTCTCGATTCCCTCTGTATTAGCATACCGCACTCGCAGCGAACTATTCGTTCTCGCGACGGCGGTAAGACGAGACGAAGAATCTGCAAAAAAATTATTGGTATGCCTTTCGTATCGATTGCACAAAAGCTCTTACGATATACACCAATACCCACTGTGGCTTTACATAGTTTAGTATACGTCTAGCAGAGCTGAAAAGTCTATAGTTTATTTATCGAATCTCGAGAATTCAATGCCATAAAGCTTAATGAAACGATCGACTCGCCATCGGCATTTCGTCAGTCTCTTTGTCACGAGCGAATGGACTCATTTATTCGCACGAAAGGGAGAGTCTCCGTCGACGTCCAACAGTCTAATGATAATAGAAATGATTACGAGAAGAAGAACAGAAGAAAAGCAAGCAAAAGAGGGAAAGCGAGGGGTCCTCGAACCCGTAATGGCGTCTTCCCTAGAACGCTAACGACAATCAAGAGCAGTTAAGGTTCCAATCTTGACGTGAAACCATGTCCCTCCGATAGAAGCGTCGAGACGTCGAAACGTCAGAGCGTCGTTAACTTCTCCCTATGTCACCTACGACGATACGATTGTCCGCTTGTCACTTTATCCAACTTCTGGCGGCTCCCGTTTTTCCAGCACTCTCACACGTGCTGCCAGCTAAAAAAAAATATATAAGTATAGTACGAAGAACCCGTGGGCGATTCGTAACGAGACACCTGAAATAATGAACCTCGCTTGCACGGAGCTGCCACTAGACGCTAGGAGGAGCTACGCCTTGGAAGGTCCTGCCCTGTGCAATTCGGAGTTGAATTTTCCTCAGTGCTCTTCGCACGACTCGCCACTTGCCCCGACTGCTTAGAATTTTTATCATTTTCCACAATAACTCTGCCCGGTGCTGGACCTCTTACGGTCTTCGCATGCGTAATGTACCGTTAGTAGAGTCCTGGTGTAAACGTATGAATAGTGGTAGTGGTGCTGAGGATACGAGTAAGAAGGAGTCTGAGAGAAGGGGAGGCGAGCGAGTGACAAAAGAAAAACATGGTAAATTCTTGAAAAAGAAAAATATGAATACTCTGGGTATCGTGGGAATGACGTCCCAGTTGAAAACTTAGTTGAGTAGGGGATTTATCCATATATCCTCAGGATTGCCCTAAGGGATGGACAAGGCTGGAGTTGCAGCAGGAACGACAGTTCTTTCTCTTGCCGGAGGGCTTACTGGTTAAAAATGGTTGGCTTATTGTCGAGAATACGGAAGGGTGTTCGCTCTGCAAGCACTTCCTCCGACTGTAGAAAACTCTAGGAACACCAGCAGGAGCTCTAGATCTATTCTCTCTGTGTCTAACCTATTCCCTGGGATATCAGTCTCAGCAGTCTGAGAGAGAGAGTGAAGGGATGAGGGTGTGGGGTAGAGTGAGTGAGGTTTCTCAGCTACCCCTTGGCATGCCAGGGCGCAACCAGCAGCACCATCGCTTTTCCTCGATAACCTCGTTACCTTGACGGAAGTCCGTAAAAATCCATCTTAAATGCCAGCTTGGCGAAAGCTCGCTTCGTCCACTTTGATGGTTCAACCGCTAAAAGACTGCTGTACTCAACATCGTGGTAGAGCGGCGCTAACAAAGAAGGACGTGAAGGAAAACGTGAAGGGAAACGCGAACGTGAGTGAAACGATGGATTTAAGTGAAAAACTGGCAAAAGCATGAACGGGGGAGGAAACGAAGGGAGGAAGGGTCGAGGGGTCAAAAAACGGAGAACCGCGCGAGGATGAGAAGAAGAAGCTGGAGGTAGCTCTGTCTGAGCGAACGTGAGGACCATGGGAAAGGTGGAGGTGGTTATTGGAAAAACGAGCGTCTATCTATCTGGGCTATATCGCCAAGACAAAGGAGCCGGCACGAGAGTTTGAAGAGGCTGGAGAGAGACTCGAGAGGAAAAACGATCGAACGGGTCGCCATAAATACGAGAAGACATTGATTCGAAACGTTGTGGGTGGTGATAGAGTACACAGGGAGTACTACCTAGAAGACTCCTATTTGGAGAAACGATGGAGGATTGGGTGAGAATTGGAATAATGGCGGTTCAGACGTTGTGGAGTAGTCGAATCGTTGAGTTCTCGCATTGCTGGAAAGCTCGAAATCTTGGATAATAGCGGAGCAGCGAGATAGGCAGTGAAGAAGTGCGAAGAAGGAGAGAGGAGGAGTGAGAATGAGGGAAAGAGGAAAAGAGGAAAAGAGGACCCTTTCCTTCGCCGAGATTTCTCGAGAAAGCGGATAGGAGTCAAGCACAGGATGTAATTGGGTCACCGTACGGCTCTTAGCTTCAGGCCAAAACGCGAAGCTTTTTCGGCTCCGTTAAACTTAATTGAAGAAGCTCCGCGAAACGTGCTAGTTGCTATTTGCTAGATGCGCCGTAAGTGCTACGTGTAGCTCGTACTCTCTCTTCCACACCTTTTGTACTTTCCTAGGTCTACGCTTAATTGAAAGATCCACTGACGATCTTGATTACAACGTAGATCCCCTGAGAATCAACAGTTTCTCACGCGCGTCTATCTTGAATCTATTTCTTTATTTCCCAACATTACAGAATCTCCTCCTTCGCCAGTTTTCTTGCTCCGCTTCAACTTCCACAAGAAATCCACTCGTTGACAAATAGACGTCTATATACGTGTATCACACTGACTCGTCTACTAACGCACGACTGAACCCTACGGCAGTATTAGAGATAACGCGAGGATCACTAGCACGGATTCGCCTTATTCTACTGAAGGATCCTTTTTTTTCCCTTTCTTTCAGGAAATAGCTTGGTCGGCTGACTGGCTGGTTGGCTGGTTTGCTGCTTTTCTGACCTACCGATAGCTGCCCTAAGGCCAGACTCACTCGAGAGCTTTTCTCCTTCTGTCGAAATGGCCTTTATATTATAGGGGCAGTAGCGCGTGCAGAAACAGCCAACCATATTTCACCTAGCTATTCATAGTTTCATGAATTCGCAAGGATGGCCAAAGTATACAATGTTGGTAATAGAAATTTTCCACAGCGAACGAGCGTATATAGAATCGTGAAATAAAATTGGGACGAAAGGACGATTGATAAAATGGAATCTTTTTTATTGCAGCTGTCCGAGGACATTGGATACGTGCTTTACTCGGCCCTGGGCAGCTTTTACATCCCCTCCTGTATAATGGTCTTCGTGTACATCCGGATTTATTTCGCGGCGAAAGCACGAGCCCGACGAGGTATCAGAAAGCAACCACGACCACGACCAGTGGCTCCCCCAGAGTCACCGGATATCCGGCAAACGAGTTTCACGCAGAACATGTCAGCGGCGGATATTAAAAGGACACCCGGAGGAACGCTGATGGAGAACGTAGCCACCATTGAAAATCAACCGGTTCAGATACCAATAGTGACGTGTGACTTTGCGAGTGACGTCAGCACCTCCGAAGCGGAGCCCGTCGGTGGTCCCGCAAGTCTTCCACTCGAAGAAAAAGACACGCTCAAGGTAAGAGTCACTATCAAGTCGAGGTTAATCGTTAGTAATAAAAAAAGAAAAACAAAGTCAAAATTACGATACACATAAAAATAAACGAGGCTATCTCATCGAATGACATAGGTAAGCATACCGATGCCGATGCAGAAAAACACACTCAAAGCAACTTTATCAGTGAACGGAGCCGATGACCAAGCTTCAGCGTCTTCCTCGACTTCAGCGTCAGGTCAGAGCAGCATCCCTATGAGATGCAGAGCGCCGAGCGTCGGCATCGACGTCGACATGGTCAGCGAGTTCGACCCGTCTTCATCGGACAGTGGTGTGGTCTCAAGGTGCGCCGTCGTGAAGCCACTGAAGTTGCGTCTGTGCCAGCCAATCTTCGGGCGCAAAGCCATCGGGAAGTTGAAGCGGGAGCAAGCAGCCGCGTCAGGTGGTTGCGGAGTCACGAAATCTGGACATTCTCCTCGTGGAGGTTCCGAAGGTATAACCCCCGTCGGATCCTCCATCGAAGTGGCGAAGCCCGTGAAGCCACGAGATCCGGAACGGGAGAAGCGGCGTCTAGCACGTAAAAAAGAGAAGCGGGCCACCCTTATCCTTGGTCTGATAATGGGCAGCTTCATTGCCTGTTGGCTTCCCTTCTTCTTCCTTTACATCGTGAAGCCCCTCTTCCCCAGCCTCGACATACCTGGACCCGTCTTCGTGATAGTCTTCTGGCTCGGCTACATGAACTCTGCCCTAAATCCCGTCATCTACACCGTCTTCAACAAGGACTTTCGCAGAGCCTTTCGACGAATACTCTTTAAGTGAATCGAACGAACGCGAGCTGACTATTAAATAATCAGAGACGATTGGATGAACTCGTTTCGCGAATAATTCCAAAAGTACGGATACACCCGTTATATATCTCGCGTCGTCAAGGCATATCAACGGGCATAGGCCGACTGTTGTTGTTGCTGCTATTGCTCCCGCTCCACTCCCTGGCTCCTGTCCCGCTCCTGCTACTGTTGTTATTGTTGACTCTACTTCTTCTTCTTCTATCGTTGAATCTTCTACTTCTCCTTCCTCCACTTCCTTTTCTCTTCTTTGAGTACGAATGATACGGAATGTGAGTTTCGAATGACTGCATGAGATAAGGTGTGTGATAGTCCGTACGCGGTAAGGTGATAGGACGAAGGAATACGGAAGATAAGCGCAACGAGAAATCTCATTATTACAATCAAAGTGGAAGGAGGTGTCCATTATCTGTTTTAAGAATCGATTAACGATAATCAATTGGCAATTAAATAGCTATTGAGAGTCGCTATCCAAAAAAAAAAGACGTTTGGAAGAACGTACGAAGATAGACGGATATATGTATAGTATTATTGTCCTATTCCTTTTATCGTATACCTGTTAAAATAAATACATACACGACAAGACAATCCGCTGATATATTCAAACTAAAAAGAAAAATCTAAAAATCGTTGACAAATAAGATGAGCAAAAAGGTTTCCTACTAAACGCATAGGTTGTATAAGGATCGCGTGTTGTCGATCCGTCAATGGATATTCATTCGAATTTCAATAAATCGATAATCAAGCGATCAATGTATACGCGCGCATCGACGCATACGCAAGTAACAAATATTACGCAACGAACACGAGGTGCACGAACGACAGTCTCGACGTTTGACAATCGCCTAAGTACGTGTACATGTATAATAAAAAAAGTAAGGACGCTCCAGTCGGCATTTTATATATTTCGAGATTCAAATTACTCGCGTAGACTCGTATAGAGACACGTAAATACGCGCGTACCGCCATGACATCATCCCTTTAGGTAAATCGATGAGCATTTTGAACATGAATACGTGACGTCATTGAGCCAATGAGAGAGTAAGCCGAGCCAATTGGGCCAATGGGATTCGAAGGGACGAGTACGAGAAAAAAAAAGGCGGACAAATACAACTGGCTAAGACGTTACATGGAAAAGCTCCTTTATTCAATATTGAGATCCTTGATAAAATATCAGCGCGTACGTTGAGTCTTGACGAGTTTTATGCGATCCAAGTAATAAAAATCTACTCGGGCGATGCGGAACGTTCCGAGTGCGTCGTTCGGCCAATCAGAGGGACGTAGGGTACCTGGCTAAGCCGGAAGACAGAACCGGGGCAAAGAGGAAATTAAGCCGAAAGATCCGTGGCTTGACGTAATGAAAGAAAAATAAAAGAGAATGGAGGAAAAAGCTGGTCTAGTCAGCCTCGTCGCCTCGTTGCCTTGTCGGGAAGGAAAAAAAAAAAACAAAGAAAATAAAGAAAAAGAAAAACAAAAGAATCGTATGCGCAAGCGCGCGAGCAATTTACGTACGTCTTTATTAAAAGTAGCACGAGACAGGTGGGATATACAAGTATAGTAAGTCTCAATAAGATTAAGCGAATAAACGGTTACGATTAAGCAACTAAAAGGTAAGGGGAGATAAGAAGGAAGAAAAGAAAAATAATAATCCGTGATTCTAATTACATGTACCAGTTTTTGTCTTAGACGATGAAATTTTTGCGAAATTTTCGAATCTCTATGTGTCTCTAACCCCCGAACGTTATCCAATCCCAAGTAGCCAATTAATCACTCGTCGTTCGTCTAACCGATACTGACGTCGACTCCTCCATTCATCCATTCATCCATTCATCCGTTGTCACCGTGACGAGTAGACCACCCTATCGAACTAATAATTAACAACAACCCAACTTAATCGTTTAGCTACACCCGTACGGTTACGTTGTATCTAGAGATAAGGATTTAAGAGAATTTTAATTACGTGACGTACGTCTTCTTCATCCTAGATTTATTACTATTTCATCAAGATATTAATCATTCGATCGTATGAATACGTATATATAGGACACAGAAAGAAGACGCGAATACAGGAGTACAGATAACACAGGACACGGAGGATACTTACATAATTACATATAAATATATATATAAACGTATTATCGATTAAATTCGCCGTAGGAATCTATTGATTGACGTTATCATTTCCATTTGTCGCCGATCGCTTGATCGTGTTTCGAAAATCGGATGAGTTTCACCAATTTCGAGACTACAATTGAAATTCGAGAATAAGGGGCACGAAGGACTCTCGATGATATTAGGACGCGAAAGAGTGCAGTCGATGTACTATAACTATACGTTTTGATTACGATTAGATAAACGAGCAAGAGCACAAAAAAAGGAGTTGAGTGAAATTCCTCGGATTTCCGAGACACGAAATGTCGACTGACAAATTCTATCGATAATATTGGAGCAATGAAATCACTGTGATATCACTAAAACGCTTTCAAGGTGTGTTGAGATTGACAAAACACAACATGGCCGACAAAAAAAAAGAAGAGAACAGTAACGAGAGAAAGGAATAGATAGAGAGATAGGAATAAAGAGAGCGAGAGAGAGAGAGCGAGAGAGAGAGAGAGAGAGAAATTTATGATATTAATTATCGTATTGTAAATCGTATTAATACCGATCGACTATTACGAACTTGTATTATTACTCAAAAGGAATCTATATACATATATATTATATATATATTGACTATTATTATGAACATTATTACTATTATTACCAGTATTATTAATACGAAGTCCTATTGTCTAATAGCGTTGATTGTCTGTTACAAGGGATAAAATATATATATACACAGAATGAAAGAGGAAGTATAAGTAGATCGAGTGTAAAAAAAAAAGGTGATTCGCCCGATTTAACTTGGATACCGGAAGTTCCAACTCGGCACGACTTAAGTAGTAGCGTAGCGCTTAAGTACGACTTTGCGATTAAGACTAAGCTAGTTTAACGAGAGTTCTAGAAGACAATAGCGACGACACTTGTACACACGCACACTATCTCTCTTCGAACGACACACCAATACACACGAGTAATATATACATGCAATATTTAATTGTAAGAGAAGAAGCGTTTCGATACACAAATAGACACGGAACAACAACAACAACAACAACAAATACACTTACGGCTTTGCCAATCGTGGAGAATGGTAGCTAAACTTTTCTCAAATTTAAGGTTAGGTTTCTTCGTCCTCCAATGGAGACCGAATGCCACGGCCAGGACTAACCTCGAACTTCTTCACCTCCTACGTGTCCTCAGCTTCTCTCGTCGTCTTTAGGCGAAGTAAAATTCTGGCAGCTCGTCTAATCCAGACTAAAGGTTGGAGGTGAAAACGCCCTGGTGTTACGTAATACCTTATACCTACCATCTCCATACCGAACAATGCACGAACAATCGGACACACATTTTCCACGACCACATCGTAACACGAAGAAGCTTCTCTCCCTTGTTATACCTAGCAGAGCAACCTAACTAGATACTTAGGTATTTATCTACCTACCTACCTACACGACTACCTACCTACCTACCTATCTACTCATCTAGCTACCTACATGCCTACGTACCATGCCTGCCTGCCTACTTTAGCTATTTATCTACTTAGCTACTTAGCAACGTGGCTACCTGTTCATCTCTATAGTCAAGCTATCCTATAGTACTACTTGGTTGTTAACCATAAGCCAACCTATTTGTGCAACCCGTAAATAAGTGTGTTCAAACGGGGATTGACTGCGCGTTCACGGGATTCACGGATTTCTTGTACGTGAATGAGAATGTTACGGGGTATCTTGATAAATGGGAAGTACGGGAGATGGTATATTTATATGGATACATATCTATCGTAGCGTTATTCAATTGATTTGCAAGCGAATTGAAAATACGTCTTCCGGTAATCAACAATTTTGGGAGAAAGGAGTGACTTGGAGTTTTTTCGTTTTTTGGGGAAAATCGTCATGGCAGGGGTACGCTGATTTTTTTTTGTAGCAGTATAACAGCCAGGTTGCGTATCGATCCTCTTTCTGTATTTTCCTCTACATTTCGTTCGCCATATAGCAATTACTTTTTTTTTTACAACGATCCATCCTACGGCCATCACTCTTCTCCTTGACTTTCCGCTCTCGTTTTCATTCACGCTCTCCATTTTCCACACCACCCGGCATCGTCTCTCTCCTTTCCTCTTTGCTTTCGTTTCCTTTCCACAATCCTCGCTACCGTCGCAGTCGGCGTACTTGCTAGCCGGATAAAAAATGTCGGCTCGTATTTTCTCGCGGTCCCGGTCTCCCGAGGGCCTCGGCCCTGCAATAACAACCTCGAGCCAAAGAACGCTCGAGAAAGTCTAGTGGCAGGACCGGCTAGGCTTTTCTTATTCTTACTTCTTCTGCTTGTTCTCTCGTTTTCAATTTTCTTTATTTTTTTTTCAATACCAGTGACGCGCGAGAATCGTGACCCGCCGCCATTTCTCAGGCTTGAGACGCATCATCTTGTTCGGCGGTGTTAAACAGAAGATTGCTGACTGTAAATATATCTTATGAAATTCTCTAACGATTCTTTATCGATGACCGTGATCGTTTTATCGTCCAACACGTTGTTAATGGCTACCCAATCATGTACTTTCATGCACGCGCAACATCGCACGCATTCACGCACACTATACAGTTACGCAACACGAACGCCCCGTTTCAACATTAGATTGGCGCGGTTCATTTTTACGTCAAGTTTAATCTATAAAAGTCTTCCATTCTTTCCACGACGTGTATCGTCCACGTTTGCTCGATCGCTGAGACATAACAGGATACACCGCGTTCGGTGGCTGTCGGAGACGCCAGGAAGCGTAAAGAACGGAAAGCTCCGAGGAAAATAAGAAGATAGAAATGTCGCAGGATAGCAGGAGATAATAAAAGGAAGTAAAAACAAATTCGTCTCGACGTACGAAACGAGGAGAAATATTGAACGCGTGAATAAATAAAGCAAAAGTGCGAATGAAAAAAGAAAAAAGAAAAACAATATCCCATAAGAACGAGTAACTGCGACTATTCAGTCTCGGCAACTATCCCGGCCCGACGAGGCGTCGCGTCTTTTCTTTTGCTCGAGCACGGCTTCAATCTGCCAAATTTTCGATACCGTTACACGCGTCTTCCTTTCGCTCCGGCAATTTCTTCAGTATATCCTCATAAATTCTTCAAACGAAACGAAGTCACGTCGTCTCGAAATGCCGATCCGCATGTCTGTCGCGCGTCGCGCAAACAATTACGTAATCCGGTATTACCACGTGTGTATGTACTATGTAGCTCCGTAACAGCGATAATAATTTTTATAAGTCTAATTCAATAGGGGGACCTGTATCAGACGTGATGAGATGGGTCGAAAGAGAGAGAGAGAGAGAGAAGTGAAAAAAAGAGAGAGAAATAGATAATTAAAATTTTTAAAAAGCGTGATGAGCGAACGTGCGCACGTTTGGATGTATCGTGTGAGCGTGCGTGCGTGAGTGTTATTTGAGCGCGTGGTAGTGTATGCGTGTGTAAGGGGTGAGGTACGGATTTGACAGAAGCGAAGGGAAGAGCGTGTAGAATATGGTTTTCTGACGCGATACACGTCGCGTCAATTAGATAGAGCTACAATCTTCGTAAGTTTCGTACGCACCGTGTGCTCGAGTGTCCGTCTATGCGTGGAAAAAAAGAAGTAAAAAAAAATCGATTGATCCGCGAGCGATCATATCGGGAGGTGAAGCTACGAGCTATGAGCTATGAGCTATGAGATACGAGTACTACGATGTATACAGACATTAAACTATCGGTACATTACAACTTTGTTTTATAAAAAAAAAGTAAAAAAAACTAAGAAAAACAGATCCAGGTGGTTGTTCATTTTTCATTGTACCTATGAAGCAATCTCCAGGTCCTAGGAGGATCCCTGCCTCTTCCTGCAATATCATTCTTGTCCTTAGGGTATGATAAGGGATAGTCGAGTACGTATCTGTCAATAGATCTAGTATACTGATAGAAAATTAAGGCTGACGCAAGCGAGAGGTTTTAGGCGATTCGTTTAGATCGGTAAGTCTGAGAAGGAAGGGGTTGCGATGAAAAGGGCTGAAAGGGAGCAATGGAAGGAAAAAGGGAGAGGGTTATCAATCCATCAGTGATACCATGCTAGGAACAATAGAATCAACGGAATAAGCAAAATCTTTTAGCGGATGCTGTCAAGCGATAATAAGCGATCGATAATGAGAGGAACGGCAGTGCTAAATGAGGAGAACGGAAGTACAGTGCGCAACGCAGCGAAACGAGAGGAAGCGAGAGAGGACGATGACGTTATTATAGAAGAGAAGGAGAAAGAGAAGGTATAGGATTGGGCGTGTCTCTGACCGATGGGGATAAGTAACGGAAGTTCGAGAAGTTTGCGAATTCAGGGAGAATTCAGGTTAATTCAGGGGAACTCAGTCGAATAGCTGAGCTGCCTGCAAGGAAATTGAAAATGGCAGTCCATTTCGAGAACAATTCCAGTATGTTCCGTTTCCATTGGAATCAGCCTGGAGTCTATTCCAGGGGACGGCTGCTGTGTTTGCTGCAGATGGTCGACGACGCGAGACGAAGCTGCCTGAGGTCGTCGACGTCAGACCGAGAAACGTAAGCAGGCGCGACCGTCCACGGGACGTTGAGAATTTTCACACCTGAGACATCGAAAGTTCGAAAAGTAAATTTGACCTGGCAGAAAAGAGAGGACCAACTCCATTTCTAGTTTTAATGCAATTTCATCTCTCGTGGGTTTCCTTCGACTTTCCGACAAATCGAACGAATTTTCTTTGCCTTTTCTTCTCTTACAACGGCGAATATAGGTTATCCAATGAATTCCTAATGCACGAGGCAGCGTCAACCGAATTATTCAAATTTAAAAAGAACGTGGCTGTCACGTATAATAATTTCCATTCGACCGAACTAATAATCACTCAAGTCCCTTTGACAATGGAATATTCCTCGTCGATACGTTGCCAAAGTGTTCTCAAAGAAACGAGGTGTTGAGGTTAAAAAAAATCACTTAAAAGAAACCGCTCGATTAGGTAGAGTCAGAGCGAGAGACGATAGCAGAGAGGCCAATATTGCATCCAGTGAACGGAACATTGTAAAGGTACATATTAATACGATATCGAATGATTGATTCGCCCCACAAGAAGCTCTATAGTGCGCATGCGCAGTAATCTCCTACCTTCACTCCTCCGTACACTCAACGTTCACTGTGCTGAATCCTCAACCCTCAACGTTCACCACTCAACAGAGACCATGGCTAACCGCTGGTAACCGTCCTGATAGAATTCAGGAATAAGTATCACACCAGGAGAAGGACGGCCATTGGATGACAGCAACGTCGACACTTACTCCAAGATGGATGTATATTGGAAGACATAAATTTTTCCTAGAATTACGCAACGCAAGGGCATAAAAGAGCGAAGGTCCCAGCATCAACAGGACCATGTATGTATACCAGCAGTTAACGGCACTTCAGCAGATTCTGCCACTCGGTGAGGTTAAGGTTGCCGCCAACGCCTAGTCGTCCTCAGCATCCATGGTCCATGTACATATAGTATGCTATACTCCAGCTATGTAACGTCTCATATTCGATCCAAGGGATTCGCTCGAGTGCCTGCTGAGCGACGGAGCAATGTTTCAGGTAACGAGATACCACAGTGCATATACAGTGTACCATAATCACGCGGAGCTAAGCCATCTGTATATAAAGGGAGATGAGAGCTTAGTGGGATAGGAGGTTGCACTCAGTTTTTCATTAGGTATATACTGTGTAGTATATAGCGTAATACTTCCGGTATGGTTTGTCGGAATCTTATGGCTGGGAACGTAAAGGGTTTGGATGCTGGAGGGTTTTCTTTGTTTGGTCAGAGGTAGGGGTGGCAGCAGAGTGGGGACACTGAGATTACCGAGGAAAAAGATAAAATCGCGGGATTGAAAATCCGGTGCTAACAAGGAGTCTAACTTTCAATCTCTAAAAACCCCTTTTAGGCATTTAGGCATCTATATAGTTTGCTTGAGACTTCCAGGCATCTTCTGGTTTTGGAGAATCGGGGCCACGGAGTCAGCTTGTGAAGTAACTTGACCCGACCTTTAGTGAACCTAACCCAAACTAAGCCGAACGAAACGAAATGAAAGCTAGCTAATCTCTTGTCTTCAATGAACTGGACCCCAGCAGGATCCAGTGGACGTCATGTAGCTCGGTTTTTCGGACTGGCACTAGATCTTCCATGTATTCCCGGTTCGCATTCATTTCGCTGACCACGTATCCCCTATGGACCAGATCCTTGATCGACGCCCCAACGAATTCTAATTTCACCGTAGTAAATTCGGCTCAATCTGTTCCCGAGGGAAAATTGAGTCTTGGTTGAAGAACGAGGTAGAAAGAGATACTGAATTGTGGGCAGTGGAAAAAGAAAAGAGACGAGGAACGAATAACAGGAAGAATCGAGGATTAATGCGCTTCAATGAGTAACCAAGAGCAGTTAATTCGGTTAAGGATGTATTATGGGAAATGGAGAAATGACGGAAGCCATAATGGAGAATGCGAATGGAGACTCGTATCAATTGAGGATTGATGCAGAGGCGATTGGAGTTAGTAGGGATGATTGGAGCACCGAGTAAGCACGTTTGTGATTCGTCCATACTAAAAAAAATAGGGGCTGGTTTCCTTCAAAACTGATCAATTTTATTTCGCGTTCATTTAGGTAAAACTACATAAGTTGGTCTGTTAGGCAGAATTGTGCAATTATCGTGTGACTAAAATGGCGCCTCTTATCCATTATCCGTTGCTTTAAAGGTAGGGAAGAACTCCAGGACATTGGACAATTTCAACAAGCAGTTGTCCGATAACGTGGAAATTGCCGACCTGGCCTTTTCGCTAAAGCGAAAGGGTCTGCGCAAGATTATAACCCAATCCAACCACCACGTCCTTTTCTGCCCTTCGCTCCGCTTTTACCTTTCTTATAATTTTCCTTTTTCCCGTATAGAAATCTTAACCCAGGTGGCCTAAGTAAAATTCAAAGTTCTCGTAAGGGTGCCCTAATGCATTCTTAGAGTTTTCACTGTGGCGCTAATAATTGAAACAATAGAAAAAAAAACTATTCTACCAAAATAGATTATCTACAAGAAGACATCGACCTGCGGAGTAAGACCCAAGAATAGCATATAGGGTCACAAGCCTATCGAGAGCGGTTCAGCAGCTCGTGGGAGCACAGAAAGCGGATGAGGGTAAATTTCATTTAAATTATGCAGCTTGAGCTCGAGAGGAAACAAGGTTACGCTCAGAGATGTGAGATCCGCAACAACGATTCGTAATCCCGGCTTGTAGCAGCAATCAGACTTGGCTTTGACGGAGGACGCAACGAGATATTAAGGCAGCTGCCTACATCACAAATTTTGGAGGTTCTGCAGAAATATTCCTGTGGACCACGACCCTCGTCCGATTAATCTCGGGAAATACTCATCTGGAAGATAAAGGGTCGGTGCTTTAGCTGATTTTTATAATACTATAAGATACAGATTATTTATACGAAAGAGAAAATAAATCATTAAATAAAGCGCAACGATTCATTAATTTCCACATATATATAGGTACAGCCTGCTGCCTTAATACCAGCTGCTGACGTAATGTCTTTCAGTTTGATGGAGAATTGCTCCTTCAATTGGACAACTGTTTCGCCGACAAGGGAAGTGCACAACAACCAAACCGTATACCCTTACGAAATTGCTAGTCGTTCGAGCGACCTACCCCTACAGCTAACCCTCTGTCTCCAATTCTAACTCGAACCCCTACACGTATGTGGGATTAGAGATTCATAACGCGTCCGTAGCCAATTTCGAAACTCCACCTCCAAAGCTCAACACTCTCCAGCATCTCGTACCTCATCTACGACATCCACCAACTTCATGCCACGATCAGCCACGATTCCACGTAGCACCAAGTAGTATCTGATTCGAAGTACGTCAACAAAATGATACTAATACCTTCGGAAGTATCTACCAGAATTACCTACTTCGGGATACGTAGAAACTATAGAAACTTGCTGGAAACTTTTCACTATATATTCATAGTGGAGACAATCTATCAGATTCCATCAGTATCTATCGGGAGAAGACGGTTACGAAGTTTCGAATCGAGACGAAAGGATGAACCGTGAGAGAAGTATTCGAAATTCAAACTAGAGGATAACGTTATGGCGTTTGATAAGGCCGACCACGTTTTCCCAGTAAAACAATGAACTTTAGGAAGTTCCAACGAGAAAATTAAATTCTCTCCTTTCCTAATTATTTTATCGAATGATAGAGGCGATACGTGCTCTGCCTAAAGTTAATTTCTCTTTGACGTGACTCCGCGTCATGGTATAACGTGTTTCGATAATTTATATCCAGACTACTGAGGCAGAAGGACAATAACAATAGCGGTTTAACTCGATATTCTTATCGTTATTTCGACGTAGCATTTTTATAGAGGAAGACAATATTACATATTGTCTTAGATATAATCTGCCGTTTCTTTATCCGTCGACCGACTAAGGAAACAACGTTCTCTCTTAAGAAGACAAAGGACTAAATCCACCATGCTCTTCCACTCCATTCTGCCTTCAATATAAATGATCTAAATGCTTGGGCTAATTAGTGACGGCTTTCCAAGAGACGTTCGCGGTGTGCTAAGTGGTCAGGATGCTTAGTGAGATATTGGAAAGATAGCGAGGATTCTCAGGGACGTGGAAGAGAGGACACAATAAGAGAGGTATAAGAAGACTAAGAAGAAACAGAAGAGAGGCAAACTAATGGTGAACTAATTGTTTTCAATCTGTTTACACAACGTCCTTGCGAGACAAGCGAACCGAGCTTTGTCGCGAATCATCATTCTTCTTCTCGCACCACAATGCGCTCTACGCTTCCCTAAGAACCGCCCAAACGATGTTTTTTATCATTCTTACGTCATTCGCCTTAATTAATTATTCTCAATCTACGCTCTTGGCGTATATTTTCCTTCAGCATCGTGACAATGTTTCTAGGTAGTTTTTTATACGAGCTTTCTCACAAGTAAATACAAACTTATAGCAAAGCACTTTATTCAAAATTGATATGGTATTCGTAAAAAAGATTTTGTGTCTGAAATTAGGGATATTTACAATCAGTGAACTATATCGACGTTCTTCTTCTTTTTCTTCATTTTTATCGGTATCGGTCCTGGCATCTTGAAGACGGTACTGTAAAAAAATAATTAGTTTCGGTGAATGTCGAGTATGAGTATTTTCTTATGTATAATGAAAATTCCGCTTACTGGCATGTTGTACAAATTGGACTGAATTTGCAGAAAACTGAAAAAGATAAATATTTTCATTGTCAACGTTACTTATGCAAGAATAGTATTTTCATTTCATTATACCACAATGATTGCTCTTACTGGAAAGACACACGGAGCACACGTATCCAATGTCGACGAGTTCTTGGTGGCAAAAACAGGCTGCTCTATAGTCTACCTTGACAGGGGGAGGTAGGACAAGTTTCGAGCGAATACTGGGATCTGGTAGAAAAACCCACTGAAGCAGGAAAAAATTAAAGTTTCTTAATGCCTCGCAATATGGAATTTCACAGAAATTTGCATAGTGTTGAAGTTACCAATAAGTATTGCAATAATCCTGTCAATTGCGGAACCTTCAAGTAATTGCCACCGGTGATGTCACAGCCTTGCTGTAGTAATGTGAGTTCCTGATCCAAACTACATACATCCAATATAATACCCTGGGTATGAACAATGGAAAATATCATTTCTATTAAAATGAAACTTTTTAGTTAGAAACTTAAAAAGGTGACAAATTGATCGGATATTTAGTTCGACGTACCATTTTCTGTGCTGTGAAAAATACATTCATATAGTTCATATACTGAGAGGCAGAGTCATTGCTTGCCGTGATCACAAGAATTCGTGAATTCAGTTTTTCTCCAGCTACCTTTTCACGTTCTAACCTCGATACGTAACAAAGTGCCATGGAAAGAGCACCAGCTATCAAACTCTCGGAATTGAGAGGTCTGTCTGTACGAATTTCACTAATAGCTTGCTGTAGCCTTTGTCTAACTGATCGTTCCACCAATGTAAACCTTTCGTACTGGCCATCGATTTGACGCACCTCAGGATGTTTTTCATCCGGGTACAGGAACAAGGACCCATGAGCATGACATGCCATTATAGCCAATTGATTATTAGATTTTTGCATAAGGTGAGCATTAGCAAAGACAATTGTAGAATCTAAGCAGTGTGTAAGAAACTTGGTTTCTTGACGCACGATTCTTTGAGATAAATTGACGTCCAATACGATAATCAATAAACTTTTGTCCACCTCTATAATAAAAAAAAAATAATATAATTCAATATACAATAATCGATTATTATTTTGACATAAAAATTATGTGGTACGTACCACTTGCCATAATTATAACCAACTTTCACTGCCGCCGCGGATTGAGAACAGCTGATTTATGAAATACACTGAACTCTACTGAACACTGCCAAAAGCTGTTGACAACCCAATGGGTAAATTTGTCCACCACATAAGATCCCATTCGATATTGTTATTGGGTTCGTGTCCGAACTAAAATACGGATATTCTCTTTTTTTATTACAATACCAATTCGAGAAAGGTAAAGCCATTTGAAAAATGCGTTAATTGATACAGCATAATAATGATTAAGCAATAATCGATGATATAATCAATATAATCGTATTTTATTCAAATAACAATGTAATAAGAGTCTTATCCTCGTATCTGGTAAATATGTAAATATATAATATGTATATATTATAGTTCAAATATGCCAATCGTTACTCTAGCAATTAGAATGGTTCTTGTTTTGAGACGTAACCATAGTTCAAAGGCATTTGAAATTAAAGATTCGACTAATTCTCCTCGATTGAAGAGTTTTGGAGTAATTCGATATTATTCTATAGATTCCTCATGCGATCCTAAGAATGCAACAAGGAATCATCTGAGTGAATACGCGGTTGTACATTAAAAGCAATCATTGAATTTTAATAAGTTCAAGATTAATGAACCGCTTATTCAGCTCAAGGTATAACAACATTATCTATGTAAAGTTTGCGCGCGACAATCGATCTCATTATATATTTCTAGAAATAGTTTTAACTGAAAACTATTGACCGATTTACGTCTTTCCAAATGCATATGGGATACATGAATTTTCAAAATCAAAAAGAAGATAATCATGTATGTTAAACATAAAGAACAAACAAGGTAGCATTCCGATGACTTAGGACATTACATTTTTCTTTTTGTAAGGATAAATTAAACAGGTCAGACTTAAAAAAAAAAAACAATTACACCGATGTCCTTTTTAAGTAAACTCAAAAGCTTACTTGCGTAGTACTTGACGTACACTATTTCTTTTCTTCTTAAACTGAACTCCAACTTGAAATGTTATATTTAAAATATACATGTATTTTCTTTTCAGTAGTTTGACACGCGTTAGTCCTTTAACCCATCCCAGGGCTTCATTTTTCCGAGCTAATTCAGATCTGAGATTGCTTCATATTTTATTGGTAGTATGCTAGAAATATATGACGCATGATTTCTAGAGTACAGTGAAAAGAAAAAAAAAAGGCAACGTCCTGAGCTCAGCGTCCATGATGCGTGAAACCGCGCATGCCTAGACTTCTATTCACGTTACAGTTTCCTGTAAAAAGGCTGAGGAATTCGCTGCTATAATTTTTGCTTGGCAAATCGTACCGTAGTCAGAGGTTTGCAAGCGAATTCGTTCAATTGGAAGCCGTAGCAGTGGCATTGGGAGTAGGAGTAGCAGCTGCCGCTGGTTCTTCCGTGACTATACGACGATTTTTCTTAATTCTTTTCCATTCTCCATTCGTATAGTTCATTTGGAAGTGAGTCTCTACAAGCATGGCAACGGTGGAACCATCTGGCTGTGTCACCTCTTCAATGTTCTCCGAAAGCATCACCGTCACTATGTTACCCAACTTAGGGCAAGGATTATCTGCATAAATAAAAAGAAATCGTTTACATAAACTGAAGCATTAAACAATTAAGAATATTTGTAAATAAAAAAAGCCGCTGACCTCTAGAACCGGCCATGAAGCCCAAAATAAGTGCCTTTTCGGGTCTCGTCACCTTGTTAGCTAATTTAAACATTTCTTGTGCTTCCAACATTTGTTCTCTCTGTAAAGTTAACGTAAGATTAGTGAGGTTTAATTTGGATTCCAATTTTTTGTAGAAAAATATCCGTAAATTATTTAATTACCGTGAGCGATAAGCCCTTTCGTGTATTCGCAGCAGCATTTGTCTGGATGCGAATCTGTGTAACTGTTTGCGCCGGCCTAACCGTTTGTACGCCAACCGGGGTACTTTCGACGTTCGTTGGAGCCGCTGGCGTCGCAAGTGGTTGAGGCGTCGCGATTGGTGTAACAGGCGCAGTTGGTGGCGTCGCTGCATGGGTAATAAACAAATTTAAATACACTTGTAAATTTATTACAATTGTTAAGTTGTGAGTAATTGACTTACGAGTCGGAAGGGTAACCGTCGAAGGGACGCCTGTAGTTGGCGTCGTGGACGTAGTGTACGGCTGTGTCGGCGTTGTTGTAGTAACGGGTGTAGCTGGTGGATTTATAGGTGCTAATCCTTGAGCATACTCTGGAGTTGTTGGAGTTTCTGATGTAGTCGCTGCAGCTGTAGCAGCAGCAGCTGCTGCTGCTTGGGCTTCCGCAACCTTCTTTTGTTGCTCTTCTAATTCCATCATACGTTTTCTTTTCTTAGCCTGTGCATATCCCAGTGGTTGTTCGTTGATATCTAGGAGTTTTATACCACCATCTTTCCGAATGCGACTACTTATGGGTGTTCGAGTAGAAATTGAAGGACTTGTTAGAGATGGTGAGCGGAAACCAGTTGTTGGAACTCTACTAGGGATACCCTTAAGCGGTGCTGTAAATAAATGATAATAATAAGGATTTTGTAGCTAGCTCGGTCATTGAATTAATTTTCTTTCCAAACTGCTTACTCGTATCTGTCATTTTCCTTGGCATCCCTCTGCTTCTTACAGGTACAGTCGGTGCTGTGCTCTTTTTTAAATTACTCGCAGCATCTGCACTCTTTTGCATCAATTCCGCGCGAAGGGCGGCACTTTTTGGTTTTCTCTTCAACGTGAAATGTTTTGTCGGAGCTGGTTGTTGACCAACCACAGAGGTAAGTGCTGTTTTATTGAGGTAATGACATTCCAATGGTAACATTGCTGGATCATTTTGCTTCTTAAGAAGTTTCCGTAGATCATTGACCAATTCTCCAAATATAGGTCGATGTTCATCGAGGTCAGTAATATCCGTGTTCAAGGAACCTGTCGATGGGAAAGTTTTCATCGCTTCGGATAACATCGATACCCATAATTCACTGTCCAAAGATGCCACTTCGATGATTTCTTCCAGTTCAACACGCCACTGAAACAATATACAAAAACAAGGTAGCGAATTAAACACAACCGATAGACCTATGCCAAATCACTTAGAAAAGATAACACCACATTTTCCACTTGGAGTTTCCAAATTTTCATCCACTGAAATCACCACATGACAACTGTCAGATTTGTTACGTTTGTGTTGAATAGTCCCTACTTAGTAGAATTATGTATGCATTACAGTACATTCAGAAAACATCAAGTGCACAAATGAAATTATATGGCGGGTTGCGCATCGGCGACTAGTAAAATTTTTCTATTACTCTAAAAAAATAATAAAAAAAGCAAGAAACACGCGGCACAAAGAAAGAATCAATAAAAGTAATCACTATAATATAAACTTCATAAAAGATTAGAAGAAATTCCAGTAGAGCGTCTATAGGTACCTCCTCAACATTCCGCCTCGGTATGTGGAAGAAAGAAAGAAGTAATTTCAGTTTCACTTGGGTCTGTAGATCTGGAAAACAGTCCTTGATGTTCCGCAACACTTCGGCGTTCAGCTGTGAGCAAATTGAACTACCAGTCCAGCTATCGTTTGACGTTCCAAGCTTGTTATGCAGCCACAACGACGTATCACTGTCCCTCACATTCGCCATATTGGAGTCGTATGAGTAGCGCAGCGATGAATCTTCGCCGGAGGGAGCCACGTGCTGTTCCCGCCGTAAAATAATCAGGCCCATGTTCTTGTGGTGGGAGAATTGATCGGAAACTTCTCTGGCCCTCTGGTGGTAATGTTGTTAAGCTAGGATTGTTTGAACATGTGGCGCCATCTCTGGTTTTTAGCTAAAACTATTTAGATAGAATGACAATAAAACATTACAGTACATAGTTCGTTCAAGATAATTCTTGAAAGAATTTCTAAATTGTTATCACATATTTCGATGCGAGAAGGTTCTTATTGGTCTGCTACTAGTCATAAACCAGGACTTGTCACAATTCGTTTTTACCACAAGTATTGTGTAGAATTGTATTGGATTGCAGTTTGACAATTAACTATTTGATCACACTGTGGTTTGGTTCAGTCTTTGTTTTAGTGGATATTTCATAGTGAAGAATTTTATTTGTGCGTCATGGAGAAGAAATCAGAAATAAAGACACCTACTAACGAAGAGGTTATTGATGAACTAACCAAAGATTTGAAAGACTCTTGTATTAGGGATAGTTCAAAAGGTTTGAGTGAAGAACTTGAAAATAAATGCACTGTATCTGATGATCCCTGGGATAATGTAGGCAAGGAATTGGATGACGAAGCACAGGACGATGGTAAAACTTGTCTTACTGAACTGCCAGAGGATTTTGTCGACGAAGAGGCTTTAAAGGACAGAGAAGTTAATCTTAGCGAAGATGATGCCAAGGTTGATATTTGTTCCTTGTGATTTATAGTTCTATGTATTCTTTATTTTGGATCGAATTTTAATTTCTTTTGAAGATCATCAATACAGTGCCTCAAGATGTTGTTGTTCTTTAGAAATTGAGGATCGATGCCGAGGCATTGAAGAACGAGGGTAATACAAAGTTCAAAAATGGAGAGTACAAGGAGGCAGTAATAATTTACACTAAAGGCATCCAGACATGTCCCTTGGCGTTTGATAAGGACAGAGCAATTCTGTATGCCAACAGAGCTGCAGCAAAGTCAAAATATATGGTAATAAACAGGAATATAATCTTACTTTTAAGTAAATATGGAAATAGAAGCATTTTCCATAGATTTTTATACAGCCTTTATTTTGAGTTCAATTTTTAGGAGGACAAAGATTCAGCCATTGCAGATTGTACAAAAGCTGTTGAGTTAAATCCAAACTATGTGAAAGCTTACTCCAGGCGAGCAAGACTCTATGAAGAATCCGACAAACTAGACGAGGCTTTGGCAGATTATAATAAAGTTTTGACTTTCGATCCAACTGATTCCGACGCGAATTATGCCATCAGAGTAAGTACTCGTACATAAAAAACATGACTTATTTAGTTTGAATACTTTTGAACTTGCTATCTGTTTTGCAGAGATTACCACCGCTAATACAAGAGAAGAATGAAAAGCTAAAAACAGAGATGCTTGGAAAGTTAAAGGAACTGGGGAACATGGTTTTGAGACCATTTGGTCTATCGACAGAAAATTTCGAATTACAAAAGGATCCAAACAGCGGTGGTTACTCAGTAAAATTCAATCAAAACTCAAGCTAATGAAGATTTTGCCAGTGAAGATCAATTTTTAATTAACCTTACTACAAATCTACAATTACTATAGGCTAATTATGCGTTACGAGCTCCTATGTTACATAATAAAAAGTATATATTAGATCTTATTGTCTCGTAACTTCACACAATCATCTCTTCGTATGACATGACTACACAAAACTGTAAATACATTACAAATTTCGAATTCAAAATAGCCGTCTTGAAGTTGTAGAGTCAGCCTATAACATTCTGTATTCCGACGTTTTATTCCCATACGTCAAAAAACAGTGAAAGTTTATCCACATAATAAACCTCAAAATACACCATCACCCGCTGCCAATACAAATGGGAAACTTCATACCATCCAAAAAACGGTGAGTCGATGTCTACATAAATTCAATTACCCAACCAAAATCTAAAAGGGTAGCATAAACAAGAACGTGGGAGTAGGCTCTGTTATGCCCATGAAAAATAGCGATAACGATAACTGGTTAGTTTTGCAATAACCAGTACACTAAATGATATTAGGTAAACCAAGCTGCCTACTGGATCGTGAGTGAAAAAAAAAATGTACAACGATCAATGACATAGAATAGAATGAATTAAACAGAATAATAAATGCATACATGGATATGATTCTCATAAAATATAAATTGACACACGTCATCCAATTTTTCTTATAGCACATAATTCACTGAGACATTCCTTATCTTCGGACTCTTATCTAGTAGCATCTGTTGAGTGATTGGGAGGGCCAAAAGAAAAGTAACCGAAACTCGAAACTCCAAGCTCGATGTTTTGGGGGTCGCGTGGGTGAGGACGAAGGGATGAGCGATAATCATTCTGGTTTCTCTCTGATTGCGCAAGCGTCCTTATTGGAACTACAAGCAAGAGTAGCATTATTCGCGAAATAACGTAGCACTTCGTGCCGGTTAAAGTTTCACTCGTGATAGAACTCGGGGTAAGTCGAGGTTCAAAAGTTCCTGGAGTGAATAGAAGAGAAGTAGCTGGCAGCATTCGGGAATTATCGATCGTCTTTACAAAAGAGGCTTGAGATTTCGTTGTAACACGTCACACAGCAAGAGCTGCGAAATTCGCGAGTGAAGAAGAACCGAAAGCGTTGAACATTTTCGCAGGCAAGGGGTGCTGCTGCTGCTATTTATTATTATTACGATATTGCTACTGTTTCTCCTGTTTCAATGGCGTAGTAAGAAATGCGAGTGAGTGTCGAGTCGAGGGGGTGAAATATTAAATTTATTCTGAGATTGACGAGGGTGCTGGCAAATTAGAAGGTGAGTGCTTTCTGCTAGGGATACTTTATACAACAATTTATTTAATTATCGTTGCAGTACGATTCGCTCTCCTTTTCATTTCTTTCTGAAAGAACTAGGCAAAGATATTAATTAATAGTGCTATTGATTTATGCCACCATAGTAATTATCACTTTGGTAAAGTTTCATTCAGCTCGTTCAATTAATTGAACTTTCATTGGTTTCCTTCGTTCACACGATATCACGATTGCCAGTGGCTTGGACGTAGCTGGCTGTAATTTTACTTGCTTAATTACTGATTTCCAGCACGACTGAAATAAACAAGATATTTTTATCATTATTGTTCTTGATGCATACGTGACCTGGTTATGAAATTTCTTCATAATACAGTTACTTGAAATTAATCATTGACCGTGCATCGAATTATCAGTAGCCAAATATAAATTACAACGCACGATTTTCCTGCTGCTTTTAATAAAATGCGGTTTTACTTATGATACGAAATTATAGGGTTAATCTCGCTCGAAAAATTGATTAACCGACATTTTCGTGAAAAAAAAAGATTACGTCATTGAAAAATAACTTTCTATTAATAGCACTATCGTATCGTTCTTCTTACAGTTCCTATTGTTCTTTCAGCTACTTTCTCATATGACATCTACACAGCTTACAGTAGGAAAAAAAAACAATCTGCAGCGAACGCGACATCACACGTAACGTCGTTCTTGTTAATTGTAACATCATACTCATTTGCATAGTACCAATATAACAGCTGTTATATTGACGTTATGAGAATGAGTGGAAAATTATAATTAGGTAACATGAACAGTACCAGACTATTTGCTATATTAGAAATACCTCTATATAGGTTTATTTGGTGGTTTATTAAATATTAAAATTTCGAAGGTTGCATCTCAAAATAGAAACGAAAGGTTTTTACTTCCCCCTATCTCTCCCCCTTGAACCCTTGCCATTTGCCACTGGTCGATGGTCCCACAAAACTTTGAAGGCAATAACGAAATGACCTTTTCGGTATCTGCACGATCCACCCTGAAGTGCAGATCCGATTTATCGATAAAAGCCACTCCCCGGCATAAAAGCTTTGCCAAGTTCCCTAGATTAATAGTAGCATATCGTTCAAAGTATACTTTAGCCATAAAATGGGAAGAGTATACTGAGATAGGAAAAAAGTAAATTTAAGCATACGACGTAAACGTGAATAATCAAGAGAAAAGTGCTTTGGAAACTCTGATGGATACACCAGGGCAAGATGAATTATTTGGCGAAGATAAATATCGCTTGTGAAAAAAGGGAAGGGGTAAAAATCGATTGAGTTAGAGAAATCGGTTGTAATAAATAAAGAAGAAACTAGTTCATCCCTATGTTTAAAATTAATTTCCAACGCCCCAAGAATGATACAAGAATAGAGAAGTCGTCGCTGTGGAAATTGGATAAAGCGAAGCAACGAAGCTTGCCAAGAAGGAAAGCTTTTGCTAGGCGCCATTTCCCGATCGATCCAACAACGTTTAGCATGGTTTTCTGGGTCAGGGTGAACAGTTGAACACCCTCAGTTCGTTCGGTATTTCGTGAGAGAATAACTCGAGGTAAAATCCCATGGGTGTGAAATACCATCTTGACCCTCGTAACTCGTTCCAGACAGAGAGGTGACCCACTATCATTCTGACAGTTCATCTCGGCTGACTTCGGTTTACGCGTAATTTACGCATGCGATTCGCTAGTCGCGAGGATCGATCGACTTGCGCGCGTTAGTCGGGTTTTATCGCGCGGCTGCACGGCTTGCACGCTTGCCGGAATACATTTGGTTTTTTCGGTGTTATCGAAATAGTCTGTAATTAAGTTTGATAAAACAATTGGATGGTCGATACGAGTGTTTTATAATAGTTAAAAGTGACAAATCAAGTATCATAGATAAATCGAAGATCCCATCGATATTTATTAATTGATCGTGCTCGTTCTCGTTTATGGTTAGTGAATTTTTATGGGTATTACTTAAGATACGTTACTTGATATTTTATTATCTAAAAACTTGAGATAGTCCGAAGTGGTTGGTTACGTGCTGACGGATAAGGAGGCTATTTGGAGTATTTAAATATTTTGCAATTTCTGTAACTTCCGGTTTCTTGTTAACTTATTCACCTAGACGGAGATCATGAGGAGCCGTGCGCGTCGCTTGACGCGCCGAGAGAAGTGGCCGCTTCACGTGGGACTATTTTTACTTTACATCCTGGTGCAGCTGGTTACTTCCTCAAATATCACATCTACGACCGTTAACGAATCGACCACTGCGACGATACCGATAACGAGTACGATTAAGGTTCCGTCCTCTACGATTGTGGCTAAGAACGAATTGGTACAGAAAGACGTGATTACCGATGAGAAGATAGCTTTGGAAAATCCTGTAATGGAATCATTGGAAACAACGTCCACGCCGAAGATGAGAGAGAGGAAGGAAGATGATAAGAAGGAAGAAGAGAGTCCAATTAAGAATAGTCCTACTCTTAATAACAAAACGATTCCTGCTACCACTGTGAGTAATGAGAATTAACTATAATACGTATAAGATGATGGTATTAATGAGATCATTATTTTTTTGCAGAGTACTCCTCTTCGCACTTCAACTCCTCCACATCACGCGCGACCTACCTTTAGACCAAAGCGTGAGAATTGCACACCACCTGCTATAGAACAATTTCCACGACCTCTTATGGGACCCAGTGCAAGAAAACATGGCGGTTTGATCATTCATATCCTCGTAGCCGTCTATACCTTCTTAGGTTTGGCTATAGTCTGTGACGACTATTTTGTTTCGAGTCTGGACAGAATTTGCGAGGGTGAGAAATGACTTTGAAGGATTATTGAGAAATTTTAATAAAAATTCTTAATCCTATCTTTTCTTGTAGAATTGAGATTATCTCCCGACGTGGCTGGAGCTACTTTCATGGCCGCCGGATCATCTGCACCTGAATTGGCGACTGTCGTGATCGGTGTATTCTTTGCCCAGGACGATATAGGCGTAAGTATTTATCCATATGATATTCCTTCTAGGAATTACTAATTAGACGCAACGTGAACTCTCATTGAAATTCAATATATTGTGGCAGGTTAGTGGAGTGATTGGTAGTGCGGTCTTTAATATTATGTTCGTCATCTCGGTCTGCGGTCTCTGCTCAGGAACAGTATCTAAACTGAACTGGTGGCCTCTGTGTCGAGACTGTTTTTTTTACGCCATATCCATTCTGGTTATGCTGGGTACAATCGCCGACGAGTCCATATCCTGGTAATATTATGTAAAAAAATAATTAATAAACAATTACGCGATAGTATATTGAAATAGAAACGAAGATAACAAAATGTATCCTTATCTTTTTCAGGCCAGAGGCTCTCTTCATGCTGATAATGTACGGAGTGTATTGCGTGGTCTTATCGTTTAACGGTAGACTTGAACGCTGGGCAAAATCTTTGAATATTTCATTTTTACCCAAGGATGATGATCCTGCCGAGGAGAGTGCTCTCGTTAGTTACAGATCATTACAAGAAGACAGACTCTCCTACACAGGACCAAACTCACCAGTGACCGACCAACTCAAGAGTCAAGAAGGTTGGCCAAGTCATAAAAAACTTGATATGCAGTTTTACTTGCAGAGAATCGATCAATTGATCGATTAATTTATTGCACAGCAGGTAATGGATTCCAAGAACCTCCTAGTGAACCACCAGTAAAACAGCCGCAGTATTACAAAGCTAAGGAACCCGATCCAAATGAAGTTTCGCCATTGGTGATGCCTACGGATGCTGGAAGGTGGGGAATGTTTTCCTGGGGCCTTGTTTATCCTATACATTACATGTGTCGAGCCACGATGCCAGATTGTAGGCAGGAAAAGTGGAAGAGATGGTATCCCTTCACCTTCTGCGTTTCCATGGTCTGGATCAGTTTTTACAGCTACATTATGGTCTGGATGATCACTATAATAGGTAAGAATTATTAAAGGATAACACAATTGTTACGATGCATAATTATCATTGATTATACTTGAATCGCCAGGAAGTACTCTTGGTATACCCGACACTGTGATGGGTCTGACATTCGTGGCTGCTGGAGTTAGTGTTCCCGATGCTTTGTCATCATTGGCAGTCATCAAAGAGGGTCTAGGTGACATGGCTGTGAGCAACGCTGTTGGAAGTAATGTCTTTGACATTTTGGTCTGTTTGGGCCTACCCTGGTTTATACAAACTGCCATGATCATGCCAGGATCACACGTTAATGTCACCAGCAGAGGTGACCTTTCTAATCTCGATTCGTTTATCGATATTGTTCAATTAAGCTTTTCCTAATCAAATCATTCCCATTCCCAGGTCTCATTTATTCAACTATTTCCTTATTATCAACCGTGGTATTCTTGGTACTGGCGACGCATTATAACGGGTGGAAACTGGACCGTAGATATGGAGTCGTCCTCATGATTTGGTACCTCATCTTCATCGCGTTCGCTTCTCTCTACGAGCTGAACGTCTTTGGTCAGATGAATCTAGCAGTATGTCCGAGTCCGTTTTAAGAGACGATTCACATAATCCTCGATCTCGATTCCGATCGTGATCCTGATCTTGAACCTCAGGGAGAGGACCTTGAGATCCAACGTTCATTTCAGATCCTCACTGCATTCTGGTAAGATAGCGACTTCGTATGCTTCCATATAATTTTTGTTCCTCTATTCGATAAATCAATCGGCATAAAAGCAAAGAACACAGTACCAAAAGACAAGAGAAAAGAATCGACGAAACAGCAATAACAGTTGTCGCATTGGAATTGAATTCTATTTAAAGAAATTTCAATTCGCATGAAAAAATCGAGTAATAGGAATTGAGAGAAGCTAAGAAACAAGGATAGAAGTATTAAAAAAGTGACTTCAACAAGTAATTCGATGTCTCCTAAGAGGAGCCTGAACACGATCGCATAAGCTTATCGAGATTACAGATACGTGACGCAAAATTAATATAGCGATTATAACGACCAGGGTCGACGTCATATTTTGTTTAGGTGTATAAAAGCGCCACGAGAGGATTAGCTTAATCTAAGTCTTAAGTCGCTAAGAAATGAGACACTCAAAGAGACAATATAAATAACAGTATTATTCACGTTGTACGTTGTTATATTTAATACGCAATTTAGCGGAACGCTCGAGTAAGCCGGCTGACATTCAGCAGGCATATTTTCCTTCTTAGTTGGCTTAAATGAGTGTGCATACGAGGAAGAGAGGTCGAGCCAGGAAAGAGAAAACGATATATGCATAGTTAGATTGAAAAAGAATGAGAGAATTAATAAGGAATGACCTTAGAGTGAATAGATCAGATCATTTAGCGGACATGGGCAATAACGAATGATCAATAATTAATAAAAGACGCGCTTATCCAAGTTACCCAACAGATACAAAAGAGAAGGCCCAGCACTAAATCGTTACTGGTTCATTGATAGTTGCAGTGGGTCAGTAAGGCCCCATAACTGGCACGCTCTTATGCGTTTGTTGGGTACGTTGTCACAAAAGAAACATCGAAGGGCCAAGCCCTAAATAATTGAACGTTCCACATATGATTCACCTCTTTCGCACATAAGAGAACGACGTACTGTAACGACATTAAGAGTTAGTCGATCATTATAATAAATACGAGTTAGCTCAGTGCCGTTTATATATTTATAACGATCATTAGCCGTTCAGATGAAAACAAAGGGCGTATGGGTTGGGCGGCCATTAATTGTCCGTTACATAATTTTTTTTCCATGGTTATCTCTTACCTCAGTTCCTTCATACCTAATTGTTCTCTTATCCCCGCTCCTAATCTCTGGCAATTAATTTATAATTTATATACATATTTTAATCGCCCGCCATCACGCCCGAATTTCAATCACTTACAAATATATGTCCATATTGTATACATACTCACGTGAGTGTGATATCCGCCTGTAAAAAAAAAGGAAGTGATCTCAAGGAATCCGAAGGAAGGTTAGGGAGTGTTTTTTTTTAGCGTTTAGGGAATTAGAGGGCGAGATGCAAGTAAAAAAAGAATGGGACAGAGGGAGAAACGTTGAGAACTGAGTAAAGAGTAAGAAGTGCGCGGGATCGAGACGAAGCTCTCGATCGAAGCAAAAAGGCTCCTCGTGAATCGCGTGAGAGACGTAAGACAGAGTATTAAAAAAAGAATGACAATAATTGACGCAGCCTTATCGGATGAAAGTATTTATCGATCGTGCTGCGCGTTCCTTGAGACCGTCGGAGTGTCCTCAAGTTGATTACGAAGAAGATGGTTATTGAATGGATGAGGAAACGCGTTATGATAAGGGACACGAGAGAGTGACGCCATGATATTAATCTATAATTAGTGTCAATAATTAAGGATCCTTTGACGGTTCGACCGCGAGCTCCGGCGAGATCGTTATTCGAATCTGGATCTCGATCATTCGCCCGGTATCCCATGGTGTCTGGTGATGTTTTATGGTGTCCGATGGTATCAAATGGTGTTTTGCCAACGAGCCCTCGAGTAGAGCGGAGCCAATGCCGGCCGTGATTCACGTTCGCGCAAAAGCAATCCGCCTGGATCGACGGGGGCGGCGATCCTGAGGATCCAGAGGGTCTTAAGGATCCCAAGGATCGCGCAGCCGTTTTAGGGTTATTAGTACAGTTTAGGTCGTTAATCGTTATGTGTTTGGCGTGTCGACTTATTGATTATTACGTTAATCCTTAGATTAAATATAGGCAGATATATATATATATATCACTGTGCAATGGCGGACAATACGGTAGGACGAGGAGAGAAAATGAAATTTAATTCCATCCTGGAAATATTTATCTGGTTGGTTAAAAAGCTCGTTTGAGCTAACTCTTGTATTGTTGATCGTTTATATTTTATGTCTCTTCTACGTCCTACACTTTATCGTGACGCCATTGTGGCTTTCGGCATGGCCGGCCTCGATCGACAGATTTTCATTGCATTTACGCGGACCAGTCGACCGACAATGGCTAATTACGTTTCACATGACGATAATCTGTACGGTGATTCTCTTTTAGGAGAGACACTTAAATATTATAGTATATATATATATATGAAAGTTACAGCAAACGAAGAATACACGAATACTCGGGGCCTCGTCCAATGGCTTGATCGCGCCTAAATAAGAATGTTTTATTTATAACAATACGAATAATTAGATCGATGGATTAATTCAGGAATTGGTAAGAAATATATATATATATATTTAAAGAATCGGCGTATATGGGTTTTCATTGAACCTGACTGTAATTTGTCAACGATGATCAATTTGAACGTGCCCTTAGAGTACAATTCAAGTCAATACTTCCAATTTCTCGTAACGAGTACGCCATCTTGTTCTTCTTCTTCTTCTTCCTCTTTGTACTCGCCATAACTTCTAATTAAACTTGTCTACCAATTTCTGAAATGGTCAATTCTTAGAGTAGTGTCTGCCCTGCGATAGCGCATAACCGCGTTCTGTATACATGGAGTGATAATGGTTAAATGATTAAAAAAAAAGTATGCATTGTTATTAATAAATTATTAGCTGCGTGGACGACTGACGAAGAGAAAAGATAAAATGAATCCGAAGTGGATTCAGCCGTGTTTGACGATCATGACGAAAACTTGTCAACGTCCTCGTGCTAATTATTAGAGATATTTCCCATCGTTGCAAATATTTAAAATATCCTAAAGCGTCAATATTGTTAGTTGTAGCTTATAGCGTTATGTACATAATAACTATTGTATTGAAGTCGTACGTATATATACCTCTTCAATCAGAAATACACCTACATACGAAACCTACAAAAAAAAAGAATTAAACAAATATTCGCAGCAATGAACAATTTAATATCGCAGTTGAATTTAATCAAACGAGGAAGAATCGGTGTTCTGTATTCTGATGTATTTAAAATGTTTAAACAATAAAGCTATTGCTGACTATCGCAACGTGTCTGTATAGTTTTCCAACGTTGTTTTATACGATTGTCAAATAAATTCAAGTAATACGAATAAAAGAATTTCAGTAGCTGTGACAGATTTTCATGAGCATCGAAAAATTCTTGCATGTCATTTTAAACGTCAGTGAAGATCATGAGAGACGGGATATCGAGATTTGATCGTGGTAAATGATTTGTTAATATATTTTTTTTTAATTTCATTACATGAACAATTTTTATGGGTTATTTTGAGATCTGAGGAAACAATCTGTTCAGGCATTTTGAAACAAGATAGTCAAAAGGGGTTGAAAAGTGATGAGAAAGTAGAAGAGGAAGATAATATCTCGTTGGTGGACCAAAATATTCAGGATAAGAATAGTGGCATTGAATCTTCCGAAGGGGAGATAGAAGAGAGGAAATGTTCTTGCAAGAAGTCTCAACGGTCGACCAAGTAAATGATGTTGCAATTATCTTAAACATTTTTGCAATTGTATATCTTGTCTAATGATATCCATTAAATAGGTGGCTGCGTTCTGTGAAGAAGTTGATTAAAAAAGTAAAGAAACCTTTTAAAAAATATCACAAACAATCCAGCACGTCTTTGTTAACGTCTAACGAAGATATACGGTACTCAGAATCGAAAGAACTAGCTGATATGCCTGAGGACGAAGGAGAGACGAAACTGCTTCATGAAGAACAAAGGAGTGAAGTAGAAATAGAAAAGAAAGATCAGGAGATGGAAAATGAAGGACAGCAGATAATGAAAGAGCAAGAAGAAATGAAAGAAGTAAAAGAAGAAGAACCAGAGGAAGACACGGAGACCGTATTCAGGGATGAGAATACGGAATTGAGAAAAATTGATGAAGTTCCAAAAAACGAAGACATCGTCGTCGAATTTTCTACGATAACAAGGGAACAATTTCGCAACATGCTTCGTCATATCGATCCATCATCATTGATTCGGATTGATCATAAATCCTTGCCGACTAAAATCCCTGGAGAATCCTGTGTATCCTCCGAGTGGGAAAATTTACCACCACAGGTATTACTTGTTTGGCATTCAATAATAGTGCAATAACGGCCATTATTGCACTATTAGTTAATAAATAAATAAATTCATCTAATGCCGGAATTAGAAATTTTTTATGTAATTTCAGATTATTGATAAAATCATAGAGATGACTTCTCGAAACGATATCGATCAGTGTCCACTGTCTTGCTGCTGTAGCTTCTCGGATGATTTGATCAGGATTTATCATGCCGTGCAATTACTTGTCAAAAATGCTAATAAAATTGATGCTAACTCGCAACAGTGCAAATTTCGAATGTCATTCAGTGAGGTTGAATTTTTCGAAAATAATAATAATTTGTGTCAGGCAATAATCTCAGAGATGAGAGGATCGTATGCAGAGATGGAAGAATTGATGGATATGTGGCGAGAAGCTAACGAGAAACTTATTGCCCAAGAAAAAGAATTTGGGATTGCAAATAGTGAAGTTAATGAATTCAGAGAAGATTCTTCTCGGTCACGAACTATACGTCATGAAGTACAACGCTTAGAATGGAAAATTGATCAAATTAAAAATCTTCTGTTAGACTGGCAGAGTTCTGGAAAAATGGAGCATTTGCGTACTGAACAGAGGAGTGTTGAACAAGAAGCAGAAAGACAATCGGGGGATTTATACATGGAACGAAGAAACGATTGTATGGTATGTTGAGTCTGTTACTCTGAATTTCGTTAAAGCTTACGATTTTTTCTTATTCATAGAAGGCAGTGCGTAGATGCTTAGAAAGGAAGGAAAGATTAGAAGAGGAAAATTTAAGACGCGATGTTATAAGAGCTCAGCAGAGACAAAAAGACATGCTCATCCTTCTGAGATCTGCGACGCTTTTACAAAATTATATCAGTGACCTTAGAGCTCGATGTTAGAACTAGTCAGGATACAATAAAATCGAAAATCATGATGTTGTAAGTCTCTGAGACAAAGGTACGTAAGTGTTGTTAAATTCATCAAACTCATCAGTAGTTTCAAGATTCGAAAGGTTTTCTTCCGATGGTAGCTCTTGTGCTGATGGTTCATAAGGAATTGCATTGGTCTTTGTTCTATCTGTGCTACATATTTTCTGAATAATTTCCGACATATTTAAGTCCTCTTCTTCTGGGTCACTTGCGAAATCTTCAGGAGTCAGTTCATCGAACATCCTGTCCAGTGTATTGTTAAATTTTGCAGCAACTTTTTCCGTTGCAAGAACTCTTTCGATTTGGGGATCTCGTTTTCTTTGAGTATCGAACATTTTACTTGGTAGTTTTTCTTGTATTTCTTTGGTAACGGCATTCTCCTGTTTGGACCTCTTTGGCGTGACACTCAACCGGCCAAAGGATTCCTCAAGTTCTGCTAATTTATTTACCACCACAAATTCGTCGATTTTTCTATTGTTTATAGTAGATAATGGTTTCTTTTCCCGTTTTCTTCTAGGCGCTTTGCTTTCAGGAACTGTCTCTTCATTTTCGGAAGAAAGGACTGTGGTTGCTTTCTTTCTTCGAGATGTTACTGGTTTCTTTTTCTTTTTGGCGTTTCTCGCATCGTCGAATTCTTTTACCAGGTCTGGATAACAATTTTGCACCATGTCCTGTGGTTCGATAGTGATCAGCTCTTCGAGAATATTTGTCTCATCTTCATCATTCTCTGCTTCGACCTGTTCCAGTAGTTCCTTTAGGATGCCTGTTTCGTCCTTCCAAAGTATCTCGTAACTTGCTACGCAACGTATATTTCTGACTTTTTTTATTGCTACAGGAACTATATGATGTGATACTGGCAGCCTTTGTTTAAGCATAATTTCTGGTAAATGCAGAAGCTGCCAGCGTGTTGCCAATGGAAGAATTTTAGTAACAGTGTATTCGGGTGCCCATCCTAGTCGTCGTTCCATGAAATGCTGTTGACAAAACAAATTGATTTTCTACATTTCATTTTTTTTTCATTAAAACAAAAATGTAGATACGAAACTTGCATCTGCTGTCTTACCACAAATTCAGTAATTTGTGGTTGCTTCCATTCGAGACTCAATGCTGTAGGTACTGGGCCTTTTCTTACAAGAAATTCGTCGATAAGTTCTTGGTTTGGGAAATCCTCTATAAGTAAAGCTTTCTTTCGCAAGCTCATTTCATTTGATATAAACGCTCGTCTTTCTCTGTTAATAATAACGACTTTAGAATTTTTCTAAGCAGAAAAGCATAATTGGAATATAAAATTTCAACGATGGCTCACTTGTAACTTTCTTTACATTTAGAAAAGGTGCCACAATCCACGCATCCTGTTTTAGCATGGACTTTGATCTTTCCAAGATGACCACAGGACGTACAAATATTTGGATTGGATAGTTCTACTTCCATCCTATCAAACTTTCTGTCTGTTCGCCAGCTTTTTATTCTAAAATCAATAGCAATATTTGCAAATTCTATGAGTTTTCAAAGAATACATTAAACAATTATTTGATATGAGCACCTGTCCAAAACATCTTCTCCTTCTTTGTCCAAAAATTTAAATAATTTTAATGCAGCTTCCTTGCCAACTCCATTCACACCGTCTCCATAATCGCAACCACAGAGAAGAGCCATTGCTATCATTTTCCTTCGGTTTAAATTAAATACCTGCTCTATTTTATCAATAGTGTATTCATCAATAGCACCACCGGAAGCCGACTTATTACCTTGACTGGCACAGAAATTTCTGTACACAACATTTGCTCCGTAAAGAAAGCAATCACTGTCTTGGCTAACGCATCCATCTACAAGCTAAAGAATAATTGCTATTTCTGGAGAAGAAATATGTTTATCCATGTCTAAAGAGTGACTAAAAAAGCAATGTTACCCCATCTTCATTCAAATATGCACACATTGCTTCCGCTTCACCATATCCTTGAACGCATGTCAGTCCCATGTACTTCAGCATATTTTCACATTCTCGTAGGACATTATTGAATCGACTGCGGCCTCCCTTATTTGCAGTTTTTCTTGAAACAATACCACGACGAGTATCATTTCTCTGAGCTATGGTCTTGTGTTTCAAGTCAGGTGCTTTGCCTTCCAGCACAAAAACAGGCGAAATTCCATGGAGAAGAAGATAAGAGGTCCGAAAGTACAGATTCCTGTGATAATAAAAATTAAATCTATAACAACTCATGTAACCAATGCAGAACTATGACCATCCTTACCGGAGATACATCTTCGGCTGAGCTCCATTGTCCGTTACACTTTGGCTGTCAACGATCCAACAACTCAAATCGATTGCTATGGTTTTACCCTGAAGCTCAAAAAGAGGTTTTTTCTCGCACAATGGCGAAAGAACATTCCAAAGATCCTTTACGCCCATTTGCCAAGTAACTTCAAACGCATTCAAAATCGTACAAGCTGAATGAAGTTCTTTTTGACAACTGTATGAACTGTATACACTAAATTTCAAATAGTAAGCGGGTAGTACATACAACAGACTACAGTGATAATTGCAGTGTTCAATATGACCTAGCGCCAGTGCGTTATCAAATATCGAGGTCAATATAATTTCTACATTATCTACATACGGAATAGACATATTTATATGCATGCATACGTGGAATTCTAAAATGAGGTCGCAAGAGTCGCATGTATAGATTGCCGGTCGACCTGTCACAGGAGAAGGGAGAATGAAAATGTTCCTTAGAGAATGGAAGTAGTAATGGCTGTATCGTGGTTGGTGGTTCCGTTGATTTTCATCTGTTTTGATATTCTCAAGTCTACTGAGAATGAGTGATCCGTCGCGAAAACTCAAAAATCCGCTGCTATCAGCTGCGGGCGTCGGATTTCCTTTTGAAAATTTTGCGGAAAATAATTTTCTTGTGCCTGTGGCTCCTGCTGCCCCAGCTGTTCTTTCCGATGGTGAGTCTTATAACCCAAAATATGCTTGGGTGGGGCTTATATGATATAATCATTCACCAATTTATTTTTATTCCTTATTAATGTTCTGCTATAATAATGAACCTCCTCTATGTGTTAATGGATATTCTTAAAATTGGATCGTCATCACGGCTCCTTATTTTCCTCACATCCAAAACAGTCCTCATGATTATCTACTTGCTGCGTGTAAATTCGATCGGTATTGCAGAGTTCGCGTAGGTTGTGTAACACGTATCTATGGTCGGTCCACGAGTTCAATGAGTTTTTTGACAGATCGAAAACAATCAAGTCTCTAGCAAGTCACATAGCTCTGCATACAATTTTTCTTACAATGTATGTATTTGCATGGTTTTGCATTGAAATATATTTTATTTTTCTATTTTAGTATATATTTTCGTGATTTTATGGAAGAGCACGTGCGATTTGCTACGGATTATATTGTTTGCGAAATGTCAAAAAAAACATTGAACTGGTGGACCGACTATGTATACAATTATTTTTAAATCCATGTTTACAAACGGATGATAATATATAGTTTAATAGCACGTTGTCACATTCGTTCTTTTAATAACTAGGACAAATTAGTTATTTAGTTTTTAACTAGTTATATAATTTTTTTCATTATAAATTTTTTAATACAAATTTCTGTGGGTGCATCTACAATTTTACTATCTTCTATTGCTATTCTATTCTTACATCTTCTATATATAACGCTCATCAATAATTGAGCTTTATCTCTATTAACACGAGTCTAACGATCATCACGATTTTCATGACTTATTTCTGTGGTTAACACAGAATGTATATAGATTAAGATAGTACGAGAAAGAAGTGGTGTCAAGGCAAACAATTTCAAACATTGGTCGAAGAATAGTTATATACCAGTTTCTTTATCGTTTTCCGTTTTGCTAAATTGCTATTTAGTAATGACGATCAATGCTCTTTGTACTTTGCTTGGTATCATCGTTTACTTTTGAGATATAGACGAGATTATTGATAAGTACCATTATTAAAAGCTCGTTCTTTCGGGTCTTGGAGCTGTCCTGGAGCCATAACGTTGGGTGTATGGGAGATCGAGACTCTTTCTTTTGCGAACGCAATAAATAATGATCAGCACTATTAAAATGATCAATAGCAACAAAACCAAAACTCCCAATATGATCGCTGCTATCTCTCCTTGTGTCAAATTATTCCAAACTATAACAAATGGATAATTCAGTAGTTCTCAATGTTAATTTTTATTACCTTTGCAATTTTATAAAAAAATTGACTTACCAGTAACGTCTATTGTTTGTGCATTGGAATTGCCTAACAAATCACTAGCCGTCACTTGTACGGTTGTATAACAACAAGTAGCTGTATAATAAAAGGTAACAGAAGATTTCGTTCCACTGACAAAAGTTGTTATCGGATAAATACCAGTGGGCAGAGAAGTAACGCGTTGTAAACCTATACAAATAATATACAGTTTGGACAATGAGATCTGAAAGAAATTAATCTTTTTTAATAAACGACAAAATAAAAATACCTGATCCTGAATCTGTGGCTGTAACTTCTACGCTCCATCGACTTTTGGAGCATCTGTCACTATCTAATTTTCCCGAACAGTTGTCATTAAAGGAATAACTGATGCTTGGTTTTGCAGTGTCTGTTATCTGTAATAAGGAAAAATGCAAATGAACGAACTGACAAAAAATAATTTTTTGATATTGCGTCTTGTTATAAATAATAAATTGTACGAACCGCAACCGAGGTTGAGCTCATCACATAGATATAGGTAGATTTCTCAACGGTTTCAATACCCTGCACATACAGTGTAATAGTATCCATAGTGCTATCGGATGCTGTTGCAGGTATGATAACGTCTACAGCGACACTGATAGTCTGTCCAGAATTGATCCATGTGCTGAGATGATAAAAAACGTAATAAAAAATTGCAAGACTCGATCCGAATGAATGCGTCAAGATTATTCTTGCCCAACTTACTCTCTTGGTTGAAGATTAGCAATACTGAAGGTCGAGCTTATTGCTCGAAAATAGTGTCTGACAGTCAAAGTGTGACTATTGGTAACATCGAAGATAATTCTAGCCAAAGTACTAGGTCTGACTATGAGATTAGTAGCAGGATTAATATCCACGAGTAGCGTTCTAGTCTGAATAAGATTAGTACTCGTGATCCTGGCTAGATCCTCCAATTCCGATGCTGTGCCATCGTCAAGTTCCTCGACCAACATCCTGGCCGAGATCGTACGATTGCTAGAACCTTCATTTCTGAATTCCGTAGGATTCAAATCGATTTTTCGAATTACGACGTCTCTTCCAAAATCTACACGAACTTCCTTCCCGTCGATCCCATTGCGTGGAAGTCGTCTGGATAACAACAAGGTTTCCCCATTGTTCGTGAACTCTGCAAAAGAAAACCAAAAAAATTGTCTCAACACTTTGCAATGTATCATACGTTCTCGTACGTCATCCTCTAGCAGTGGAAAGAGGAAGCGCTGGGCAAAGAGCAACTTGACCATTACGCAATTCTATACGTATTCGCGGATCAGCAGCCAGTAGTGCGAAGTCTGAGCAGTGCTCAGACGTACGTCGTGCTGCTGCGTCTTGCTCGTAGGAAAATTTAACGAATCTTCAAAATATTCGTTTCCGGTTTCAGATAACGCGAGCCTGTGTTTCCGTACGCATGGTGTGTACTTTGTTTTTGTGTTCGCGGGGATAAATTATGTGCAGAACTTGACGGTGAGTCGATATCGTGAAATTGGAGGGATGGTTCGCATGTGCTGAGGGGTTTAGAAGGCGTGCGGATGCGCGCGACGCTTGCGTCGTGACGGGCGTCGGTTCCTGTCTCAGTGACAGTCTACGATCTGACTCCCTTATCACCTTGACTTGTTCTCACGGTTAGACAAGGATATTCAATTGATAGGTACTGCAAAAGGTTTTACTTGTTCGTCAGAAGGTCTACCCTTAAGACACGCTGGAGGTACGTCAGGAAGTCAACCAGTGTCTCTTTTTTACAAAATGTTCATTCTTAAACCAGAAATTTGGTTATAGATTTCTCAGGATATATATATATATATATAGATCTGAGGAAGAATGACCTCTGTACGGAAAGTTTATTCTATTGATTTGAACCTCCACTGAAAGCTCTGGCCTTGCGAGCTTTTCTATTAATTATTTAGATCAGTATCATATGGTTAAAGTGAATTTTCATTTGATCTTGAACGACGTTCGATTTTCAATGAGAAAAAGGAAGATGGAAAATGTTTTCACGATTCGAGGAATTACCTGGAGAAACTGAATGCGTAAGAGAAGCTTTTTTGAACGGACGCAGTTCTCTCCATTATTTGACTAGTGCTAAAAATATATCCAACATGACGTCCAACTGTGGCGCAATCTGTAACGCGCTACCCTTGCGTTCGGGATTTCCGTGCTGATACGTATTACGTTTGTGAGTGCATCTCCTTGTTTATCAAATGATGTGGCTACACATTGAAATGAAGATGACTCCGTGGCGTTACGTCAATTGTTATCGAAACGGGTAGTTGATTTATTTCGTATAAAAGGATTTATTTATTTAGATAAAATCTTATCTCTCAATTACAGTCTTTAACACATACAACGCGCGATGCAAATATTTTAATTTTTCATTTCTTCCTGGATTACGAGAATTGCCAATATTAGCGTCATTTACTTGTTGCTGATTAATGTTTACGTCATGTCTAAAGAAATCGAAGATTATTTTCAATTCGTATTTGCCAGTGATCTACAGCTTCCTATTTCGATCATAATATCAAATGAAGAAAACTTTTTACCGTCAATGTTTGTGGTATTGACAAGCGATGATTCGGTTTCTCGAAGAAATTCAATTTTTTCATCGTACACCTTCACGGCAAAGGAAATTGGCGTGGCAATAAAAAATGCCAAAATCACTAATGGAATTTGTTCCACCTTCATCACGATCGAGCACTTGATCCGACTGTCAGGCGTTTCCTCAGTTTGAGGGTACTTATAGGCTCACTGTCATTGGGAGTACTCTTTTCTGATAATTCCATGGGTGTAGACAAATCATTACACAATCTGTGCTCAAGGAGGGAAACCCTAGACTCTAGGAAAAGACAG
Organism: Pachycephus smyrnensis; assembly: GCA_030142225.1. Classification (NCBI taxonomy): domain Eukaryota; kingdom Metazoa; phylum Arthropoda; class Insecta; order Hymenoptera; family Cephidae; genus Pachycephus; species Pachycephus smyrnensis. The sequence goes on along the minus strand of JARQST010000437.1, from coordinate 292,951 downwards.
TGAAAACGAGTTGGGTTTATCATAGAGCACTATCTTTACTTGTAGGATGTGTCCCCGACGTTTTCATATTCTGTAACATCCTGTTCAATATTGACCATGCATGAATCGTACGTGAGACACTTGCCAAGAATTCAGGTTGTATGAAAATTCCTAGTAAAATATAATTCTTAGGGATACCAGGTCTGTTTTTAGTTAAACTTTTTTTTGTCATTTGTAGAATTTCGGAAACTGATGAATTCACGGTATCGGCTAAAATCGATATGATTCATTGGCCGTACTTTAATTCTTCAATTTACTCTTTCAGACAGCGAAATTGACGCCTTCGTAGGACAGGAACAAGCTCAAGGAGTACAGTCTGTATCACCTGCACGTATCAATACTGATAGTGAGACATTACACACGACGAGTACGCTTCAGCAATCAGCTGGGATTGATATATCATTGGGAAATACACAGAATCAGGATTCTGCGTCTCAGCCTCAGAGGCAAGGTTATTTTTCTTCAATATTGTCGTCGCTGCCAAATCTATCACTGTCATCGATCAAGGGGGAGACGAGTAGCCCACAAAGTTCAAGAGGTCAAAGTGGAATCGATCAGAGTCTTTATGGACATCAAGATTCATCTGCTACGACGGTAGCTTCATCAATTTTTGAGTCATCAAATCCATACGATAATCAAATACAGAATCCTCCGGTACCGCTGGTACCTGTGGAAACTCCTCAAGCAACTCCTCCACGACCTCCGCCTGTGCAACCACAAGGATCTGGTAGGTTTTAAAGACAGAACTAGATAGTGGTTCTAGAAAATATTAGTTTTTAGGAAATTAGGATATTTGATTAAAAGAATATATTTTTTAGGTGGTTCTACCTCATTCCGACTGGGTTCTCAACGTCGATTGAAATACGCTCCACCACCGTCTAATACGCCGAAATATCCGATAGCCAACTTGACGCCATTTCCTCATCCTCAGGGAATTTCGTCTGTTACTACGTTTTTAGATCCTACCGCTGTTACGCAACCCCAAAGTTCTAGTAATTCGGCACAAAGTTATAGTCCTTCCGCACCAGGTATCAGTGAAAATCCTTCTCCTGCACAGACCAATTCTCCTTCCCTCAGAGAGTCCCATAGGTCCAGTCCTCTTCCTCCTCGAATCGTGGCTGATTCTTCTGCATCCGTTATAGAGAATCAGATCCCTTTACAGAGTACTTATCAGCGAACTGTTCCTTCTACTCATCCTTCATCAACCCCTCGAAATATTCGACCCTGGGCTCCAGAGCCGGTCACACCACAAAATACCCCTGCTGCAGCATCTTTCCTAGGATTTGCTCCAACGTATTCCTCCTATTCGTCATATATCTCGCATCCTGGTGGAACATCCTCTTCTGGTAGTATCGACATTGGAAAACCTATTGAAACCCGACATTTTGCTTCACATCCTGAGAGTACTGGGATCACATTTGAGGTTTTAAATCCTATAAATCCTCAGCCATACAAGATTACTCAGGAGAGTATCGTCGAGGCACCGACTTTGGAACCTGTTACTGAGCATCCTGGTGGACCAATTCATTCAGAGAGTACATTCACTCCGATTTCTGCTGCAAAAGTATCAGAGAAATTGGAGCATCTGCTTGCTGAGCGACCTGAGGAATTTATAGAGATTAAAAATTCTGGTGATTTTCATACTGAAGCGGTGGAGGATACAACAAAGGTTGTACCACTTGAGAAGCAGAAGGAAACAGAATCAAAGACCCACCCTGAAGTAGATACAGTGAGGAAGGATTTGGTTCTTGGAGATGCAGTTAAAGGTGCGGGTCACGTAACAGAGATTCTGACAAGTCAGACAGTTTTGGAGCAATCGCATCGCGAGGAAAAAAGTGATAACCTTTCACCTGCAGCAAAAATCATTGAGTCATCTGAACAAAATTTCAAGCAATCAGTACATTTCTTGGAGAATTCTCCAGCTTCAAGGGCAGCTTCAAATTATTTTACTTCGCTCGGAGAATCACAATCTACTCCAAATTTCTACAATCCTGCGACGTTCCAGACGCCATCTCCTAGTTCATATTTTGCACCAGCTACTGCTATAAATACGTCATCGAGTGTTGCTCACTCAGATATTAGCAGGACAAATTTAACCACTGCAGGTCCTGGAGCTTCTCCATTGTGGACTCACGATTCAAGTCACTCGAATGTTCTCAATCCCGTATATGGAGCACCAATCCAATCCGCACCAACATTTTATGATCCTACGCAATTTGCATCGAATGGGAATCTAATTAGTAAGGATCAGTCAACAAGTGAGACCGGATTCCTCGTGGGGAATACTGGCGGATATTTTGCTCCACCGACACCTCCTATGACAGCAACAGTCCCGGAGCCCTCGGGATCAGCAACATTAAGTCCAGTTCAGATGTCCGCGAGTCCTCTGGGTCGTACAAGTCCAGATACCATTCCGCCTAGTCTGCAGAACCTGGTGAGAACTATGAAACTTTTAATAATATTGATGATAGTGCTAGAAGACGCCAATCCGGTCCTTATATATATTAATTCACCACAGTAGAGTTTATAGAATATCTTTTATTTGATTAATAAATCCTAATGACTTCTGATGAATAATTATTGTATTTATAGGCAGCAGGAACAGCTGAAAAGAGAATGCAATACAGACCCGTGTATCATCATTGGTTTCATCGGAGGAAGGTGGAGAATAAGATTCTATGGGTTCCATTTTCTATGCAAGACAGTCTCAAGTTAGAGGAAGTGCATAACTCTAGTGAAATTACACCTGAAACTACAGTGGCTACTGATGGTGGTCGATACGACGTTAATATTTTAAGAAGGCAAAGAACACCAGTCTATTGGTCAGGAAGTCCTGGAGACGTTAGAAGATGTTCATGGTTCTATAAAGGGCCTTCTGAATCTCGATACGTTCCATACGAGGAGAGTACAGCAGCCAGATTAGAGGAGGAATACAAGCAGTGTTGCCTAACGGATAATTGGAACAGAAGAGTTGAGCTGAACAATGGCGAATATATTATTTTCCACAGTGCGACCGTCCAGGGACATTATCTTCAAGCAGGTTCACCTGAATTAGCAGCATCCTGGGGTAACAGCGCTGTAAGTCATCAAAGCTTTTTTGCACCTGCATGTACATATTTAATCCTTGTATAATTCTGTGTAAATTATGATAAGCATTTTATTGACTATCACACACATACACACTTTTGCATACTACTCAATGACTTATTTCACATAACAATGCTCCTACACGTTTTGAAGTAATGCACGCATGGTTCTGTTCGAATCCTGATTTCTCCAGGGTTCAGAGGACAGTACATATTTACAGGGTGCATCCAGCAGACCAAGGGTCGTTAAGAGAGGCGTTAGTGAATTTAATATTGATGAGGGTGAACCTGAGAAGGTGGATCATCTTCTGTTCCTAGTTCATGGCATCGGCAGTGTGTGTGACTTGAAGTTTAGAACCGTCGAAGAAGTAGGTTAGTGTCTAGCAATAAGTCATTCACCACTTTGTAGGTTATTAATAATTTTAGTGAACTATTGATCCTGATAATTGATTTAATAAATTTTTTGTTTAAATAGTTGACGAATTCAGGAGTATATCTCTTCAACTGGTGCAATCTCACTATCGAACTGCCAGTGAGCATGGAGTTGTAAATAAGATAGAAGTCCTGCCTGTATCCTGGCATACGACTCTTCATTCTGAAGACACTGGGATAGATAAGAAACTTCAAGCCATAACCTTGAAAAGCATTCCTAAATTACGACACTTCACTAATGACACCCTTCTCGATATACTGTTTTACACTAGTCCTATATACTGTCAAACAATCATGCAGACAGTTGGCACCGAACTGAACAGATTGTACGCCCTCTTCAAGGAAAGAAATCCAGGATTCGAGGGTGGAGTTTATTTGGGTGGCCATTCCCTGGGAAGTTTAATAATCTTCGATCTTCTTTGTCATCAAAAACCTCCTGAGGAAGAGATTCCGGAAGAACAGACTGATGCAAATGGCACTGCCAGTGAGAAAGGATCTGTATGTATTGAATAACATATGATTCTGGTTTCCTACCTCAAATTCTAATTTGTTTATATAATTCCTTAAATTTCAGGAAGAGGATAATTTAGAACCCATCAAATCAATTCCCGCTCCAGTACCGAAACGACGTCTCAGTAAAAAAATTAGTTATGTCATGGGAGCTGCTGGTACTGGCCAACCTTACATTCATTACGTGGAACTAAATTTCCATCCCAAAGCCTTCTTTGCGTTGGGTAGTCCAATTGGCATGTTTGTTACTGTTCGAGGCATCGATACTCTTGGAGAAGATTTTGCTTTGCCTACGTGTCCTGCATTCTTCAACATCTTCCATCCATTTGATCCTGTCGCTTATAGGATCGAAGCATTGATTGATCCTCAAGCCAGTAACTACAGGCCTATGCTAATTCCGCACCATAAAGGAAGGAAACGAATGCACTTAGGTAAGCTGGTATACAAATTAATTGGAAATGTAGTGAAATATCAAAAATATTTTAATTCTTTCTTTTCTTTTGCTATAGAACTGAAGGAAACCATGGTACGGGTAGGAACAGATTTGAAACAGAAACTACTGGACTCTGTAAGGACCACATGGAATTCTGTGTATCAGTTAGCCATGTTTCATAAGCCAGATAATCAAGCTCTCGAGAGAGAAATAGATAAAGTAGTTGAGGAACAACTACAGAACAGTCCAACTGAAAGTGAACAGCAGGCTAACGACGATGGTGGGGCTGATATTAAGATAGGAAAACTCAATGGGGGTCGCAGGATCGACTACGTCCTCCAGGAAGCGCCATTTGAGTCAATCAATGAATATATTTTCACTTTGACCAGCCACGTATGTTACTGGTATGTATTCTTCTCTTTAACACTTCCTGATTCCTTTTTTTTTATCAAACAGGTTTTGTGTCACATATCGGATCTGATGTTTTAATTTCAGGGAGTCTGAGGACACGATGCTGATGATACTAAAAGAGATCTATGGCTCAATGGGTATTCAAGCAGATGCACAATTGCCTCCACAAACTATGACCATCGAAAGGTCATCACCTTCACGGTCAACAACCCCCCGCCCTTCAACGTCAAGCACGACCGAGTCTCTTGCAGCATCACCTGCACTGTCAACTCCTATAGGAATGGATCCAACGGCACCTATAACGAATAATACAGTGGGACCGCCACCAACTTCCGGTTTTGTTTACCGTAAATCGTGATCCATGTCGGAAAATAATTTCCTAGAGTTTACGCATGGTTTACGTGGAAACGTTGAAAAAATTCCTGAGTGTGGAAGTGTCCCAGCTAAAGTGAGAACTTAGTGCGCGATAAACGTAATTCACTGTACAGTGACTACTTTGGCCCATGATTATCACTCTGATAATGAAAGTATGATTTACGGAGCGTCGTGTTGTAAAAATAATCAAAAAAATGAATTTCGAGCGTAGATCGCCTTTTTCAGCCTTGGAGTTAAAGACAAGATAGAGTATTAAGAAATCATATTATTTATGGTCTAACCGAAGTTATTTAATCCCTCATAAAAACGATGAAGAAAGAGGGTACTCTGAACAATGAATGTTTTTCTGTAACGAAGAAGCTCGCTATGAAAGAGTAAATATTGATTGCAATCTTTTAAGCGTGCACAAGAGTATTTTAATAAAAGGCTGTATTCTTATAAATGCCTGTCTTTATTAATCGTTTTCTACATCAAAATCCAGAGTCTACGAGCAAACTATTCACAGCAGTATACGCAGGGACATTTCATTTGGCAGATTAACCGATTAGAATGGAAGGCTGCGGCACGTGAGATCTTTAATCGTTTTCTGTCGCTCGCAAGAACTCCTAGGACTGCCTTTGAGAAGTAAAGTTCTTCAAGATTGCACAGAGGGTACACAGAGTTGCATTACGTGTCCAAGGAAGGAGGTTGGTATTGTCGAATGGTGTTAGCTTATCGCGGGCGTTGTTTAGCGACTCCATATAAAAAATGCTTCGGCACATGCACGGCTATCACGAAACGCTAATTAATTGCGGGGCAACCCTATAAGCCTTACCTTTCACGATATTGCCAAGGATGAAAGCGCTGCTAGGTGAATAGGTAGGAGGTAGTTGGTAGGTTAGGACTGAGGGTTAAGAAGAACATTTGCATTTTGCGTGCGAGCCCTCGTAAAGTTACGAGACCCGTCAGCTTGTGTGAATTTCACGATGATTTATCGTAATTACCGGGCTCACTTTTTCGCCATGCTTTACGCTTTCAAGTGCAGCCCTCTGCGAATATTTACGTTTTTTAATTCACTCAAGAAAACGCCGACGAACGCTCCATCCTGCGGAAATTTGCGCAAACTCGAGCTCGGTCGGTTTGCAATCACCATTCCCCTCTATTTTCCTCGTCTAGTTATTCTTCTTTCTCTTTCTTCCTCATTAAGTGCGTATAGTGTTTCTCTTCTTTTCTAGTCCTCTCTTCTCTCTTCGTTCGCTTGATCCAACCTATGAACGTAGACCACCCCCTTTCAGCCCCTGGTCCATCGTTATGCACTTTAAGCTGCCTGCATTCTGGCCAGCGCACACAAAGGTGTATTTAAATAAAATTACTTTATGTAACAGGCACGAATGTAAGCGTTTAAATCCCAGTGCATCGTAGTGCTGCCAGTGGCCAACATGTCCGATGAAATCGCGCCCAAGACCCTGTGAGTACTTTATTCAGTTTCATCGATACAACAATTCCTCAATTATTTCATACCTTTTTCTTACTCGTCGATATTCGACTGTCACTGATCGTTCAGATTCGATTCTGTCTCTCTCTTATACTTTTTAATGGTACCTTTAAGATTTCTTCAATTTTGCATATCAGTACTGCCATCCTGACACATGTCTTTCGTCTCTTCAGTTACCGATCGCGAAGACATCCTCCATGTTGTTTCTTGAGCATTCTCTGAGCCCTCTAGGTTACTCAGTGAGCGGTGCGTGTGCTAATTTTAGATAGACTCTCACCTATTGTATTTACCTACTTTGTTTTATTGCTCCTTTCACAATTTATCCCTTCTTCATCAACTTCTATCACTCCCATGTTTTCCTTCTAGAATTCAAAGATTTTAGTACACTACAGCAAGCGCGTACACTGTACTTACCCTGGTACAGTTACTTTTTCATCATAATTTACATCTGCGTATTTAGATACGTTGGAAATCTGGACCACAGCGTATCGGAGGATCTGCTCTGCGCCCTTTTCTCGCAGATCGGCAATGTTAAGGGTTGCAAGGTCATCAGAGAGGTGAGAATCGCTTTGCACGATTGTTCGCACGTTAGATTAAACGATCCTCGAGACGATCTTTTTTTCTCTTTTTACGTTAACCTAAAATTTCAGGTATTACATACTTAAAAAATATCTATCTCCTCTTGCTTATTATTCATTTATTTATCTCACGATCGATAATTATAAGGTATTTAGTAAGCCTCGAAATTACCCTCCATTTTTATCATTGGTATTTCTCATCGCGGCCATGACGCTTGTCTGAACAAAGAAAAACTGTTTTCAGAGGTTCGAATACATGCGTTACCCTTATATACGGCCGCCCATCGCTCACGTGCTGTTCAGGTTTGTACACTTTTCTCCTTGATTCTCGCAGCAAGCCTATATTATTTGTTCTTGCTGCATGCGTCGCGATTTACAATATAACGATGGATAAATATTTATAATTATCCTACAGACAATCGTGATACCTTCGACAGTTTTTTTATACTCCACTCCCTTCTTTTAATTCCTCTTTATCTGAAGTAGACTCGTCACGGATCGGAGCTACGGAATAATATCTACATAATTAATCAAATATACGGTGGATGGACCAGTAGAGATTTTTCTTAATCAAGGAGACTAGTGCGCAAAGCGAACAATTATCCTGTAATAGCTGCGATTAAATAAATAAATCACCATTAGCGATTTAGCGTCTAAAGTTCAGGAAGGCTCAGGCATCTTATACATGCACTGAACCTTGACGTGTTACGCACGCTAACGAAAGAGAAATGGATGAAAGGAAAAGGTATGACTGTAAGAGCCGTGCATGGTGCAGCCAGTTGTTTGCAGCTCGCAGGTCGTCGTCGTCGTTTCCTAGGTTGGCAATGCGGAATCGTTAATCAGTAGCTGATCGGTGTGTGGAGCGTAACGGTAAGTATGCCAGTCAGCAAGCGCCATCTTGGATTTACATGTTGGATTACCGAGTTTAGTTCTTGCAATATGGATGAAGGAAATGGGGTTTATATGCAGTATCTTTGCCAGAGGATAAAAATGACGTAATAAAAGTACGAAGGTACTGCGGCTCTAGGAAAAGCTTTTTACTGAAACCTAGATTATGGTAGCCATTAAAATGTGGGGATTATCGTTATAGATTCACCTGCCCCCTTGGTACAGACGTATTTCGTTATGCCCGGATCATTTTATTGGTTAATGTATCAATATTTTATGCAACCCGCATAAGCAGTGATGGCGCACCGGTATTTTCCTTTATTATCTATAAACGGCTTAATAGAAATGCAGATTTATGGGGGAATTCTCATAGTGAAAATACGACGGTCATGTATATCCATATTCGTATTCAAACTCATATTGTTACGATACGGTCATTCTATCTAGTTTCAAATTGATTCTCTAGATATTCTCAAATTACGATCGATGTTAATATCACTGATAATTACTCCCAATAGTCCCCTCATAAACAAGATATATTGTGAAGAGCTACTTAATAGAATCTATGGCAAGAACACAGGAATGATCATGAAGGTATAGTTAGTGAGTTCTCACGCGTTTCAGGAGATGCGAAATTCTCGTAATAGAATTGTACAACCTGAAATTAATCGGTTGCTGAAAATGCATACCAAACGAGGTCGAGATCTGGCAGCTAGAACTTCGCCGTCTGCATGTGCCTACAGACGTCTGTTACCCAGAAGGTCAAAGAGGTCTTCGAAAACCGCATACGACAATTTTATGCAAGATAGTAAGAAAATAATAGATATCCAATGTTCAGCCTTACCTCGATATTCACGGTTTTTCCAATTCTTTCCAATTTTCTAAGTAAGTTCTGGCACGGGACCACCAGCTCCCAGTCTCTTCTGAGATTCCCTGTGGACGCTTCCTCCGGATGATCCTTAGTACCTCTTCAGTAGCCAGTTCGCGTGATCGTACGTGCTTCATTCGCACGAGTAGGAAGCAGTCTGTACTTTATTGTAGGTTTTGATTTAAGGGCTCTCCGATGTTTCACGAATATCTGGCAAAGGGCGTAGGAGGGGGGGGGGGGTATAGCTAGTCTGACAGCGCAGCGGATTCCCTGGAAGTTCAGGAGCTGACATACACATCTCCATAATGCATACACGGACACACACGATACCACGTGGTATAGGTGTATCGCTCGGGATTCGTCGTCGTCGTCGTCGCGGTAGTCGTTTCGCCTTTGGCGAATATCCAAGGAAGTCGTCGCGTCTCTCAGCCGTCTGCTCGATTCGTACGCGTTTGGATACCCTTCGCCAGAGACGGCTTCTCCTGAACGTATTCCTGGGAAATGGATCCTCATTCCGTAGCTCAGGTCTATCTACTTTCAGCATTTCATATTCCCCGGGCTTTCCTGAAGTACTTGATGCGACACATCCATTTTTTTATATGAATCACGAAGAGTATGTACATACGATTGACATGGAGATACGAAGGGGAATCCCCGTTTTCTACGATAGCATATAGCACTTTAAGAAAGCCTGCATTTTCATTGAGGACAATTATGCAGTAATTGATCTTGCACGGAGTGTACTCTTGGGCCGATGATGGTACGAGCATTGTATAAGGGTGGTCCGAGGCTTACTCTTAAGAGGGATAACTTGAGTTTATTACTAAGATATACGATCGAGGGTGGTAGCAAGTGAAGGGCAACAGTTCTACCAACATTCACTCGACTACGTAACGCACGTTTGGCGCCTGAAGCATTCGCGGTATTTCGACCTATGATGCATGTTCTAGAAATTATTCCAATAATTCACAAAGTGTGATTGCCCGGTGCGTGCCCTTAATTTAAACTCAGCCCTTCTTCCTATTACGTTATCGTATTGCCTGTTCGCGGTATTGTAAGTTACTACCGAATAAACGTGCGTTATTCTCTTTATGTAAAAAAAATCTTCATCTATCTTGGAAAATGACAGAGAGCATCAGGAGGTATCGCAGTGTGTTGAGGAGCGCTGAAAGGTGGTCCAGGGATGCACGGGTGGATCGGAAGGGATGGGGGGTAGCGAGCAATAAAGCGATAAATCAGCCGAACGGAAAAATAAGGGGGTAAAATAGAAAAAGCTTGTAGAATGGAGTAGATTTGGAGTCGGGCCAGGGCGAACAGCGTGCAGTCACTCGGTGTCTGCTGTGTGGCAGTTGCTGTGGCCTGTGTGCCTGACTTGCTGCCTGACTGCCTGACTGCCTGTTTTGTGGCTGCCTTCGTTCTACGTGTCGCCATTGCTAGGTTATAGCTCCAGTCGTAGATCTGGCAGCCTAGCTGAACTGCTGCCTTAGTGCCTATACCTATCTATCCACTTCCCAACCCTTTGGCTTGGATATGCCAACATTTTCTATAGTTTTCCGATTCACCTCATAAATCGCATCACTGCAAATAGTTCATAAATAAAAATCAGCTTTCCGCGGCTCTTGACTCCAGTATGGAAATAGATTCCCACGATTTGCTTGAAACTTCAAGAACCGCGATACGAGTGGGATAAGAATTTTGAAATTTGTATTGCTTACTCCTCGTGGCAGAGAATCTTCTGGTACTTTGTTCCCTGATTTTTCCACATGATAAAAACATCTTTTACATCACTCGCGATCAGTTAGTCTTGTTGTTTTTCTTTTCTCTTTCTGTCTCCCTCTCTGTCTCTCTCTTTCTCTCTCCTCGATCTGGCTATTACATTTGCTCTCTCGCTCGTTCATTCGTTCGTCCAGTGGCCAGAACGATTTATGCAAATTTTATTGTCCTTTCCGTGAGCACGTATTTCGGTACAATAACTTTGCTTGTTGTTTGCAAGCTGTGCCCGCGAACGCGATTAGAATTAATTAAACGTCCCTACGATTTGTTTTTTAATTTTTCAAAATTATATACCGACCACACAGACTTTCGATATCCATCTCCCTCAGCCGTATATGTTTTCGATGAGTTTAACCTATTTGAAAAAAATTTAATGATTCCCGTCAAACAAATTGGGCGTACACGAGGAATTTAGGAAGGAAAGGAGGACAGGTGTTTTCTCCATTCTAAAGGAGAAGGAGGATGATTTAAATTATTTAGGGAGACAAGCTTTCTTCGTGACAGATTAAAAGACGTTATTCTACTTATGATATCGCTTATCAAATATCACTTCGCGGATCTCTGTTCTTTTATCCGTTACTTATGAATGACGTTATTTGCATGGAAATCATAAAGATCAATGATCTGTGACTTACTAACTATAATGATCCGTCATCGAATCGTGTCAAACGTAACTCTATGATTGGTTCGTACAATGATTCCTGACGAATCCGTGCGAGGAGACTCTTTGCCAATTATCATATTCATGCGAATGCCAGGGGATACGTAGGTCACGTTGACACACATTCGCCAAATTCGTTACATTCGCATATGCGTCGAGTTTAACGTACGAAATTCTCCTATGGTGAGACTTTCTTTTTTTTTCACCCAAATATTCAGCCTAGGTGCACGAGAGACCGGTAGTGTATCCATATGGGGGGAAACGTTTCGAATTGACCTTAATACTGGATATAGCGATTAAACGATTTCCCCGTATTTAGCGTGACGCGTCGTCACGCGTTCCGATAGTCACATGAAAAGAGAAAAGAAAAATAAATAAGCAGACCGGACAGACGCTGACAGAAAAGTAGAAACCTTGCTAAGGAAGTCAATGAAAAGGTAGAAAAATAAAAGAATCCGAGTACCATTCGTTCTTGAACCGTAAGGAAGAGTGTGCAGGAGTAAAAGGAGTAAGTGAAAAGGATGAAGAGGGAGTAAAAATAAAAATGGCGCAGGATCCAACGGTGCTGCATTCCGTCACTCGCGAAGGCATTAAGCTTCAGGTTTTCTACTTCAGCCCGGAGAGTTTTATAAGCAGTCGGGGATGCCATTGACTCGGGCCAGGCGGGTGTCTAACTGTTTTTAAGGGTGCGTCCAAGGGACGGAGTTCAAGCTCAACTGATTCTCGGCTATCAGTCTGCTCTCCTGGCTGAGCTTGTAGGACGTGAGGTATATAAGACAAAGGAACACAGGAGAAGAGAACAGAAGACAAGACGAAGTTCGCGTTCGTCAACTGGAGTGAAATTCCGTCGGCAATCTCTGAAGGAATCTTTGGTATCCGAAGTGCGCCCGGGACTTCCTGATTTTCATCCCTTTCTGCCAACTCAAAGATGCTATGGAGGATACACTTGATAAAGCAATAGTTTTATTTTAGCGCAGGGGGCCGAACGGCTATGGAATTCCATGGGAAAAGTCCGTGCTTCGATTTGAACGATCCGGGAAATTCGACTCTGACGAATTCAAGAGACTCGCTGCAAAAGAATTTTCAGAACAATTCCCCGTCAGAAGAATAGGAAGAGAATTTTTTAGCGATAAAAAAAATTACTCCTTGTTAATCATTCTTTTTTAATATATTGATAACACTCTTTTTATACGTTCGTCATACGTTACGTGTTCTTTATACGTTCGATCTAAACGTCTCAAGAATACATATATCTCGGTACTCGTAACTCTGTGCTATCTGATATATAGTATAAACAACGTATAGGAAAAGATAATAATAATATGAACTTATTCCTGATACTTTCCGTCACTTTCTCCCCACGATGAACGTCGTCATAACCGCGCTGACGGCTAATCTGTCGATCAACGTTGCGGTCGAACGAGAAGACAATGCTCGTGAAAGACACTTCCTCTTGATCTTTTATCTTTAATCTTTCATCTACTACAGTTCTCACCTCGTTTTTGCTAAGCAGTTATGCAAATCGTCGTAGCTACCCACGCATCCGGTTTGAGTATTCGATCATTGACATATGATACGCCTATCACAAATGATTATTAAACAATCGAATATATCTAAAGTTGCTCGAACGAAAGGTGAAACGTAATTCCTCTGTCCATGAAGAATCGTCAATTATTTGGAACATGTGGGACATATGTGGGTCACGAAAGGGCCTCGGGCAGTATGTCAGAGACCTCTGCAGCAGACCTCACCTCGCCAATAAGAAAGTGGTCCACGCACGAGGAAGGAGCAACTCCCCGTACGAAACGATACGTCGGCGCGACACGGATGGACGGATCGACGGATCAACCAAAAGAAAGCTACGTAGGTGTTGCCGAATTTTGAGGCAACGCATTTAATTAGAGACATTTGAAGAATATATCAGACTCAACAGACCACCTGTTCGCGAATCAGGTTTATTCGAAGTTGTATTTAAAAAAAAGGTAAATCGTTTAAAACCTCTTGTTCGTACGTCGTCCAATCACGTGATCTGCATTTGGAAGTATGACGTTAAAGGGAAAAAAGAGGTTAGGATCGTAGAAGCCAATATCAGAAAGTGTTCGCTTGTAATTCTGTCGGTCAATCAATCTTACGGAGGCATACTCGGTCATGTAAGTGCCGTAGCTAGAGGAGACGCTGCCCCGTATCTCGACGAGATCATGAAACATGGCCTCCCTCATAAATTCTGTGTACCATACGCGCCCCATGCATATTCAGGCGTTGCGATCTACATTACAATTTATAATCGCGCGTACACGTAGCGAAGCCGCGATGGGGCTTCGTGGCTTCGCTACTTCGACTATACGTATTCTCCTAGGGTGCTTTCTGTAAAGGGTGAATCCACGACAAACACCAGGAGACATCATCGGACGCCGGCGATTCATTATGGTCTTATGGGGGGGAAGCCTGGGACTCCATTAGATTTTACAAGGGAAAATTAAAAGGAGTGCATACTATTAGTGTGTATGGATATTTCATTGAATTTTACGTCTCTTTACTCTCGACTGATAACCATACGCATTTACGTTTCCCCTGTATGATCTTTTCTTGTCGGACCTATGGAGTTTCTCTAATATGAAATTCCATAGATGCGCTTGGAGATTTCTAATGGCGCGAGTCGTCGGCGACAGCGTCTGTCCTACGTCACTTCCTTCTGTCTCCGTTACGTACGTTAGCTTCCTTGGTATTTTCATATGAAATAACACGCGCGTCGGGCATTTCGAGAATTTAGTTTACCTGGGGGAAATGGAGTAACGCTAGGGATCGTCCATTTCTATGTAACTACATATTTTAAACATAACTTGATAATCCCACTCGGAATTTATTCTTGTGGTCCGCGATATTCAGGAGCGGAATTCACGGCGAGAGCGTCGGACGTATCGTAGTAGGGGGACTGTGGAAAACCGGAAGTAGGACTTGTAATATCAGTCTTCGAGCCGGAAGATTCGTCCCCGATAGAAAGTGCAACTTGCATTCGTTTCGCGCGAACGACTAGACTTTCGTGTCTTGGAAATGACTCTTAAGCCAGGTAGCTATTCTTGTCTCGTCGATGGTCAACGACCAGGCTGACCAGGTTGACCATTCCGTCCAGAGCGTAAGGCAAGTTCAACCGACAAGGACGCTTTCTTCAGATTCGAATACCTCGAGGCTATGGTTCTCTTCTCATCAAGCGATAAGTCACTAGCCACTAGCTATAGTCTGCTCATTATATTCGCTCTCCTTACCATTCACTCTCCTCTGTCTTCTTCCATCCTCTCCGAATTTACAATTCCGATGTAGTTCATGTAGGTAGTTACATATCTACTCGTGTCGCCCACTGCCTTGCAAGATCCGATAGTCATCCCGTGTACAGTCTTGCAAAGTAAGGGACTTAACCAGACTGTACATCGACTCGTATCTCTTACTGAACAATATACAACATTGTCCAAGGAGGATGCGTGTCGCATGCGGTGGCCCGAATAAGGGTTGCGTAGATATATGTCTATTGACCAGGCAGAAGGTGCCCGACGTTCTCATCCCATCGGATAGCTCCATCGAGAACGGGGACAATAGTGGAAACCGGAAAATTTACGAGTCGCTTGTCAAAGTGGCTACTAATAGCTAGTGGTGATACTAGTAGTATCTACTATATAGTACAGCATAATAACCACAGTAGGTCGTGGAGGGTCTCCCTGTGTATTCTATAGGGTCCTATGCCACTATGGCTGTTTCATGTATCCTGGGCTGACCTAGCTTCGCTCTGATGCTTGTTACGCACGATCTGGTATACTGGAGGTATATTCTGTTCTCGTGGGAGAGTCGATACTTCCTATATGCATGCATCTTCGAGATACTATATACTCGTCCACGAGGACAAGGTCGAGTAGCCTTCACCGTGGCCGGCACTGTATTCTCTACTGGTAAAAGTATCGCCGGTTCAGTGCCAGGGCAAACCGGAAAAGAACGCCTTGAGCTCTCACGATGCTTCACGATCCTTTACGATCGTCCACGATGATCGTGGGGCCTTACTGGAGAAAGTGCAGTCCGATCAACGGCCGTGAAGATGCTCATGGGCTCCCTGGAATCTATGTTAATGACCCGTGGTTAAACCCCTTGACTCTCGACTGGTCGACA
This sequence comes from Pachycephus smyrnensis, assembly GCA_030142225.1. Classification (NCBI taxonomy): domain Eukaryota; kingdom Metazoa; phylum Arthropoda; class Insecta; order Hymenoptera; family Cephidae; genus Pachycephus; species Pachycephus smyrnensis. The sequence continues at coordinate 277,271 of JARQST010000437.1, read as the reverse complement.
GACCGTTCAGGAGCGAAGTGGACGAAGGGGGAAGTAAAAGAAAAAAAAATTGCCTGCGCGTGTATGCATGAAAGAGAGTGGTACGCGTTGTGTTGTTTCAATGAGTTTATGGAATTTCGACGTTTTCAGATGTCGCTTTTAAGAGAAACGTGTATTTACGATGCGGCATTCATTACGGCCCATTTTTGACCTTTATTCTCTCTCGTGTAAACCTTTCGCTTTTACTTTGAGATTCCAGCGGGTTCAGATAAAATTCTAAAGGTATTATAATGCGATATATGGTTAGTATACGTATTGAAGTTTCATCTGATGATTCACGCGGATCCGATTCGTTACTTGGGACTTGGTAGTCACGGTGAAAACTCTGACGCTTGTTGTTTCAATTGCAAATTTCAGTTCCGATTCCGGTTTGGCGATCGGCATGAAAATTTATGGTAGTTATGACGTCATTACGGTATAGACTTCATTTCCGGTTGGGATTAACGGCCAATCGAGTCAAATGATTCAGGCGGGAGATATGAAATTTTTCTTTACGATTGAACAATCCTTGTGTCCAATCTCTGTATGGTCTACGTGCGTCATTCGTAATGCAACTTTCTCGTTTAATGATAATCATTCCTTTATGCTTAAGTCAGCTTAGTCTACTGTAAAAAGAGATGGGAGCGGGTTTGTAATATTTCTTGAATATTTTAATTGCTTTAAAAATATTACGCAAGGGTCACTGAAATCGTGCCAATTCAATTGTTTTGGGAATTGCGCAAGTGCAATGTGAAATTTTCGCGGGACATGTAAATCAGTTATTTCTCAACTGTACTCAGCTATTCAGCCTTTTGGGTATTTGTCTATTCAAATATTCTCCATTGCTCCGTTCGCTTTCTATCTGTTTCAAGAGAGAAAAGGATCCTCGGAAGGAAAATTAACTAAACAAAACATAAACGAGCCAGTGAAATCTTGACTGGAAAGTGAGATGATTTTGGCTAACAAAGGAAATCCCATATGGGAAACAGTAAAGGCATGCATGGTTATGTATAGGATATATAGCATCGTGTAATGATAGCGTGTCTAGGCTGCATGGAAAAGTCTAGCTCGCCGAGGCGTAGCCGAGATAAATCGAGCTAATAAAGATCAAAAGAATTACGTCCTCGTTACGGACATTACCAGCATGTATTACAGGTTACGTGTCTTATTTGGAGCGCGAGAATCCTTACGCAATCATATAGTACAACATCTTATCACACAGGACGTTTCATTTCCGCTAGAGAAATGTCAACGAGTCATAAGAATAAGATAAACCTTGAAAAAGAATCATTATATATACATGTATATCGTTGTTCTTACATATAGGTGATATATATAACACTTATGAATTTTTAAACAGTTACATTATACGCTTAGATAGGATCTGCAAATGTGGTTCAATTGGCGAGTAACGGTATGGATAGCGTCGTATCGTCGTACCGCCGTCCCGACGTCTCAGCGTCCCCGAGTCGCTGATAAAGATTAACTAAACGACAAACGTTGTAAACTTTCACCGATAATAGCTGACATCAAACCAATTTCGCGTTGGCGTCATTGTACTTAGTCGATACGAAGTCGAAACCTAAGACAGGAAGGAGTCGACCCGGAAGTACAGTGCTGCGTTACTGATTAACTGCAATTCAATAGTTTTTATTTGCAAACGGGTGGATCTTGAAGCTGGATGAAGACTCCTTTTGGGGAGACTCTTGTGGTCTAAGGTAATTTCGTAAAAAGGTACTTGGGAACAATACCTTAATTGGGATCTTGACTATTGGCTAATTTTCCCAGTGGCTAACGAAGACTGAAGAAATCCCTTGGTTGATGATTCTAATTATAGCCAATACGGAAATACGGGAAACCAGTCCCGGGTTACATCTTACAACTTACAACACGAGCGGCAAGAGCAGAAGACGGATTGCGCGTTCACAAGTAGCTTCGAAATATCAAATTCTCATCGTTGTATTGTACTCTGGAGTGTTGCGTCCTAAGATCCTTCAAGTCGCTGCTTACTCAGCTGCCGCGTTACGAAAGTTCGCCTTTTGCCTTCTTCACTTTGTTTCTAGAAGAAATTATGAGGTGGATTGAGGTGGAGGGGGAAGATGCGTAATAAGGAATGCGTGAGCAGGAATGATCGTTTCTTTGCGACAATGACGATACTCGTGTGGACAACCTTAATTTCATTTCTAATGACTTTTCTATGTACCGTAGACAAACATTAGGAATGGGAATAGCAAGACAGTAACGTTTGTCTAAGAAAGTGGTGTAATAATTATTTATTGATCGGAGCTATTTTTTACGGTTATCGATTGGCAGTCAGGGGAGGATGATTGGTGTAAATATATTGAAAGGAATATACATATGAATTTTTTTTTTATGGTTTTATGATAAATACGCCATTTGGTATGAGGTTACCAAGTGCCGAGTGTCGGATGACCTCAGACGCCAGAAAAGAAAGAAGAAAGTTTAACCAGCCGATGGAGATGTTGCCGCACCTGCGCACATTCCAATCCCAGTGACCCTAAAAACCTAAAAACGTATCTACGAATGTTGCCTTGACATAGAGAGAATCGAAGAGTGCATGACCGATTGGGATTAGAGATTAGAATATAAAATTACCTGAGTGGGACGATGAAATTAAAATCGTAAAGAGAGGGATAAAAATGGATGAAATAATAAAGAATTAAACTGGCATCCCTTAAAGTCGATCAGTAACAGTCAAGATGGATGCAGTTGGGGACTTGAATAAAAGATAGATTGTAAGATATGTAGAATAACCGCCATTTGCTTTTTCTCCATAAGTATACCATTCGGTACCGGTTACTGTTATGGGAAAGAATAAAGTAGCCGATTCTTTTCCTCCACGAAAAATATTATGCAGATTTAACGTACAAGGGCGTCTTTCTAAAGATCGATTTGACTTTACAGTTTTCATTTGGCTCGACTTCTCGCCGCTTTTCCCAGGTCAAGCGATTAATTTCCATGTTGGAACTGGCTGTACTGTTTTGCATCTTGCATCCAAAAAAAACTTTGTTTACGCGTCTCGTTATTCCGTAATGGCGCCAGGATGCAAAGACCTGCTAGCAAAGCCAACCCCATCAAGGTTATCGTTTAGCCTTGCATTATTGACCTAACCTTAATGCACCTTACAGACTGATTAACTTAGCTCCTTTCATTTACTTATTTCTACCATTCAGTCGCCTCACGCACCTCAATCTTTTCACTCAATCTTTGCCAATTACAGCCTTTAAAAAAGTACACCTTTAAACAACCCAAACAAGGTAAAATCTCCATCAGCATTTATTTTCATAAATAAGAAATTTCACTCTCTACAGGTCCGTCTCTGTTTTCCAATTGAAAAATCTGTCGTCACGCGTGCTTCTTCTATGGATTCGATACGACACGAAGACTACCTTCAGAGCGCATCTTCGGCTTGAGAGTGAGTCGAGTAGCCTACTTTCTCTGCAAACAGAATTTTTAAATGATGTGTGAGGAGAACTTGCTCTCTGCTCTTCCATTCGCTTAGCCCTCCTCTTCGCTCTTTGCTCTTCATCTGGATAGCATATATATATATCGTTCTCTTTCTCTATCCTGTACCGAATCACTCATTCACTAGCTCTATCCTTCTTCCTCTTTCCTCTAGTTCCTAGTGACTTCTGAAGACTCCTAGCGACGCGTCATTCCTCCCGGTTCCTCCTCTCCTCGTCGCCGTCCTCTCACCCTGGACGACCTCCTCAGTAGGTACCAACCTACTCCCCCCGATCGTGCTGGCAGCGATGGGAGCTTCCGCGGCGCGTGCCCCTCGCGGAGTCTATATAAGCTGGGCCCTCTCGGGGGCCTGAACATTTTTTAAGTGAAGCGCAGGGGACCAAAGTGCATGATACATCAAGATGGTGCGCGAGAGATGAACCGAGATAATAATAACTGATTGATCTTCTTAAGGAAGACATTAATTACTGAGTGTGGTGTATCGATTTATACCGGACTATACAGTGATTTGGATTTCATTGATTTATTTAGTGTAGTGTGGATTCGAGATAAGCAAGTGCCATGGCTAAGTTTAAGGTAGGTAATGATTCGTACACAGAACGGTTATTTTTATAATTTTATATAAAAATCTCTCTCTCTCTTTCTCAATTTGTAAAAAGGATCATGTCAAAAATTTGATTTTTAAAAAATGCAAGGGCAATTATTCATAAATCTTAAGGTAATTAATCCCTACGTGAACGTGACGCAGTAATGCACGACACACGATTTTATACACGCTTCACTACATTAATTACGATAATTAGCTAGCGACTGATTCTTGACCAAAGATTAAGTAATTGCCAGGTTCTTATCGGGTAACGTACTCGCTAATCCCAGGCTTTGTACCCAGTGGTCTATAGTACCGAGTGGCCGACTCCATTTTGACAAATTTTATATGATTACTGCTTCGTATTTTACTGAGTCAATATAGTTGTTATACAAGTAGTTCACTAAGTTTTATACGTCGGTTAAACTTTGTTTACAAAATATACAAATGTCAATTCCACAACTTTTCTCGTGACGTTAATGACTCGACAATCTCGCTCTCCATCCTCGAGAATAAAATAAGAAATTGATAGCTGCAGCACTGCGAATGCAATTGATTGGCCGATAAGAAGCAATGTATCGCATAATGCACGTGTCCTCCATGATTAGTGTATGACTATGCATGAGGAAGGCGTTTGACCCAGTCAAGTGAGCTACTGCACGACCTACGTTATACGTCCTAGGTCTAACTACCTAGTAGGTTGTAGGTTGTAGGTATTAGGTTGTAGGTATACTTAGTAGTAGGTTGTACCCGGGAACCTTATACCTAAGAAACACGCAAGATTCCTTCCACTACCTATTTTCATTCTTACTCAATTTCTCACTAATTCCTTTTCCGGAATTCCGCTGAATTAGTCCTAAGTCGCGTTCACGACCACAAAGGAATTTTACGAGACGATTGGCCACTTGCTTTTATTTACAATTATTGATGAAAAAATATTACAGTCTGTGCCTATAGCGTCAAATTATAGAGTTCATTGGATTTTATTATCTGTATTGTTTTTATTATCCACTCGTTATATATGTTCCTGGGACTTGAGTCGTTCTTGTCCCTCTCTTGTATCACGTTTCCCCTGGGCTTCCTGTGTTTCCCAGGTGGTTTCCCCTTCCCCCTGATAGATCCTGGCTAAATGTGTAACTCGGTAGGGCGAGAACCGGCCGACTCGTTGAATCTCGTTGAGATTCAAGAACCCGAGAAATTTATGCGGCACTTCGCCTTGGAAGCATAATTTATCGCCTCGTTTACGATCGACCAATTCGTAGCGGGCTTTTAAGGTGGAATCCGTAAGGATTACACCTTCGCTTTCCTTCGAAAGGTACAATTTTCGTATCCTCCTTCCTTACGATTATAACAGTCTTAGTTTAGTATCGGTCGTAGAGAACATTGTTTTTACGGTGTCTGATATCAGTTTTATGACTCTTGAATTTTCATGATTTCACTTAAATACATGCACGGCATTAATGACGGCGGTACCGACTGCGCACGATTATTAAGATTTATGCTATAGAAGTATATACTATATAGCATTGTGATTAGTCAAAATGAGAATAAGTGGACGTAGATTTTCTGTTAAGCCATCGTCGAGATGTGCAGCAGCATGTAGGAATTTCTCGTGGTCGTCTGGAGAAAGTACAGCTTATTATGTTAGCCTTGCATCTCGGCCAATGTGCTACTTTGTCCTACGTCGTCGTCCTCTCTCGATCCTTCCTACTCCCATCCTTGACAGATGGCAAAGTTGCATGGCACTACAGCTTATCCTTTATCCTGTAGCAATGCCGGGACTTCCTCAGAGGAAGGATTCAGCTCGTGATCATCAAGAATTTCATTCCCTCTCCTTGCCGGTCGGAAGTCACTGGAATGCACATTGGCTTCCCAGGATAACATTAGAGGTTCGCTTACCGTGCAGTGGATGATGTTGGTTTGCATAATTTTCACATAACACATATAGATATATGTATAGGGTTAGCTCGTGTGATTCCTAGGAGGATTTTAAATTCTCACGGTCTCCGATATGTACAGTGAGCAATGGCGAGTAGAATACGTAGAAGCACATGGTTGAGTATTTGAATATCTATATATGTATAGAAGACGCACCTGCAAGCGAGTCTAGTATACGCGGCTGTTAAGCCGACTTGGTGGGCCCGTAATTTGCCTAACGAGCTAATTAGTCGGCAGGAGTCTGCTCGCAATTTGGGGCCTCAGCTGGAAGTGAGTATTGGCTATTCGTAAAAGGGAACGCCCGTCGAGAGTGCTGCTCTCCCGTGGGCATCGTCTTGTTGCTAGAATTCTGAATGGCTATGTATTAGCCTGCGTATATCTATAGCTTTAGCTATGTATTTATGTTAGGTTAGGTTAGGTTAGGTTGGGCTTATTACACGTATAGATGTGGAATCGCCGACGGAGAGAGAGTAGCTATAATTCCGCTGCCGGCTGGCACGCACGCATTGGGGCCTTATATGCAGGTTTCTTATCTCGGCCATTTGCAAATTTCTCCTTCTCGCTGGAGGTGAGTTCCTCTTGGTACTAAATTTCGTTGTAGTGACGTCATACTTCGCGTTTGACATGAGGTCATTGCCGTTGAATCGAAATTAGTAAGACAGAATGAAGGCTAAAGGGTGGGAGAGGTTGAGGGGTCAGATTGAGAAAGAGAGAGGATCAGATAAGAGGATAATTGATCGGTAGTGGATTTGGCTGGATGTATTATTTGACGTGGACATTTTGTTTTTTAGATGGCAGTCGCGCTTCTCTGTGTTCTACTAGTCGGTCGGGATGTCTCGGCGGTGGTGAACAAGGCGTCGTCAAAGATCCAGTCAGGATCGGGACAACAGGATGAACTTGGAGAAACCGTAAAGGATGGTAACGCTGGAGATCGTATAAGCAACTCATATGGACCACCTTCTTTGACGCAAGAATATGGCGCACCATTTGGTGGGAGTTTTAACGGTCCTGCACCTGTATATGGACCACCGGAACTAACAGGCGATCTACGACCTACCCCGATATATGCACCACCACCTCCTGAACTACCACCACCAGCCCCTCCAATACTAGGCAACCCTGCAGTCAGCTATGGGCCGCCACCACGGAAACCGAAACCACATTACGGACCACCGCCAAAGCAAAGTTATGGCCCACCAAAGCTCAGCTATGGTCCACCAAAACCTCATTATGGACCTCCTAAGCAACAATATGGACCACCGCCTTCGTTCAGACCGCCGAGACCACCATCAACACAGTACGGACCACCTCCAAGCTTTGGTCCACCTCCTGCTTCACAATATGGGCCACCTCCTGCTTCACAATATGGGCCACCTCCTGCTTCACAATATGGGCCACCTCCTGCTTCGCAGTATGGACCACCTCCTGCTTCACAGTATGGACCACCTCCTAAATTCGGATCGTCCAAACCAGGCCATGGACCGCCGATTCCGATATCTGTCGAGGCCTATGGTCCACCAAGTAAAGAGCCAGCTCTTCCTTTTGATCCTTCGGGACCTCAGGATGATTATGGTCCACCACCGTTACCAGCACAGCCACCAAGGTTCTCCTCGCCACCTGGGGATTCTTATGGACCACCTCATCCACCACCACCACCCCCAGGTGTACCAGCACCTCCTACACCACCTGATATAAAGTACGACGGATGGCAACCTATTGCCGGTTTGGTTGGCGCTCCTGATCAACAGTATGGACCACCATCAGATAGTTATGGTCCTCCCGCGGACGGTGCACGTATTGTCTCCCATGGTGGATCCTCTTCTTCGTCTTCCTCTAGTTTTGCGTCATCGAACTCCTACTCCAGCTCATCTCATTCTAATTCCGGATCCAACAGTCTTCAGTACTCTTCGTCGAATGTACCTAGTGACTCCTATGGAGAACCTATTCATAGTCCTGAAGCTCAAGATCTCAAAACTTCCGTTCACCAATCATCTGCATCCTCTGAAAGCAACGGGCTGCCGCCTCCACCTCTACCGCATTACGAAAACTCTCAGGATAACTATACTCCATCGAATGCAGGACTCGGATCAATACCAAGTGACCAGTATGGACCTCCTTCATCGGGATCTATTCATCAGAACAATGTACAGGATCAACTTTCGCCGCAGTACGGTACACCTAATGCTGGAGGACTTTCTATTGTAAAGACTGTGGGCTTCGAGCTTGTACCTAATTCAGGATCTTTAAGCTCCGATCTTCACGGACTTTCCATCTCAGACAGCAGCAGCTCCTCCTTTGGAGGCTCCTCAAGTTCCTTCCACTCCAATGCCGGCATAGCTTTACCTTTGACCCAGCAACCTCTCCAGACTTATGGAGCACCCGCATCCGGTTCCTTCTCTGGTTCCTCTTCTTTCGGAGGTAGTTTTGGAAGTTATGCTCCTGCCTTTACTGGCTTCGGAGATTCCTCTCTGCCCTTACCACCACCTCCACCACCTATCGATTCTTATGGTGCGCCTCCTCCATCCTCCTACTCAAAGAATGGACCTTATCCACCTTCTCAGGGCATTCGTGGTGGTTCCTCGCACTCCTTCAGTAATTCCTTCAGCAATTCTTTTTCCAATTCATTCAGTAGCTCACATCAAAAGCATGGACATCATCATCACAGACACCCGTCCCTGAAGCATGGTCCACCTCCTTCTCTAACGGCATCTTTGATTCCTCCTAGAACACGTCCACCTATAAAGTTCAGGGATCCCGTGCCTCCAACATTATTCACCTCCTTGCATCGTTATGTACCTCGTCCTCCTAAAGTTGAGTTTAACAAACCACTGCCACCATCACGACCGAAGAATTTCGGTCCACCTCTGGTTCTCGATCAACAATTACCAACACTGGGTGCACCGATAGCTTTCCAATCAAGCGGAAGTGCTGGATCTTTTGCAAATTCATTTGATTCCAGCAATTCCTTCGCCAATGACGCCTCATTAAGTTGGAACTCTGCCCTGGCTGCTCCTAACGTGAACTATGGGACGCCATTGTCTTTTACCGACTTCAATACACCAGCACCAGTTATCACTTACGGTGCACCGAATTTCGGACCGGCTTCTTCCTTCGTCTCGACCTCTTCCGGTTTTGGAGGAAACCTGTACAATGACATTGGAAACAGCCTTACCACATATGGCTCACCTGTACCACTTACTGGTTTATCTTTAGGACCTGTTCACGATTGTGGTTTCCAGAAATCCAATGACGCTCTCAGTATTAAGGATCTGGGACATCATGTGAATATTGAGACTTCCGGTTCCAGGGATTACTCACAGTCAAACTCACTTTCTTCCAGTGTCTCTAATAGTCTTGTAGGATCATTGAATATTAACAGTCTCAGTCCATCTTTGAGTCCAGCACTGAATATTCCAGCCCTTAATCCTCAGTCAACTATAAATTTACAGTCAAATTCCTTGGCAAATGGATACGCTCCACCATCCGTCAACGAGCTCGACCTACAGAGTCATGAACAGCAGAAGAGTGATCTCAAGGACAGTTATGGAAATCCTATAGGAGTAACTTATGGGCTATCGGATCAGACTGGAGCAGCAGCAGCCTTAACAACGAACCATATTCAAACGTCTTCTGACTACTCAAACATTCTCTCTACGTCCTCTGGCCAATCACTAAACTCCTATGATTTCGGAAGTACTTTGCTCAGTGACGGAAATGGTCCGGTGTCAGCGGAAGCTTTAACCGCTGCGCTGACGGCACAAGGACTAGGTCAGGCCAAGAATGTGGGAACGGAACAAGTCGAAGGGAATCAATTCTTAAAAACGTACGAGGGTAGCGAAGCTTTGGCACTTGCTCAGGGTCTAACAGCATCCGGTTCGGATGGTTTCCAAATCCAAGGTTCCAGAGGAACGTACTCTCTTCAGATCCAACCAGCCGACGGTGGTTTAGGAACAACCAATTCCGACGGAAGTATCAGCCACGAACAGGTTCTATCTAATGGTCTCCTTCAGGATATCCTTGCAGCCATAGAACAGCCAGAGAATGGGCAAATTCAACTCCAGGGTCCGCCTCAGGCTCAGCCTCTGGAGGAGGTCTACGGAGACCTGTCCAGATCAGCGACTAGTGACCTACTTCAGTCCAACGGCCAGTTTATAACTATTCAAAGAAGTACAGAGCACCAGGACGTGAAACCGGTCGAAGAAGCTGCGGACAGAGACGGAAAAGAGTCACCGGAGGAATCCAAATCGTCGAACGACGAGGTAGCCGTCTTCTTCAAGGACAATTACAAAAAGGCAACAAAGAAGGAAGCTAGATCCTTGGAGAATAAAAACGAAGCACAACCCATCCAAAGTTCGCCATCTTCGACAGAAGCTGCGCCGATCGTAAGCACTTCCGCGACTACCAAGTCCTCTTAAGGTACCGGAAGTGTCATCAGCTCAAAGAGATCCTTCACGGAGATTCCGATCCATTGGTTACCAATTATCACTCGGATCCAAGACGATTGTGAAAGCCGTGAAGATTCTCATATTCTCATGCTCTCATCCGAAGCGTGAAATTATGGATCTTAGATCGTGACTGTAGATCCTTTCCTTATGATCGACTACGATCAATTTGTTTGACCTTTGCAATTGTGCTTGTGAAAGGAATCGATCTTCACCTCGATCTTCGAATTCACTTAATTTCACTGATATTCGCTGCACCGATCGTCAAAAATCGGCGACCGCGATTAATACTCATTTAGGTCATTAGGTTACGCGCTCTCGCAGTCCACGTGTATCTAAATCATTGTACGCTGATTTCTCGCGCGACATTCAAGATATATTATCGAAGTAAGATGCTCAGATTAGTAATAAGATAATCTCAGGCTCATTACGATTATCTGTCAGTCAGATCGACAGAGAGCGTATTCGTCTATTGAAATCAATGATACAAGCGAATGAAGTACGATCGGTCTGTCATTGTCAATACTGACTACTCGCAGTCATTATTTTGACAGTCATTATTCCGCGTGACGCAAAGATACTTCAGACCGTGTAATTTGACGCAGATCAAAATCGACGAATCTTCTTCCGGTCCCTGATGAAAACGCTTCTCAGAAACGGTGCTACGAGAGTCTGCTTCATCTTCGTATTTCTTAGTTACGTAATGGCGCTGCTCATCCTATATTTCAAAGATAAAAGATAAGAGGAGCACCGTTACGAACTCACCGGCCATACATATCCATTCTCAATATTATATCGGTACTTCTTTTTTATATTAATTCATTAATTTATTATTTTTCTTTCGAGAGAACGACGCTCTTCGTATCTAAGGAGAGAATCGATACGCAAATCAATAACAGTGATCTCTCCTTCGATACGACGGCACTTTCGATGCGTGTGTACTGACCCAGTGTACACGTGTAAATAAATGATAACTTTTTAAGTAAATTCTCACTGATTTATTTATACTTCCCATGAACTAGTGTCTTACCGTTAAGAGGAACGGGTTATAAAATAAAATTTAATGAGCAAAAGGAGCCTGCTGCAAAAATGGTGGCTGTTAAGTATAACGCGTATCCACGTATGTATATAAATTGAGAGGAGGGATGGAAATGTACGAGAGAATTAGGTATCTACTTCTAAGTAGGATTACGGTTATGTAAATCTAATGTTATCATAGATAGGAGGTTCCTACGGAAGGGTAGTTAGCAGTCGAGGTCTGGCATTGCTCCGCTCCTCTTTTTCTGCCTTCCACCTTCTCCGTCTTCTCCACCTTCTCCACCTTCTTCACTCGACCATTGACCATTCCCTCTCTACGTTCTTTATATTCCCACCTCATTACCTTCTGCTTCTCCTCGATTCTCTTGGATAACCTCCTTTTACGATCGTCACGTGCCTGAGAAAGTTCCCACGCTTTTTTTTTCCTTTTCTTTTTACTATTTTTTTGGTCGCGATCGCGTAACCTTACTTAACTGGGTATTGTCCATTGACTGATGGTAGGTATATATTCTTTCTTTTATATATACTTAGGTAAAAAAGGGAATATAGATTCCTTTCAGTGTATGTATATGTATTGTCTCTTATCTTTAATCAAAACTAAAGCTCGTAAGATAGTAAGATAGTAATACAGTCGTACTCGAGTGAATCGGGCTGAATCGTGTTGAATCGGGATACGAGAATCGTATGCATTTCTCGGAAAGCTCGGAAGTGCTTTATTTCCATATCGAGTTCGCAGCTTCAACATTCATAGTGATCTCGGGAGGCACGTCGCTGCCTCGGGGTTTGAAACGGAATGGAAGGCATATAGGAAGGTGCGGATGAATCGTTCTTTCGAGCCATTCAACCATCCAGTCACCCAGCCACCCAGCCACCCAACCACCCAGCCACCCAGCCACCCAACCACCTAGTCACCCAGTGTTCCATCTTATTTCTCTTTAGAGGAAGTTCTGTTCTTCATTCCGGCCAGTTGCTCTGGGTCAAGTCTACCGAGAAAGGTCGTTTACGTCTGAACATGAGATGGACCAATTAGGTACCCAGCCTTACCTTGGCTTTGTAATTTTCTAGTTTCGTTCTCTCGGAGCCATTAAGACTTCGTTCTCTTCCATTACGAATCATTTGAAATGGCGGATCTGCGCTTATATACTTTGGATGCACTAAAGCGTTCTCGTATCTTTATGGGTTTCCTTGGCCAATTTTGAGAGGCTTCAGTTAATTGCAATTGTCTTGAGTGAAACTTGGAAGTCGCACGTAGTAAAGTAGAGCGAAAAATGCAGAGCGCGATTATTGCGGAGAAAGGATGAGGCGCGGGAACGTCTCTCTAGTGGATGAGTCAAGGAGTTCAAGAGTGAAAGAATTACAGGAGATAGAACTGCTGTTGCTGTTGTAGCTGTTGTTGTTGTTGTTATTGTTAGACACGATTCCCACGTTCTCAAGAGGGCGACCTGACTTTCAGATTGGGAACGTTACGATATTTATTATAGGATCAAGCAATCCATGAAGTCGATCGGAGCTTTACAAGGGTTAATAGGAATATCTGCCGTAGTCGAGTAAATGGAATAAAAGAAAGAAAAAGAAAGGAAGAAGAGACGCTCGTGAATCCGTCGAGAAATTCAATAAAAATTGGTGAAATATGCATAGCGTCGTTGGAACGCACTGCTGCGCGTCGCGACGTCGCGGCTTTCCCGAGGGACGCAGAAATCCTGACGAGGAGAGAATCCCGAGTGAGGAAAGGGGATGGAAAAGTATAAAGAAAACGAAAGGGGAGCGAGAGGAATGGAAAGAATGGAGTATGGCAATGGGGAAGAAGAGGCGAGCAGGCTTCCTCTAGGACAGAATATTCGGAACATCTTCCTGAAAGAAATCTAATTTCGGCACTACGAGAAACTAAGCCATTTCTTTCTGTTTCATAATACGCGCATATCGCTATAACGATATACGTACCTGAGGGAAGGAGGTGAACGAAAGAAGGAGAGAGAGAGAGAGAGAGAGAGAGACAGAGACGAATAGTAAGCGAGTATAAGAGTGCAGAAGCGAATGCAAGTTCCACATTGGTTTTCCACTCTAGGAAAATGGTTGGAATGCCTGATAAAAATGCCAACGTCATATTGCCAGCGTATCTTGGCGTCTTGAGATGCTGCCTTAGATGACTGGAGGTTAGGCAGTAGGCAGGCGTCCGCCGAGGGTGTTAGTTCAGACAGCCGGAAGACGATCGCTCATCTCCCGGACACTTAGCGAGCGTCGTTTGTCTCCTGTCTGTCTGTCTGTCCGTCACACCCTTTGGATCGTCCACTTCCATTGCCACTTCCACTTCCACTTCCATTTCCATCCAGACTCCCACTCGTACCCTTGCGACAGATATTTAGACCCCTCTTGATTCAAATTCATATATTTGGAGTCAGTGAGAATTGAGGGTGAACGTGTATATTTTGTATATACAGTAGATGGCTATTCATATACTATTATCCGGCAGTGTAAAATCATCCCCTTCTTGAGACTCGAGTAGAAAACCCTCATTGAGTTTCTCTTTTGATTGCCAGATTGCTGCTTCCCGTTGAGCGTCGATGCGCGTGATTATTAAAATTGTAAAAAGTGTATTAAGGGTAGTTTTGGTATAATTTTATCGAGAACGATGTTACCATTAATACGTAAAATTTTGAGGCACTGATATTAAGGACGGCTTATACCGTCAATTTTGTATAGGGTGTCTCCTGGAATTTTCAAGGGAATTTTCCAATTGGGGATGCTGGATGGCTAGGTTCGTGGTGGTACGGGGTAGGTGGTTAGCGAGGCTGGGGGTTCCTGGTTCTGCCCTCATAATTAAGCCGACGCTGGTTTTTGATGGCCACTAAAAATGTCGCGGAGGGTTGCCCGAGTGGTTAAGGAGTCTCGGCTGGTGAGTCTGGTGAAGCTGGAGGGGTGGTTTGCAGGGGTGGTTGGCAGAACGACGTATAACGTTGGGCCCGTTCTTACGCTCTGATATTAGCAATACTCCGACTCGTAAAGTCGACTGTGCGGCAATTCGAGTCACTTTGCGAACCCTTTATACACTTCCATCCCCTACAGCACCCCACGAGGAAAGCATACTCCCTCCTTAAAGGGGACTAGAATATAGTCCTCTTTGGTATCTACGAATTCATTTCGTTGTGCCTTCCGCCGAGCGTCGTAAGGCGTCGGGGCGCGTCTCCAGTCGAGCACTGATTTTAATGCGCGTGCTTCCTCAATTTTATGACTCTCTTCAGCCTGGAAATTTTGGCACGGGAATATATCCCGCGGGAATCGAACCCTGTTAATATACTTTTCATTATCCCGCTGCAGTACTATATTTTGGCAAATTGACGGTAAGTGGTATATCAGGTATAATTAGAAGGTCAAGGACAGATACGGTCCTTGAAAATGATAAGAATTTTGAGTTAAAAAAAAACATAAGGAAACGTTGAATAGTTGAGAAATTCAACAAGGCGATCTATCGTTAAGGATTTGAGAGGGGTGGCTACGATTGGCCGGCGAGTAATTGCAATTACTTAGGTAATGGTTCGGCTGTTATTATTTCCAATTACAATTAACCTTTTCAGTAGGTAATTAAACGAAAGGCAGGATGGGAGAGAGTCGCGGAAATAGGTACTCGCTTGGTGTGCCGCGCCTCTCTGATTTAATAAGTTCATTACCTAATGAACAGATGTACGAGGCCCTCGTTACTCCCTCCGACCCGCCAATTCGTCGAGCCTCGGACCACCACCCCCATCAGTGCCGATAATCAATACTTTTAATTACCGCATTTTTATGAATTCGGCTATAGTTTAATTTTAATTGAATGTTAAATCGATGCCCCGACTCTGCCACGCAGTAGCTAATTCGATTCCGGGCATGAACTTTGATCGATATTATTTTTTTCGGAATCGATCACCCTCCTCGATCCACGTGCTAATGCAAAAAATTACCAAGGGATTGATCGACGGTGAATATAACCACTGGAGGAATCGTAAGGGCTACTTTAAAATATTCGAGCTATTCTCATTTGCATATTTTTGCCAATTCCCAGAGGAGGACTGGCTACTCCATCCTGCCAGCTATGGTAACCCTGGTAGCAGTGGTACCGGTGCTAGATGAAACGACCGAAGGAAGGGACGGGGGTGTGACTGTTTTTAAGCCTTTAATCTTTTGAGACAAAGGCGAGGAAAAATGTTACTCGGCGCGGCTTTCCGTTTCCCGTGGCGCCGTGCCACCCCGTGAATTAGTGGAAAGAGATAACAAAGAAAGAATTAAGACTTAGCCAACTGAGGGACTAATGTATGCCAGGGTGAGGGGAGGATTTTTTTTTAATCGGTAACTTAGCATCCCTTCGCTAATGGCCTCTTGCAATTCCTCGGAGATTTCAACCGAGTCGCAGACACCCGACACACACACACACACACCCTCTCTCAAAAAAAAAAAAAAGAAACCGCACTAACAAGCATTCGATTTCCTTTGGTCCTTTTTTACCCCTAAGTCCTTCTACCTACACCTCAATGATTTTTATCTTCGTCATCCCTTCCTTCTCCTGTATTCTCTTCCGCACGCTTAGCGGCTCTGCCCCACGACTTCTCTCGGCGAAGCGTTAATTAACCCACAGTGGCAAATAAATTTCGGTTAGAACGTGAGAAGCAACAAATCTGACTCAGGTGGTGTCAACTGTGGCAAATGTGAGCCCCTCTTACTTGAGTTACTTCGGGGGGTGCTTTCCACCCAGTAAGGGACGGCCATCTTTCGTCAGGGGTAGAAGGGAGGAGGACAAAGCTAGAATGAGAGTGAGAGAAGGTAGCAGGGGTGTCATACTATCTTTCTCTCATCCCCCGTTTTACCCTGGGTAACGTGCGCGCGCGTCCTAATTAGAGAAATTTAAATTCATAGCCACCCTACGCTGCTGAACCGAAGTCCCCCCCCCTCCCCCTACCCCTTACTCCTCTCCTCCCGCTCTCTAGTCAGCCAGCCAGTCATGGTGTAACGTCCATATCCTGAAGCCCAGCTCGCATCCCTTAACTAAAGCAATTATGAATCGCCCCCTGTCTACCTGACTTATGCCGAAAGATAATGTCATTTTCCATCAACGTTTCC
Source organism: Pachycephus smyrnensis (assembly GCA_030142225.1). NCBI lineage: Eukaryota > Metazoa > Arthropoda > Insecta > Hymenoptera > Cephidae > Pachycephus > Pachycephus smyrnensis. The sequence goes on along the minus strand of JARQST010000437.1, from coordinate 260,672 downwards.
AGCAGCAATTTCTACTTTCCCAGTCCCCGCGTCGCTGCACATTTTGATATACTCCTCACGTCATTTCAATTTATTCCAAGGAATCGGGAATAGTAATTAGCAGACGGGACAGGTTGTTTCAACTATGGATAATTGTCGGTGATTTGTATTGATTAGGATGAGACGTCGATGACGGGTGCGTTCGATAAGCGACGATGAGAAAATGATTTTGGAAGAGGACAGAGTGCGTTATCGTAACCAAAGTGTTTCGATACAGCAACAGCCTGGAGATCCTGGATAGGGTGATCCTGTAAATGGTCACTGATGCTGCTTAAGAACGTTCCTGTACTCGTGGGACATAGTTGCTCGTCTAGAAGGTCTAACGAGGATCGAAGAATAGGGATTCTAGGGGTCGTAGGGGTGGGAGAGTAATAGCCAATGAAATCAAATTGCGAAGGAGCGTGTCAGCATTAAACACATTCCCCCGTTATTAGCTTCCATTCGATGATATGGCTTATTATTATTTCCTGTAGATCTGGAATATATGGATGATCTACCCTTAGTTGGAGGTGTATCGTAACGACAGAACTAGGGTAGACACTTCCCATCGGGATCACCAACCCCTCGTCAATTTTACTTGCTAAAAGTAACTGAGTGAAAATCTGCTAGGGGATGGAAGTTGTACTCGTTCATGACATTCGTGCACCTGCAATATTTTTATGCAGGGGTAGATTTTTTTTGTTGTTTCCGTATCCGCTAAAAGCTCTGATAAATCAGAAGCTACCCCGACAGCAGTCATTTGTAAGGGGCTTTCCGAACTGGTCGTATCTTCTGCAACGTTAAGCTCGAGTGGGGTCGCTGCTTTCTGACGTGTATCTCCCTGGGAGTCGGGGGCAGCTTCCCCTTTGAGATGGCCTTGGTCCGGGAAGAGGAAGATCCGGGAGTACATCCTCTCCCACGGTAGCCTCTCGTGGTAGACCTCCATCCTGGTATGGAAGGAGTCGCCGGGTGCTCCCTCGTAAACCTGCCAGGATCGCGAAGCTATCCTCCAAGGAGGGTTGTTCCGGTGAACAGCTACAGGGGTCCTTCCATATATTCGTGGTGGTTTCGTCTAGGGTGCTCAGGTTCCTCAGGTTTCTCAGCTTCGAACTTCCAAAGGGAACTAGGAGCTTTTCTTGCGTTGCTGCTGCTGCTGGTTAATTTGCATCCCTTAATGAGTCGCTCACGTAGCGCCCTTATCTTTACACCCTGCTCCCCATCCTCGGCTCACTTCACCGCCGCCACCTTCAGTATCTCTAGCACCTTCACTCGCCTCCAATATCACCTTCAGCACCAGCAGCTTCAGCATCCTCACTTACAAAGGTAGTTTCCACTTTCTTCTCTGTTTTCTTCTCATCCACCCTTCCACTGCGCCTCTGACTTCCGTCTTCTGTTTTACACTCTTCTCCCCTAGGATATAGCGTCACTTGGTACCTTTGGCACTTTAAAGAACCGAGGGAGAAATTGTTGGTAATTCTGTCAGAAGTCCTTGTCGTGGAACTCTAGGAAGAAAAAAAGGTACGAGCTCACTTGTCGTTTTTCCAGCTAAGGGCTAAAGGGGTGAATGGGCCCAGAATGATAGTATAACGGTATACATGTTACATGTATACGTGCAGCACGTATACAGCCTACCTGGTTTAGCTAGACCAGTGAAACGCGAAGGAGGATTCTTGTTCCTCGCTTCCCGCGTCATCCACTTTCCCCAGCATTTCCATACAACTTTTCCAATTTTCAAAGCGCTTCTGTGAAGGCCGCGTGGAATGTTTCTCGTTTCTTCTAGAAAGAACTTAGAAAGACATCGAAGATCGAGTGTGTACCTGGCTACGTCCGCAACGAAGCGACGCGAAACTGCTGCGACTTATTCAGGATGCCATCCCTAGGGACTACATTTTGCATTTTTTTTTGTCCTCGATGCGTTACACGCATCCCAAATAGCTCATCCGCTATTCCTCCTTAACCTGTAAAGTTTAAAAGTTCAAAACTCTCAGCCATATATTCCAAATTCAATTACAGGCTGTACAGTAGCGTTAGTCTCGAAAATCCTAACAATCCTGACAAATCCGACAATTCTCTCGTTTTCGGTAACTCTTGGTCGGCTGACTCGGAAAACTCGGTGCGCATCTGTCGCCAAATTATTTTGTCCACGACGCCGTGAAAAATTCTCTGGCACCCGTGAGAAATTTCGTTAGTTGCTCGTCTGTTCAGTGAAAAATGACTCTCTGTGCTGTAACAGCTACCTGCCTGTACATTAAATGTTATAAAACCCTGAACTCTGACCTTCCCCCAAGGTCGATCATAATAAGCTAGACAAATACATTCGGCTTAGTGCATTCATGAGATTTGTGAGATTCGTGAGATTGGCTAGACTCGCTAAGAGAGTTGGCTAAGATCTTCAAAGCGCTGCGCTCAATATCCATTACTGTAACTAGCGCGGGAACGACAACGACTACGAGAACAATAATGGCGAAGAGGTTTATTCGAGGATCGAGGACGGCATTGTCGCGGCGTAGGTTATCGCGTATGCAAATGGGGAGAAACTTGAAGAGTTTCCAGGTGTTCCTGGATGGTAGCTGCTTGTCGTGGAGGTGGCTGATGGTGTTACGCGTCGAGTTCAAGGAGTAGGACATAGAGGCAAACTGTTTCCGTTGGGGGAGGTTTGCTTCTAAGGATTTCAGTAGTGGAGGGGGTTACAGTTGGACCCCTGCTGCTGGGAGACCCTAAGGTGAGGACTGTACGGAGGATGAGGATGAGGATGGCAGTGGCAGTGGAGGATGTAGAGGAAAGCCCTCTGTCCGATTATCGGAAATTAATGTAAATAGGAGTCTCGCAGCTCGCAGCTCGCTAAGCTCATCTAAGCAGCGTATGTCGCTCGACTACAACTTGGCTCGTAAAGGCCTCATTGCACTGAGTCGGAATATCCTCTTCAGTACGCGTGCATAGGATACAGATGCAGATGCAAAGTGCAGTTGCAGTAGAAGCTTGGACCTCGCCTCCCTTCGGAGCAAAAAACAAGTTTCTACAATTAAAATCGATGCCATTTCAAATTTGAGATTAACTTATCGTCCAGGACAATCAATTATCCATCCTGCAGAGACGTTAAGGTTTCATGAAACTGCACGTGCATGCGTCCACCATCTTGTGAAACATCCGTTTATATTTGGTGGAACACCTCCTAGACAGCAGAGGCATCTAGACTGTCTAGTGGAGATTTGTACTCGTTTGGCTCATGGAACCAACTCACTGGCTGCAACTTCACGTTGTTTGATGACATCGTTAAATTATCATTGCACCGGCTGTACCTGTACCAACCGCCAGTGAATCCGTTTGATTTACGAGTTTCCTCGAGTGTTTCCCACCTCGTGAAAGCAAGCCAAGTCCCATGTGCCTTGGATGATTCCCTAGTGGAGTTAACCCTTCTGAATTTTGTCCATTTGCGACTCGTGACTTGGGACTCACAACTTCGGCTCACTTCAGACAGTAGCATCTAGTCAACGTCTCGCCTATGAGCTCATCATCCCTTTGCTTCTACTTTTTTTTTGGTATTTGACCGACAGTTATATGCTTCCCCTTCCCGAGGGGAAAAAATGCAGGAAGACCCTTGAGAGGGTGACTACGGTTCTTTTTTTGGATTCCTCATATTGACAAGGGGACATATATGACGTACAGGATAAACGTCATGTCGCGTGGCCATCGCTTTGTCAAAAGACTGTTTTATATAGGCGACAGGAATTTTAGGGGCTTTATTCTGCGTATTGGTCAGCCAATATGTCGCATATTGCCAAGAGCACGTGTGTTTCGTTTCTTCCATTTTTCCAGATTCTACGAAAATGTATCTCGTTCGGGGTTAGCCGACAAGTTGTCGTAGAGTGGGAGAAATAGTGAAATATGGAAAGTTACAGTGCAAAGAATAAGAACGGTTGTTTGCTCTCTGAAAGCCGATAACGAGCAACAGTTGTTGGTTGGTTACATTGATCCTTCCAGTTCGCTTTTATTCTTCGAATAAAGAATACAATACAGTCCTGATAATAAAATAAGCCTTTTAGAGATCCAATAAAAAAGACTAACAGTCGTAAAAGGAAATATAGATTCAGGGTAATTTTTCTAAGGCTTTCCAATGTAGCAGAAGTTTTGCATTCGCTGTCGCATCGTACAATTTTAAAAGTGCAGCCAGCTTTGCAACGAAGGAATTTATCATCTGTTTTGTCGCACGTTCGAAACAGAAGACATATGGCTTTTAGAACAAATTGCCTTCTTCGTCTCCACTCGACTCTCTTTCACGACTCACACTCTCGCTCCCAGTCTACGGCTATATCCTTCTCTATTCAATCCCGTGCCCGTTTAACAGGAAAGTACTTCGCAAAATAATAAAACCCCATATTTCAAGGAAGCTCCCATCGTGAAGCAGCTATGCAAATTTCAAGGGGGTTCCCACTCGAGTGCCGTCAAACCCGGCGGAGGGATGCTGGCTTGGGAGGGTAGCAAGTGAGTGTGGGGGAGGCACCGAATGGCGGTCTCTGCCAGTGACGTTTTTAATTATTCAATAAAAAGCGGGATACGGGTATAGATAGCTCGGAGAAATATAGTATAGGCAGCCAGATATAGGTGGCGTGCAGCTTCCTGGATCTTTTACTCTCCATCGATATTACGCTTCGCTGTGCAGCTGGCTGATCACCAGGAAGTCACGTCCCATAAAAAGATGCCAGAGTCACCAACCTTTGAAGAAGCTGCTATACTGAACTCACCCTGGAGTCTGACCTGGTAATTCGAACATAAATGCGTTCTCGAGTTCCTCGGTTTGATTCGCTTACGCGTTTACCCCGTGCACCAACTGGTCCAGCTACACGTGTACAGGGAGAGGCTTTCACATGCCGAACTTGATCCTGATGAAAGTTTCCTGCGAGTCCCGAGGGATCGCGAGATCCTGGCGTCTCGCTAATTCTTTCGGCACGTGTTCATCAGCTCGGATCTTCGGTCCATCTCTATGTCCATTTTTTTATCTCAAGAAATTTCATCCCCGCTCTTATCCCTCAAGGTCCAGAATTAGCGTGAGGAAGCTGGATGCCAGGTATACCTAGGTGGCTATGTATATGGGCTTAATGGCTTGCACTTACAGGATGAATGGTCCAGGAGGAAGATTGAGGTAGGTCTACCGTAAGGATACCTTCGCGTGGAAGATGTTCCTCGAACCTAGTAAGGACGCCATTAAGAAAGGCGACGCAGCATCCGATGTGGACTGCTTGTAGAGGATCCTTACTCGCCTGACTCATCCTCCTGTATTATGAAGGATGCATCTTTTCGTAATCATATTAATGGATCTCTTTGATGTCTAGGAAGCTGAACTCTACATGGAAGATGATGGCTAGAGGTTCCTCAGGATTCTGCCATCTACTTTCTCCATCTTCTCCTACACTCGCTAACGTCTTTCATCCTTTTCTGTAGCTTCGCCATCTCTCAGTCGCGATCTTCGTCTTGGAAGGAAGTTTCGAAATTACTTCTGTAAAATTTATGACTCGATCTTGCGCAAAATATCTACGTTCGACGATGACGCTTGAGCTTGCTCGTGCTGTTAGTGGGGGATATCATATCAGGACGGGACTATGAGCTACCTCACGATATCACGTCATGCACGAAAATAATCAGTGTCTTTTATGGTTAATATTTTATCACCGACGATCAGATACAAGAGCACTCGCGTCGTCGCTCAGGATTTAAAAGATTCGTGTCTTCTAGAAAGAAAATCTTTATTTCTCGTAGCGTTAATGAATAAACGATAGTTGGGGGGTTTAGAAAAATGTCAGAATAAACGAGAGGATTTCGTGACTTCACAAGCATTTGAGGAGCCTTTCCATATAGTCCTTGCACAGTCGTTGCACAGTCGTTGCATAGGATATATTGCGTCAGAACGGCTCATAAATAGCTGATGAGTGGCTAGAGGGTAGCGGTCAGGTCAGGTCAGGAACTTTCTGCGCTTTGGCAAGCGCGATTCTCTATCCCATGGGCGTCCTGAGCTCTCAGACTGCCGGAGCCGTGTCTTCCCCCAGGACTCGTTCACCTTCCGCCTGTACGACCGCAGGACACTTCCAAGGATTTTCAATGGTGTCCTATAGATTCTTCTTCATTCCCCATTTTTCTGGAAGATTATTCTTCTTCCCTAGGAGTACAGCAAGAAAGCAAGGACACCTTGGATCAAAGAGGAATATAAGTACAAGGGTTGAAGAATTCAAGAGTAAAAGGATAAGGGTAAGGGATGGTGGTGATGAAGGGTTGGGATGGGGACGTGTGAATTGGGGAAGCTTGTCGGTATAGGAGGATTTCTGTTGGAGTCGATTCTGCCGGGTCTCTAGCCGAAATTAGTGGCTGGTCGACGTTCCCGTTCAATTAACCTTTTACCTTCCACCAACCCCCCGATCCTATAGTATCTCATCCCCCTTCCCTTAGTATTGTCGGTATTGCCACGGAGCTACGGAGCCACGGAGCCGCGGGCGACGTAGCAAGTCAAACAAAAGACCGTAAAGCTTCCCCAAGAGCAGCTCGGCTCAGCAACAACGTCACATCATCTCTTCTCCTTCGTTATTTTCCTCCCTTATATCTGTCACCCTTCAACCTCTTGAAACCCTTATTCGACTTATCCCTTCTATCGTACCCTTTACTTTCTACCTTCTGTTCTTCTATCTTTTACCTCTCCTCAGCTTCCTTAGCTTCCTCTGCTTATCTCTGAGTTTATTTTAGACTTTAATACCGTGACGTGGAATTGCTATTTAAGGACCATCTTAAAGGGTAAAACTTCATTCTTAAAGCATTCGTCCTCCATCTTTCTCTTTGATTTTCATTCCCTTAGGTTTTGAATTTCAAGGTAACCTTAACCCTTTGCAAGGTCTCTAGTGGTCTCGAAAGCGAATTCCTATAAGTTTAGGTTGTTCGTCTCTCAGGATTCAACCGGACATAGAATTCCGTGGGATCTCGAAGGGATAACGTTTTAGCCCCTATGAAATTGTTGCTGGAGGGTGAAGAGAATTACTGTATTTAGTCAAAGCGAACTCTTATCGCTCTGCCGATTCAATTATAACCGTTTATTCGTCTACGGCCACCGACCTGTCACGCTCATCTTGAAATCATCTATGAGTAGGCTGAAGATAACAGATAAAACCAGAAAATTGACGAATGATTTCCTGCTGGAATCTCGCGTTAAGAGGATCGCGGAAGAGGACAATGAAAATTAAAAAAAAACAACAAAACAGAAGGAGAAAAATAAAAGAGACCGGATAAGGGAGGTGCAGCCAGAAAGGTCCTAGCCTTCAATATGCAAAATTGCTGAATACGGCCGTAAAACGCAGCCGGCGTGTGTGCCAATATGGCGAGTGGATCCACCTCCTTTGCTAAATGCCCAGCAGCCAAGCCACCCTAGAAAATTGAGATATTAACGTGCTACGCCATTTTACCCATAGAAAGACATACGGTACAATCCAGACAGTCGCGGCCAATTCCTTCCGTTTGAATTACATCAGCACCAACTCACATGCTTCACTCTCTTTTTTATTATCTATTCGAAATTTTTCCAAGAATTCTTACGATTGCCAATATCGAGCTCCACGCGTTTATATATCTTTACGTATTGCTCTACTTCAAAATAAATGTACTTTTGTACGCGGGTACTTTTCTATGGGAAATCAACTCTCTCGTAGTCCTTGCAATGGCCACGAACACCCGTTATACGTCGAGGCGTCGCAGAGGCACACATCGTTCTACGCAACCACAGGGTGGCAGCGACAATAGGCATTGTGCACCCGCCATAACCAGCAACCGAACTCGACAGCCTCGCGTATTGTCCGAGTGTCAAGGGAAGCCCTCTCCCACACGTAATCACACACGCAACACACACGGCCTCAGGCTGATACACAGATCCACAATTTTAACCTCGCACTCTCCTCTCCTCTTTGACCCCTTCGACCCTTTCTTTCTCTCCTGTTTACCCTTTCATGCACATTTTTATTCTCTTGAAACGAATTGCATCGTCGTACTGTAAAAAAAGAAATGTCGACGTTGAATCAGGGAGCAAAGAGCATGCGTGCTTTCAATGAAAGAAACGCGTTGCCCTATCTACGACATACGATCAGTCTTATCAATAGAGATAGTGACAAATTTCTGACGATGCTTCACGATAACAGCGAAGGATCTTAATTCCTGATTAGATGTCAGTATATAAGAAGCGGAGTTACAGTGCGCGGATTATTGAGTCAATAAATTTTCTGATCATTCCACGAGCCTAGGCCATATCAAATCAACATGAAAGGTAAGTATTGCCGATAACTTCACAATAATTAGAGTGTCATTACTTCGACAGATCACACGACCAGTGTACCTATGCACTGCAATCATATTCAGTTCCCACGTTATTACAATATTTTAAATAAAACCATACTAACTCTGTACTTTCTTTTTTTCTATTATCTTTCAGCCATTGCCGTATTTTTCTTCTTGGGTCTCGTCGTCCTGGCCTTCAGCATGGACGCCATCGATAATGAACGCAATCTGTGTCCGTCTCAAGATGGCGTAAACGCAACGCACGTTGCTCATCCCACGAACTGCACTTTGTTCTACTCGTGTTCTGGTGGAATTCCATTCCTCTTGAACTGCCCTGACGGACTGCACTTCAATGCCCTGTTGCAAGTGTGTGATTGGCCAGCGGCGGCAAACTGTGCCTCAGAAAATTAATTAAGAGAGATGTCTTTGTAAATATATAAAAACGTCACTGTTATTATATATTCTAATAAATAATCATTTTGAAAAATTTAACGAGATCTGCTCTCCTCTGTTTACTCGTAAGTTATCGGACAGTCTCTCGAGTAAATCCTGGCTGCACGACGTGTCCGTCGTCCTCGCAATAAATCTTCTCCAGTTGGCCGCGAGTGCATCTATGCATTAAGCCATCCCTGCCTTGGAAGTGGAGTGAGAGAAATAGAGATAGGGTGATAGCGGGAGAGAGGGGAGGGAGAAAGAGAGAGACATTTCGATGCATCCAGCCTCCGGCCAGCCAAGTAGGTACCTGCACTACTGCTATCCTAAAGCGGGCGTTTCGAGTCTGGCCATGCACTTTGGTGCAATTTAACCGTAACGGCTTAACAGGCCGTTTGTATTGCCAGTTGAAGGTTTGCACACGCGCAGGCTTTGTTAGGACTGTGTATGGTGGGACACAAAACAATAGATTGCAATAGGCAGAATCCTCATAGCTGGAAGTATAAGCTGTGTACTGTGCAGCCTATTGCTCTTGTATATTACTATATCAGTTTTATCTCGTACCGCGTTGCACTTCAATCGGTGCTTGATGATTCTATAAAACATTCATATTGCATTTTGTGTTAGGATTCAAATGCGACGGTTGTCAATAATAGAGATAAAAGATTATTAAGGCAAGAAAGAGTGGGGGAACTATTGAAATTCTTTAAGGCTTAACGTCACTAATTCTTTAAGGCTAAACGTAACAAATATACAGTAGAACGTCGATTAATCGGAATCTGCGTGATTGGGGGTACCACGAATAGACAAAAACCACGTACATAGTTACCTTATCTATTTCCGAAAAATTAATGATACATACTCAGGTCCGGTTTAACCGTTTAAATTTAAACGTATGTTTAGTTATATCCAATGATTTAATCGTTTACGATTAGTTAGCTCGAAGGTCATTGATCATTCCAGAATAAGTTAAGCTCGGGCTAAGTATAGCGACTCGTAACGCGGCGAGCACGGTTAATCAGCCTCGCGGATAACTCGCGCCCAGCTAATCGAGGTTTTATTGTAATAAATATATCGATTGATGAAAAATCGAAATTAACGAGACAATTGAGTAGCTGAAAATCCTAGTAAACCCTGAATCTTTTTTCTGAGGATCCTTCGGGAGGATTTACCCGTGGGATTAGTGATCCCGTGGGTGCGAGGGATTTCGAGGATAAAATTGCAGTGCAGTCACGCAAGAGAATCCACCGTGTAAGATTCTTAGCTGGGACGTTGATCGGGTTCAGATCGATTGATTTCTTGGAAAGATGCACCCATTCGAGGCTGAGTTAAATCTAAATCTAAACTCCAATGAGCGGCAGGAGAGGAGGCGGAGGATAAATTCCCTGAGGGATTCATCTTATCGATGCTGTATACGTGTGTATATCTATAGCTACATAGGTATAGATGTCCCTATGGTAGTTTAAGTGCATAGGAAAAGAAGATCTGATCAAAGAGGCGACACTTAAATTCTCCATTTCGTTCGAATGAAAGCTCCAGTCTGCCTGCCCTTCTGTCCGTCCGTCTATCTATCCTCCATCTTCTCATCTACCTCCCTTTGCTCTTCAGCAGCTTCTTTTACTCCTTGCTGTACCCTTTTACATCACTACCACGATGCCGGGTTAATGTTGCATTTTCGCGAAGAACGAAGAAGAAGGAATGAATGGAAAGCGAAAGAAAAAGTAAGGAGAAGAAGAGAAGAAAAAGTGAAAAAAAAATGGAAAGAGGAGAATGGAAACTTATCGAGACTTCTTATCGGTAGCAGTCAGCTCCTGCTTGGCTGTTCCCTTCTTCACTGTGTCCCTTTTTCCCCATTGGCTGTTTTTCTTTTTTCCTTTTATACGTTTTACGTCATTTTCCCGGACGAACGTATCAAGGGAATGCTAATGGAATCCATTCTGTGTCAAATTGGAAACCGCTTGGAATGTTACGTTCTTATTAAATAAATGGACAGAAATCGACGTGGCTTCTGTGTCGTCTATGATTTACGTGGTTTTTGTCCCCAGGGATAAAAACCTTTCTTTTTTTTTTCCCCCTCCTCCATAAAACGTCTACGTGGTAGATGAATTATTGTTAGCGAAATATAATCGTTGTTCAGGTCGCTGAGTGTGTTGGGTGAATTAATAGGTAGAAATTTGGTCGGGACGGGGGACCGTGATTATAAAACGGGCTGATGGCGTGTGGAGAACGTGGAGGCTCGTACTGCATGTGGCTTCATGTGCGATGCGTGCAGGTTGGGCAAGTTCCTCAGGCTCACGCTTTGCCTGCAGATTAAAATTTTGTTGCGTGTCTCCTTGGCTACGCCCACTTATTAGCCGCCCGGTAATTTTCCTATAGCGGCATTATCGCTCTAGATCGACGCTCCTGCGGTGGCGTCGCATTCGATGTGGAGTGTTGGTGCTTTTGATCTTCGACCTTCTTGATTTATGACATCAGTCTTACGAAGTGCAAGGAATCGAAGGATGCGCTTATCGTATCGTATTATATCTGAGAATCTGACCGGATTATTGATATAGGCATACAGGATGTGCTGACGTCACACAACGTGACGTCACGTCGCTTCAATCTTCTGACATGGCATTGTGTTCTGTACCTGATAGCGGAGTGATGACTGAAGAAGAAGGAGTAAGTATCTAATGATGACAGAACAGGCTTGGTATACGAAGTGGGTATACCGTATTATTATAACGTAAAAAATGAAAGAGATAACGATAAAAAAAACTGCACGCAACACATTGGGTATCTCGCATTTCCCTTATAGATACACTAGAGGATGCTGTCAACTCGGTGACTTTATGAACACCCTGTAGAGATCGACGAGAGCGCACTTTGACTCTTGCAGTTCAGAATTGCTACTGTGGCGGTGAAATTAGTCCACTAAATATTCACAAGTTCATTAGGTGGGGATTTAGATGGGAGTTACCGACTCGTTACTTTATCTCGAACGTAGCTAAACTTTTGTATTTGATTAGATCGAAATGTCGATTGGTAATATTCTTTAGAAAAAAAAAAACCCTACGAATATTTTATTTTGAGCATCAGCTGTTTTCGTCACGTTCCTTAAACGTTGAATGACGCACAGGTGTTTGTCTTCGATATCACCTAATACGTTAATCAACCGGGAATCACTAAAACTGGCGTAAACAATCAAAGTCGTAAATTTAGTGAGTCAATAGGTAACGTTTCCAGGAAGGTAAGTCTTATAAAAATAAACATATGATACATAGGTTTATCCAGTTGGCGATCTTATCGCGATTTCTTACACATAGGAAACGTTCATTTAATCAATGTCCGAGCTCTTATCAATTAGCACGAAACTGCAGAATTGCGAGTGTATTCGTTCCTCGTAAAGCGACGACTCGGTACGAAATTCAAGAATCGCGTGTGCAATAATGTTTAAATAAATCATACCGTTTTATTTATCGCTTTAATAATTTTATCATAAACAAAAAAATAGATAAAATCCAATGTAACCTATAACCGTGCACTTAGCATAGTTACCAGATCAAAACTATAAGGCAATCAGTTTCTTCGTCCAAAGGGTGACGTATAAGTCTATACTATATTGCGCATAACGCGTCAAATCGAAAACTCCATCGCCTAAGTGTCGGAGCTTTTCGAGGGGAGACTATAAAAGTTTAATAGATCATTCGACTTGAACGCAACGCGGCCCTTTTACGGCATATAAATGCCCCCGCTTGACCGAAAACAATTTCCTGCTCCAGGGTCATCGACCCCAAAAGAGCGTTTATTGGCCAGTGGATTTCTGAGCTTCGACAGAACCTTTTACGTCTGACAATAAGCGACACCCAAGCGTAGCTACTTGATACTTTGAACCGGTTATACAGTATACGTAGCTTAGCAGTTCTAATTACTTGTTGGCTTGATGAAAAAGCGAAGGTCAAGGTCAATTGAATTATTACTGATACGAAATACGCATAATTAATCCTAGAGCTTACGTTACTTCACCAAACACCGATGACCTCCGTCTTTATGTTGTCATCAATAAATGGATCCATCAGATAATCAGTGAGCTTGCGTCTTATCGTAAATGATATGCGCGTGTTAGATCGACTGGAAGTATTTTGATGTTTTTCAGTGATATTACTCCTGTATTATCAAAATCAATACAGGAAACGATTGCCAGTTAATTATATACATTGACGTTACCGCGTTTCGCGTTAAAACCGTATGCATTTGGAAAGGTTTGCTAATGCAGTGCATCGGAGATTAAATTGGTTATGCAACGATATAATTCGAATAATTCAAGTGTTATGAAAATTATATAATTTTCTGTGTTACGCGAAATATCGTTGCTTTTAGTTAAATCAATGTATATGGACTATCGTGTTTTATGTATATACATTTGGATGGCCTGTCTGTTATTCATTTAATTAGTTCGTCGTAATAGCAAAAGCGCACAAGCTAATTTCTTATCGCTTTAATTAATCCTTCTTAATCTCATCGTGATCGTCAATCGTTTTACGTTGCAATCATTCATAACACGTGAATACTCGTGAAACTTATCTGGGAGACGTTTGCGTATTTGAAAAGAAGAAAGGGAAAGGAAAGAGAAGACAGTTGGACATTTTACTTGGAAGTCAATGACGGATTTACGATATTGGCTACAAGACCACCTGAACCCCAAGAGAATCTTAGAGTAGTAAAGCCGCCATTAAAACTATCTTTGTTTTACTTTTTACGTTTATTCCTCTTCTTTGCAGTATCCGTCTCGTCCTTGCTCTAATTCTTTATCCGATAGTTTAAGATAATCGTTGTCCGTATAATTTTTAATATTTGTCATTATGTAAAATTGTAAGGATACTCATCTTACGTCACTGATATCCTGGATAAATGCTTCTGGATGCTTCGTCTCCTTTTATTTCTCATTTTATCGTGTATCCCCGTGGCAGCTACGCCAACCATCTCCGACGTTCTAACGTGCCGCAAATTTATGTACTCTCGCGCGTTACATGTATGCACGGCCAATATAAATGAGATTTTAAGTACATCGCGGCACTTTTCGCGCGGCGTTTTCAATTTCCCGAACGGCCCGCGATAAATTCGATCCATAAATTTCTCGAGAAGCTCGACGTATTCGAGCGTTTAATGCGCGCATTCTCGGTCATGGCTTTCTCTCTCTTCTCTCTCTCTCTCTCTCTCTCTCTCTCTTTTCTCTCTCTCTCACACACACATATTCCAACCCCCATCCTTCTCTTTACTTTCAGCATACATAAAGTTTTTCTAGACTCGATCTAATCTGTTTGAAAGAAACGTACACTCAGTTATTCAAGCATCGGGTGACGTCAATCTGGAGTATTGGAATTTACAGTGTTTTGAACAAGAATCGTGTAAAAAAAAAAGGAAAATAATAAAAACGTAGGAAAGCAGCGAAGTGAAAATTTCATTATGAACGCCAGAGTATCCGAAAGGGAACTCCCTTCCTCTATGAGGGAAACGAATGAATTTATAGTTTTTAATATTTGTCTATTGCCGTGTCGACGTCGAGAAGAGGAAGGTGGAAAAACGTACAAGGAAGATCCCGGAGAAGAAAGACAAAGAGAGCGGAGAGAGTAAGAATAAAAGAAAAAAAGTAAAAGAAGAAAAGAGCGGCACATCTCAGAAATCTCAAAGGGCGTGTCTCCCTTCCAAGACTTGTCGTATTCATTCCCTTCTCGTGTCCGACGTGCCGAGGGACGAGATTATTACAAAGATTCAGCAGACTAGAATAAAAAGAAAATAGAAGAAGAAAAAAAAAGAAAAGAAAGAGAAATTGCGTCAGGCATATTTGCAAATGCACTTTTGTACGCAGACCATTTTTTTCCACCATTATTCCTACAGAAACCGGTACTCCTGTGGCCGATGCTAAACCAGGCACGGATGACCAGAAGGGGTTGAGGGTGGTAAATTCAAGCAGCTGGACTGCAGCTTCTGTAAGGTCGATGAATAGAGAGGTAATGAATCGCAGTGGACACCGACACGGAAGAGGCGAGGCGATTCCAGCCGATTCTAGGCGTTGGCTGGAGCCTTGCTTGAAAAATATATATCCGGCATAGATATTCTATAGAGGGTGCTTTCTAGCCACTACCCCTATTCATATATCGGAGCCCCTGAAATTCATACTGGATGATGAGTATTCGTGCTACCTCCAGATTTCGCGAAAAACTTTTTTCTCCTTTTTAACTTGGATACGTGGAATAAGGAGAAGTCAAGAAAATTTGAAAATGGCGCATCGAGATATCAGACGGAGTAAGGTAACAGGATGAATTCCTAAGATGGAGTAGAGGGGGACTTTTAGTCGAGTAAACGGAACTTTGTGTGTATGGGGTGTTTTATATAGAAAAGCAATATATATATATATATTTTGATCATGTATAAGTGAGAGTAGCAGATAGTATCCTTGGTAGCGTTATAAAAAGTCCATAAAGGTTTCGCGCCCTACCAGCAATAGCTTCCGTAGATCCTGCTGCTGGATATGTTGGTTATGTTGGTTATGTTGGATATGGTGTCGCGTACACTCAGGGGTTAACCATCATCAAATATTATGTATTTCCATAATATTTTTACACCCTCGTCTGGTTGCCTATCATTGGACCTATCCAATATCTTTTCACCTTACAAGAGTCAGCCAGTCGCAGAATATTCGAATTCAAGATAATTTCTGTCAATTCATTATGACACCAGCGATTAGGTGTTATCGCAATTGTTTATTCGGATTCTAGGAAATTTTGCTGTGATGAGATCTATTTGTCTCGCACGATGGCATCTTATCGTTATTCCATATTCGATAATGATGATAACACTTGAGTATGAGAGAATTCGCCTTTTTAAACTCGCGATTATAAACTCGTCTAAGAGACACTGAAACAATAGATAATAGCGAGAGTAACGATGGGATTAGGTAGAGGGAAGGGGAAGAAAAATAAAAGATAAAAAAAGAAAGAAAAAGGAAGAATCGACCGAGTCGAGTTAATGGGTAAAATAATGGATTTCAGGCAATAAAGATCGGGCAGCTAGATGTCCGGTTTGCTTTATCCTGTCCAACCCTGTCCTACGTCCCAGGACGCGATGGGGGGTTAAACGCCGCTGATTTCAACCCCCAGCTGGGATTCCAAGCGGGACGCACTCACCAAGTTTCCTTGGTCATTGTGTAACTGTCCTTTGGCGGGAAGGAGTTCATCCTGTCCCTTTGAGTCAGGAAATGGGGGGCGAGTATCATCCCCCTAAAGATATCCTCGGACCTTCCCCGAACTAATTGATTTTTCGCCAATTTTATGCAAGCACCGTTGCTGCAGCCCTACCCGGATCGAGATAATCTTTACAGCCATCCGACACGCCATCCGCTCCGGTTTTATCGAAAACTTTAGCGCGCCCTGCACGCAAAACGCACCCCACTCACGATCGCCGAAAGAACAGCGTTCGGGGTTGCGTGCTGGGAATTGGGACTGATCTAACCTAAGAAGATATCGGGAGAGAAAAGAGCCGAGAAAAAGTAATCCTACCTTCGAGCACATTCTCACGGGAATCCAGCAACTTTTCTCCTTGTCTCCTCGTTCTTCTCAACTTCATCCCTTAAACAGTTGATCAAGTCCTAAGTGGCCAGTCGGATATATACCCTCAAGCATTCACCACGATTTAGAATACACCCCCCCTAAAAAGTGTCTAATATGCCAAAACTGAAATGAAAGTTTAAAATTTCTAGGTTAGAAACTGATACTTCAATATAGATAACAAGTTGGCAGAGTTTCTAGTTGCAAGAGGATTGTTTGCCTGTGGGACAGTCAGGATCTATAGCAGTTACGATACATCGACTATAGAACGTTCCGGACTCCTCTGGACTCTCTGGACTCTGGAGTAGCGTGCAGTCTATCAGAGATTAGCGGGTCGATCCATTAGGGGGTGATTTAGCCGACGGTCCCCAAGCACTCTCTGCGGCATCGCTGAGGCACATTTGCTCGGCTCATCGCAGTGCCTACTGGTTGGCTGACTGGTTGGCTGGCTGGCTGGCTGGGTGGCTGGCTGCTGCTGCTGCTACTACTATGGTGCTTTCGAGCGGGCATAATCAGCCCAAATGAAGTATGTGCGCACCGGGGGCATATTCCGAGGTGCGTTGTCCACTCTAGTCTCTCCAGCAGCTTCCTGTGCCTCGTTGTGCATTGCAATGTGCATCCCTCTGTAGTGCAATGCCGTGAGGGGTGCAGCAAAGTCCACGGGACCAGGGTGAGGGTGTACGAGCACCAATACGAGGAGTATCCGGCAAGGGAGTATAGCAGGGGGTGGTAGCGTAGTGAAGGGGTGTAGGGTATGGGTGTCCGTGTCCCAGGGGCGCGATGTGTCGTGCCTAATTACAATGTCCAGCGCTTCCCTCTGTCCAAATACAAACAGCAACGCTAATGCGCTCCCGAATACGAACTCTCTATCCTTGCACTCTGTCAATATCTATCAATATATTACCAATGGATTGCCAATGGAACCTATCCAAAACGTACGTTCGATTGCCGATGCTAATGGGATATATTTGACTTTTTCATAGGACTGCTGATATACTTACTTTTTTCATTGTATTTTGGCTTTCATTTTGTTTTTTATTTATCCCTTCGAAGCATGGTGCTTCAAATTTTATAATGGATTTTTATTATTTGACGACCTTTTGTTAATGGATTTTTTATAAAAAATTTCACACGTTCATGTTTTCGGATTATCATGTGATATACAAAAAGTAATGGTGCTATTGTTAACGTAACATTTTGTATAAATAAATAAAGTACTGAAAATTCATTTCTTTACAGAATAAATGCATTCGTAGTTAAAAAATAGTAGGAAAAACACTAATGACTAGTAGTTAGAGGTGTTTGTAGTCGTTGACTTTGAATTTAAAGTCGAAAGTTCAAAATTCAAAATGGCGAATCTGATATGGTGGAGTGGACCTTCAAAAATGCAATTGAAACGATTTTTCGAGTTCCTGACCTTTATTCTGAATTTTTACTTCAGATTCGAAATCAGCGACTCAAAAAACTTTAGGATACGAACATTCAATCTCACATCATATTCTTAAATTTCACTCCGTCATATGTGATCCACGATTTTGAATATTCAATTTCCGATTTCCGATTTAAAATCAGTGACCCCAAAAAACCGCCTCACACCAATTTTCATAAAAATCGAATGAACAAAAAATGATATGCTCGAAAGGATTAAAGTTTTATATAAATTGCAAAATATTTGTTTGCTTACCTAAGATGTGGTTATGTATATCGGTGTGATAAAACAGTTGATTTTCATGATACGAATGCGTAGGTGTCGGCTCTAGATACGCGGCGCCGGGCGTCGCGATGCTAACGACGAGCGCGCGTCAATTTGAGATTACATTTCGGCGGACGTGTCAGAAGGGAAGAGGGTAGCGCGGAGCGTTTTCGAAATGCAAACCAATTTTCGTCGCCGAGATTAATGGCGAACACGAGCGGCGCCGAATATCACATATTTTCTGAATAATGCACCGCTCGTAAATAATAACAGCGCGAAATGCATCGCGGAAAAATGAGAGCGACGGGACGTCAGCTAAATAGATTTCATTAAAAATTCACCCATCGAAGTAATACTATCGATTTTAATGTATCCCGTTGACATTACAAAGATCTACGTAAAGTAATATTCAAATTAAATTCTATTTTTTGTTAAATATTAAAAACCGATCAAATTTAATTGTTATTATCTGTTAACTGTACGTACTCAATTAACGCGTATGATAAACGTACTTCAATGCAGATACCAGTGTGTGCAACCGATGACGAATGCATGATGAATCGATGATGATCTTGGTAGCAGGATAACTACATAATTACAGGGCGACTGCAGCTCCAGTTGAGAGAACGGTCCAATTATCGGGAGCAATTAACGCTCTCGCCAATTGCTAATAAAAGTTACAATAAGTAATTAGCAGTCTTCCGTAGCTGCTTGCAATTAACTTACGCGCGCAGCTGCGTTTTTCCATTAATACCAATTTGACCCACCCTTATGTTTATTTCTCAAAGATGGAGGATCCTCCTCGCTGTGCACAATCCCTCTGCGTTCCTTTTGATCAAGAATTTGTTTTCCTCTACGCGATAACCCTTTGTCTTCGGCAAACTTACTAAACAGTCACGGTTCGTTTCTATTGGACGATACGCGAAGAAGGAGGAGAAGCAAATGAAGAGAATCAATGGGGATGAAAGAGAAGAAGACTGTGCCGTATAGCAGAGCACATCGATATACGTCTCGACATAACGCCGGTATCCCTTTTCCAAATCATGGAAAGGCCAGTAAAAATATTCTTAGTGTTACGATCACTATTCTACTCGAATAGTTTTTGTAGAGTCAGCTATTCCGCGCATGGACGCACCAGCCGCGTATTTACTCACTCGCATTTTTCATATTCTCTCTTGCTCTCTCTAGTTCTTCCCGTCGAGTAAAAGAGACCGCAAATGCCGATACATTCTCTCCCCGTCCCTCTCTCGTAGTCCCGTTGAGGTATGGCAAGAGAGGGCGAAGGGGTTCGGGGGGATGGTACGATCTACGAGAGTCAGGAGACTAGGGTGAAGGGGTGGCATTCGTTTGTACAGGGAGGAGAGTGGCCTTAAATCACTGGTGATTTCACCCCTGTCCATCATTTAGGGAACGCCTTGCGTTGCCTTGCTTTGGGTTGCTTTTCGTTGCTTTGGGTTGCTCTCTGCGTTGCTTATACCACAGCCAAAAGATATTGCGTGATACTCGGCTTTTTCCCTAGGCCCGTCACGATATACGCGTTTAATAAAAGTGCGTCGAGTCTGCTTCTCTTTTCTTTCTTCTTCTGGTCCCTCCTATTTTCCTTTTATTTCTACTCCATTCTTTTCTTCTACTCGGCCCTCTCCCTTTACCTTTACCTCGGTCAAAATGTAACTGAACGTACACACGCACGCGCCATCGTGTCCTTGGTGAATGCAAGGGTGGATGCCTCGTCGAAATTGTACTGCTTTCTTCTCTTGAAATATTCATCAATGTACTTTCTTTCTTAAGATAATAAAGGTGTGGTTATCTTTGTTGTTTCAGCCGGGTAATGATTCCTATGCGTTTGTCGAGTTCGGAAACCACTTGGGTGCATCCGCAGCCCTCGCCGCCCTTAACCAGAGACATTTTTTAGGAAAGGTGAGTTAAGAATTTAATTATTCCATTACTTTCTCCCCTCTCTTCAATCTCTCTTCCGACTCTTTGATCGTCAATTTCCAATGGAGCCTACGGAACCTGGAGCACAGGGACAACTAATACAACAGGCTAACTAATACAAGAGAATGGCAGAGAATTCCTGCTAGCGCATATCGAACATGAATTCTCTGCGATTCCATTGGATCCTGTCGAATTCTGTTGAATTCTGTCGAATTCTGTAAGCAAGACAATGCGAGTCCTAGAACGTTACTCGGTTTCTTAATACAGCACATCAAAGCCACGACGACGCAGAACCCATCGACGTAGTAAGTTTGGTAGCTTCGCAATGGCTAAAGTTTCCTCGTTCACGGTTACCGAGGAGGAGTGCGAGGGTCGAGCCTGGTGAATGGGTGGGTGGGAGGTGGGTGGTAGAGTGGGTGGCTTCTTCAACTACGAGGCTAAGGTATTGGGATCCGGTTGGAATAGCTAATGCTCGAATATGTCATACTTTGGTGGGATGCGGTCAGAATTATACATGCTTCGAGATACACACACCTAGTCGCAGGAGAGTTAGTAGGTGCCTGCCTACCCTTTCTGTGTCGGTAGGAGCCTGTCTCTCTGCGGTTCTACCTGAGTTTCAACCCCCTTGCGCCAACTCTGTCCTATCCTATACGAGTAGCAGCAGCTACACCTCCACCTACCCACCTACCCACCTACCCACCTACCCACCTCCCTACTGCCACCACCTTCTTCCTCCTCCTAACGCAGAGAGTTACTCGGTTAGTTTAGATTCGCTCAAGCAAGTTTTGATGTCGTGCACGGCTCTCTGGCTCTCGTGAGCAAGAGTAAGCCAGTAGGGTGGGAACAGCCGGGGTGAGAGGACCGGGAAGGGAAACCGATGCCGACGTCGACGCTGACGTTCAGACTGACGATGTCCTCACTACTATTGCATACACATTACCAATGCCGAACTCCTTCTAAGAGATTCAGTCCCGTAAATTCCCTGGTGTGCTAATGCGGAGCGACGCGGTTGCCGTGAGATGCATTCGAAAGGGGTGAATGCGGAGTTTCTGGATCAACGAGGGATCGTTAGGATAATGGATCGATTATCGATATTAACAATGATTTCTTTAATTAAGACGATTCAGTTCGGTAAAGGCTAAATTCTTTTCCACGTAGTCTGGAAGGATTAGGCAGACGGAAGGGGAGGGTGGTGGCGTTGACCGGCCACTGGCAACCAGGCTGGATATTCACCCTTCCTGTCGTTGCACGGACCTAGACTTCTATACCTTTGGAGTGCGAAGGTATATAGGGTGGACCGTACAGTCAACCTAAGGAATATAAAGAATGCTCGCCACTTAAGTTCCGCAATGCGGTTGTGCGGAGGGGGACTCGAAGGAAAGTGCGGCATTCGCTATAACGAGGGGAATTAACCTCGAAGTTTAACGCGATACGACCATCCTCCAATCTCCCAATCCTTAATGCCAAAGCAGCGACTTTAACCTCCTCTTTTGACCTCTTGCCACTGGCTTCTATCTTCGCGCCCTTGCCATCTTGCTCCCGCTCTCTTTCCTTGTTAGCCAGCGTTATGGATACTCGGGAATTCACGTAGTGGCCATGATAAAATATGGCGTTGTGAATAATTAATATTTAAATTATTAACTTCCTCAAGGAGTCTCAAATCTTCTTCGATTTGCTACTTTGTATCTTTGGTCTCTAATTTTGACATCACGGAGTTTCCGTATCACCTACCATTATAATAATGTCCATTGATAAGGGAAGTGTCCGTGATAACTAAGCCGTCAGTGTATTTCATCGACAAGGCTAGTCGATTGGCAGACTCGTATCAAACTATAAATCACGGTAGTAAATCTGGAGCATCTGGTTAATCCACTTTTTAATAGAGGGATTCAAGATACGTATATGCTCAACAGGATCGTAAATAATAGCTCAACGCACGTATGTTTCTTTTCATATAAAAGGATAGAGGGAGGTTGGGATAAATCAAATTGACAATCTGCGGGACAATATTTCACGCGTGACTTCCGGCAGCTTTCTACTGGCTCAGTCGAAGTCTTTGAAAGTCGCGCGAATCGAAGGGAGGCTCGTTAACGACTTTCCCGGTGCCGATAAACCTAGTGAAACCGTGAAAGCTTGGAAAAACAAATTCCTCCTGAGAACCTTTCCCCTTTTAAATTATAAAGAGAAACAATTGACCTCTGTCAAGGGCCAAGGGTAAGAAAGAGGGGAAGAGACAAAGGTAAACGGTGAAGGGTGTGGGGACGGAGTATGTCAAAGGTAAAGATAAGCATAAAGGGGAAAAATAGGCGAAAAGTGTTAGGGGTGGGATTCAATCTTTATCGGTGACGAAAGGCCCTTCTGATTTTACCTTCCCATCCCCCTCATCCCTTCAGGAGCGGATTTTGTATTAATGCGAAGCAACACCGTGAAATTACCTACATCTACGGAAAGCCGCAGCACCCATTCCACTGTACTAACCCACTGATCTTTTTCTTTCTCTGTCTGCTCGCCTGTCCATCCGTCCTTCTCTCTCTTGCGCAGAGCATCCTCCATCACGATCTCACTCCCATGCACCTATACAGGCACCTCCAGGAACGAAGGCACGTTTCCGCTGCGGCGGAGGATCAGCCCACCTTGAACCTCCCACCGAATTAAGCAAGGATCCGCCTGGGAGACGTATGTTACCAGAGTTCAGATCAATTGTATCGAGTTACAGGAAGTTTCAGACTCGCCCCTAATAGCTACGCCTCGACCTCAGAACAAGGATAATTCCTTGGGTTTTCCGATTCTCTTGAAAAGATCAGCGTCGCGGCAAACTCTTACTTTTCTGGTATATTCTCTGGTGGATGATCTCTTTTACTTTGGTACTTTGTAAAATGACTAGACGCGAATGGAGTTGCGAAAGGTTAAGGGTGTACATAGCTGATGGATAAGGGATAAATATATACAGTAATGCGAAGGGAAATAGGGATGGTCTTACTGACGTGGTTAAAGGTTAAACCAGATCGGAAGAGGTGGGACAGCTTTGGAGTTCCTCGAGAATTTCACGTTGGAAGATGCGAGTTGCAGAAACGGAAATCAGTTGGGAGCGAAGTTACGATTGAGATTTAAGTTATTGACAAGCTACTTTGCCGAACCTCCGTCGAGATCTCGCTGGTTTATCCCCGTGGCCCACTGCCTCCTGATTTCCCACAGGACTCAACCCTTGAGAAACCATTCTTCTGCCCACAATGACTCCACCCGATTCGAGAAATCCAGAGCGGGCTCTCGAATCCACACACCCATTCACCCTCATTCACCCCCCATTCTCCGCCCCCTCCTCCTTATTCACCTCTCATCCCTATCCAGTGTGTATTTTTCGTATATGGATGTCATTGTCGATCGACATACTCGATCCTCCTTCCTCCCTCTTTCATTCTTTCTTCTTCGCTTTATCAAAAAGTAAGATATCAAAAAATTGATAAAATTACTAATTCATAACTATCGACGTAGATCTTATCAGATATTATTAAGGAATGATCTAGACTAGGAAAGATAGCATCGTACCGAACAGTTCCATTGTTATCAAACTGTCCACTATTTCCTTTCGATTATACGAAACGTCCTGGAATATTGACGTCCTAAGTTCACTATAATTACCATTGTAATAATAATGACAGTAATAATGTCACGAAGCACAATGCCAGCAATAACGATGTTGGAACTGGCATGCTGCTAGTCCTGCCTCTCTAATAAAACAGAAGTTGTTGCGATTCCGCCAGTTATGGCCACGCGGCACGCGAGTAACTCGACTCACCTCGTAAATACTAGGATACCGCTTACGGAGAGGACAGAGTAAAATCAGAGAGAGAGAGAGAGAGAGAGAGAGAGAGAGAGAGAGAAAGTGAGCAAGTAACTGAATAATTGAGTGAGAGACAGTTTCTAAGTTCAAAAAGCTCATTGTTTCAACCGAGAGAATCCGAAACAGGTGGACATGGATGTAGATAAGGACCAGCAGAAATTACTGAAAATTCTTGTCCATCCGGTACGTAAAGATTCCCAAGGTCCCAAGTGGTTCCAGAAGAAGGAAACCGCCGGCGCCATTCACCGGAAGCTAGTAGAGAGACGACTAGGAGTCCTCTTTCCAAACGTTTGGCGTTTCATCATTTTTCCCTTATTCCTTCCTTCCTCTTAGCCTTTCAATTTCTTTTTCTTACCTTTTCCCTTGCATCACTGTTTTTTCCATTTTCCCTTATTCTCTCTTTTTTTTCGTCAGGAAATATCCGGCACGCAGAGCAAACGATGGCGCTCGGATATCCTCCCCCCCTGCCCCTCCCCCCAGTCCTCCCTCATAGTCCAGGACCCAGTATATTTTATCGCATTACTGGCATTGTTGCAGAGCTCCGACCGGCGCACTCTCACGCACATACACGCACACTTAGTTACACTGATACATGCACAATTGACCAACGAATTTAGGTATGTATGTGTAGGCTGATATATATGTATATATCTGGATGCCATATACGTCCGTCCATCCCTTTCGGCTCGACGCCGAACACCATTCTGCGAGGATTAAATATTGACTGCGATTCTGATTTATAGTAATTGCCAAATGGCGAAAGGGAGTGAGAGACAGAGAGAGGGAAAAAGAGAGAGAGGCTAATACAGAGTTTTTTGGTATGTGAGAGTATAAGGGTGGTAGAAGGCAGCGAGAAAAATAGAGAAATTTGGAACGGGTATAGAGGGGGATGCTATTTCAGGAGAATTTTTGGCTGCTGACAGATGCATTTGCCAAAGCATTGCGAAGGTTTTTGGTGCGAGGCTCAATTTACCCTCTGGCTTTTATTTAGAGACTTGACTTTATCGTAGAGAGTATTTCCTCCCTCTTTCGGAAAGGGTGTATCGGTTGGCGGATGGCTGCTCCCGGGGGTGGAAAGTATCGTTAAGAGGGCTGGCCGCTTCTAGCGGCATCCTCGGACAAATAGAACCGATCGCCCTGACAAATTAGGGTCAAAAGTCACTACAAATCGATCGGACTTGACCGAGTACACTTGGCCAGGGTTACCTCGAGTGGGCTTGGGCTACCGGAAGCCAGCAGGACGAAATTCCTAGTCCTTCCTATATCAAGTCCTGACGCAAAGCCAACGCAATTTTCTGGTTTTCAAACAATTATTTCGGTATGGCGGCTGTTTTGTAATTAATTATTTGTTAATTGCTGCTAATTAAGGATAAATAATGAGAGGGACCAAGAGTGGGAGATAGAGAGAGAGAGTGAGAGGGAGATCGTACATGCGAGAAAGAGAGAGCAGTCACTAGTTAGCAGCCAGTGGTGATTTAGCGCAAGAGCACCATGCGGCGCCCGATTATTTTTGGTTTTAGTCGTGGCGACCATTATTTTTGGCTTCCTGCTTACACACTTGGACTCTACTGCGCAATTTACTGTGCAATGCTAAAAAGTCACAGGTTGCAAGTCGCCTTCTACACAGTACCAAAACACTTATTTACTTCTCAACCGTCCTGGCGAATAAAAAACCTGTCGTTTGGTGAAGAATTTTGTGGAATTTTATTTCATACTAAATTCTCTACAATAATAATATATTTAAGTATAGTGTCAAAGGGAAAGTGTAATGGCGGCAAAGATAGCGTATAGTGGGAAGCCATGAATGATTCTGGTGGAAAAATGAAATAAATGATGAACAGTCAACCCACCGTCGGCGGTGAGCAGCAACAAGAGAATGGGTCTCGAGCGAGGGTGGTGCGGGGGTGAGCAAGAAACAGAGAGAGAGGAAGAGAGAGAGAGAGAGAGAGAGAGAGAGAGAGAGGAGAGTGTAAGGAAAGAGTAAGGTCGAGCCGTCAGACATTTTTATTAATTCCTCTCAGATACAATTAGTTGGTCTATTCGTCAGACGCGTTTCATTAAGTTCTCCTTCCAGAAGCCTTTTACCGACCCTAACCCGATGCTTCTTTACTCTTCTCGACTCTTTCTACCCTTTGGACCCTTTACCACCATTTGAGCCCCTTTGGCACCCTTTACCTTTTTCTCAAATTTCCTTCGGAATTGCCTCAGCCTTGGAACTTCATTCGATCCCAGCCACTCGTTCAGTCTCCCTGGGAAGACTTCTTGGAAGCCAAGGTTATTCCTGACGTTGTCTCTATCTTTGAAGCTTTCCCATTTTACCCCAAAAATTCTCTTTCCTTTTACCGTTCACCTTTTTCCATCCCCTGGAACGACGTGTATCTTCTCCACTCATTCTTCCCATCGGCTAATCCATTTTTCCCTCAGTCTCATCGATTTCTGTATCTATACACCTGTCAGGATTGTAACATCCCTTCCTACGGCGTTAGTCAATGATTCTACCTGTCATAAGCGTCTGATGAATTTCCCTTGGGTAGCCCAGTATCGGATCATTTAGCCGACATACGTAACGTTAGAAAAAAAAAATGTATCAGACCGAGGATCCAAAAGATAAGAATTGTTTATAAAGAAATTTTAACTTGCCGGGCGACAACGATTTTCTTCAGGATGAAAGGATCAAGTGGAAAGCTGAAGAGAAAAGTACGTGCTTGATTTTCCAGTTAAAGCGTGACGTGTCTCTCGTTGATTTTCATGATCCCTTCCTTTTACATCCAAACGACACGTAAAATCGAAGCGACGTGTCGTGTGTGCTTCCTCAAATAACCCTAAGAGAAGCTGAACATTGACCTAGACGTGTCACGGCAGGATGCCTTCCTAACGGAACTGATGGAGTGGTTAATACGTTACGTGTTACGTATAGCATGGAACGTGGTTCGTGCGACAAGCAGACTTTGCGTCAACCACTAGCGGAAGATAGGAAGAGGAGGAGGAGGAGGAGGAGGAGGAGGAATGAGAAGAAGAGAAGGAATTTGATGATTGATGATCGATGATTGAAGAAAATTCATCAGAGAGAAAGAAAACCGTAGAGAGAAACAAAGAGAGAAAGGTCTCGCGTAAGTCAAAGAAAAAGGAAAAGGAAAAATTGAAAGTGTCCAGGTCCATAAAGAGGAAACAGAGAAATAGCGTCGTTCTCTAATGGAAATTAAATAAAAGAGAATCGAATGAACTGTAACCAAAATTCAGTGCTCGGTTGATGGAAAACAAAGGGCCTCGGGCGAGCGGCCGGAACGAGTGAACGCCAGACACGGAGGGTGGACGAGGATAAGGATGGGGATGAGGAAGGGATGGGAGAAAAAAAGGGGTGGAACCGTTCGATTGGGGCTGCGAGAGGGTGACAAGGATGAAGGGCCCGAGGGGAGAGTTCGAACAGAGAAATACGTATCCAGTTAGTTTTACACTGTGGCTCCAATTGATTCGAAATCGATTGTCGTTTGAGCGATTTTCAATTGATCGACTAGCAGCATCGTAGAACGGAGGGTTAAATTCCTTTCTCCTCGGTTCCTCTCGGCTCTCCTTGGTTCTCCTCTGTTCCACTCCAGTCGACTGGCTGCGGATATGCGTGTTTCAGAAAGAGGGAAAAAAAAACTACCCTCTCCCTCCCCCCTCTCTCTCTCTAACCTAAGCCCTCACCAATTGCATCTCGTTTTTCAGGCTCGCTTGTTTCACCCTGCCTTTTCATTCTTCTGCATAATCTACCACTAGCAATGGCACCTTTCCTATGGTTCAGCCTTTATGGCTTTTTTTTTTAGCTACCGTCTCCACTTTATTTAGTCCAACTCGAGACCGGATCTTTAAATTTCCGCATAGTTTCCGTAAAGGGGTGCTGCTGCGGCGTATGATCCAAGTTCACAAGATCAATGCGACTTTCCATAAATTACTTTTCTTACCGATTACACTTACGGACAATGTCCTCTATGCACCCAGTGCAGTTTAGTAGACGCGCTTAGAGATTAGAGAGCACAGGTTTATTACAGAGAGAAAGAGGAAAGGTAACCACCGCGTTGTGGCAGCTGCTGTCATCATTAAACTCATACGAACAGCCTGCGAGCCATGTTAATTAAATCAGTCAATGTGTGTTGCGCAATGTCCGTACTTCATATCAAGTACTTACTACATCTATATTCGTATATATATCCAACTGGATAAATAGGAATCCTTTGAAAGTTATAGCCAGCCGTTTACTACAGTTTCCATCCGTTTCTGCCAACTATAAGATATTTTTTTCAGTACCACTAACAGAGAGACCCGCTTCTCTCTTTTTCTTTTTCTTTAGCAGCTCCCTTCCAGAGCTATATACGATAGCAGCGGTTAGCCAAGCAGAAACCTTTTTTATTTGGTCGTGACAAGCACACGGGTCTCGCAAGACGAGGTAGTAGGAAGGTGGGCTAGAGGTAGTTGGTGGTAGGTTGTAGGTGCTAGGAACAAAGGAGAACAGTTGGAGGGGTCGTGAGGGCTTTGAGGGTTGGGAAGAGGCCGGAAATAATGAAAGGGTGTTTATCCAGAATTAGGTCCATAGCCCGTACCAGTCCGACCCCGTATCCCCTTATTCCCATAGAGTCCATCGTTCGCTCAT
Source organism: Pachycephus smyrnensis (assembly GCA_030142225.1). Taxonomy (NCBI): domain Eukaryota; kingdom Metazoa; phylum Arthropoda; class Insecta; order Hymenoptera; family Cephidae; genus Pachycephus; species Pachycephus smyrnensis. The sequence goes on along the minus strand of JARQST010000437.1, from coordinate 232,233 downwards.
TCAGACAAATTAGCCCGGCGGCGGGCCTTTGTAGTTTCGCGATTCAAAGCGCGTTTTACTTTGCCGCTCGCATTCGTGTTGGCACAGCTCTTCAACACTTCATTTGGACAAGGCACGGCGCTCGCCAAAGAATAAAGGCCTCCCACCGACGGGAGCGTCGCGACGTCGTCGAAAGTATCCTTTTCCGAGCCGGAGCATCCATTTCAAATTATCCACATCCCCGAATCGCTTCCGGCCAATGCTCCAACCGGATCATCCAGCATCTCTGTGCTCTCTTCCATCCCCTAAGCAACCCCCCATCAAGGTCAGTTCTGAAAATATCTTTAACCGTTAAATAATACAGTAAAATTTGACGAGTAACGTCAGAGAGATAATGATATAGCAAAAGAGATAAGGGAGTCTCTGGAAGCTTCGTCTTTATCGCCACGGGTTATTTAGGCGCTCTAAGTTTCTGAGTAAACATTGGCCTAACCCGCCCATTACCTACACCTACTTCGTCGGGTACACTCCCAGTCAGAGGCTCATCGTGCACGTTCAAGCTTGCAGAGGATATAGTCTATAGAGACTATAGGGTTCCTACAGACTATACACACTGTCTGGTATATAGAATGTATAGGGGTTGATGGTATAAGGATTACGAAGCCTATGGGCTCCTCTTCGGGGCTGGTACCCTCCGCTTTCTTGGATGATATCGAAAAGACTCCCTCAGGGCTACCAGGACCGTCGTAGCAACTGGGGCTCCCAGGCATATAGTCGAATTAAAAACAAACACTCGTAAGGGCTGCTTTCCTTCGGCTGCTGCGTTCTCCGCACTCTTCACCCTCGACAGGCTTCACCGTCACTGATATATAATACATTAGAGAATGGCACGTCAACCGCAAAATTACTCTCTGGCGTGCGGGTTATCCTTTGTACTTTGATCCGGAACTGGTATAGTTATTAGGCTGACTATCCACGAGTATACTTTGACATTGAGGACTATGCGCAATATTTTCAAGAGCTTTAATCCATTTAATGTCGACTCTTTAGCGCACGTGGAGTTTCACTTAAAATTTGAATCTTTTTCTACCCTCACGTGGGATCGTCGGGGAGGCTCGAGATCTCGGAATTTGTTATCCAGGATGTTGGGTTATTTTTAATGGAGAATTTTTTGAGCGAGTGTAGAGGAAAAATGTTGATTCTGGTTGAAGGTGAAAGAATGGTGGGGAAGGGGGAGGGGGTAGTGGGAATTTTAGAAATAGCTGGACGATAGAGGGACGCTGGTAGCTCGATCCATTAATCTCGAGAATTAAAAGAAAATTAATTATAGTTGTTGCAACTCGAGTGGCTTGGGTGATGGACGATGAGGCCTGAGGGAGAGGAGAGATGCGAGACAGAGGAGGAGGAGGAGGAGGAGGAGGGGGGTGAGTAATAGGAAGTAGAAAAGGAAGTCGCTGGAATACTAGTGGCAACAGTTGAGATATCGGTGGGTGATAAAACGCTGTTTCTTGTATCGTGTCGCAAAAATGGGAGAATACTGGAAAAAGTGAAAGAGGATGAGATAATACAGATTCCGGTCTCTTTAAATATTGCTCTAAGCTCTGTTCTTCGTCTCGTCTTCTACAGCATCCATTAAAGCATCCAGCATTGCGGCTCCTCTTTTATGTTAGTCTGTTCCAAGCTACTACGAGCCTAATCAACCGCTCGATTCCTGGCTAATTAAAGCCTCCCGCTTGTTACTTATGAAACAATTATGGGAATTAGTCGTTGGTCCTAAGGGCTGGAAGAGTGTCGGGTCCAATTCTCTTCTCAGCGTCTCCTGGAGCAAATGACTCGTTTCAAGGATTGCGCGTGAGGAGACTTTAGGCTTTTCGTAGGAAGGGCGCCAGCCATTTTGAAAATTTTCCCATTTTCTTATTTCGCTATATTGCCTTTTCGACCCATTGCTGCCATTTCGAACTAGACTGCTTCAGACGTTTGTATATTTCGAGTCGCATCTTTGAGCAAAGAGGCAGAATAATATTTCGTTCCGTACATGGCGGACTTATCTAATTATCCTCATAATCAACAATCAATTTATTCGATTAAGTCGCGAAAACTTTCTAGCCGCGATGCTTCTCTTCGCGTTTTTGTGAATCAGTCCTTTCATCGATCACGTTTCCCCACGACGCCCTTTGGACGTCCCTTTACCTAATAGGCAGAGAAAGCCAATACCTAAACGAATCGAATAATCTATTTTTTCCTAGGAGTCCGATGGAGCCAGCTCTCGAAAGATCCAAAGATTCTACTAGATTGGTAAATAGATTCTTTTTCCTGGAATTCCGTTCCTCCTTATCAGTCGTCGCTGTGAAATTTGGAGAAAGGTCGGACTTCCTGTATATTTGGTATTGCTACTCTCTGGAGGAGGATGTCGTAGAACAAGAATGGTAGGTACGGAAGAGCGAGGAAGAGAAAGAGGAGAAGAGGACGCAGGGTAGAAAGTAGCTAAGAAAGAGGCAAGTCTGAGGAAAGAGGACGCTTAAATATTCTCCTCATTTCTTATTCAGAGTATATTTCATTCATTCGTTCGGTCGTTCATGTATATACATATTCCATAGTCGGTTGGGTTGGCGAAAGAAAGTCGTGGCAACGTGAAAGTGCGGAGAGAAAGAGAGAGAAAGCGAAGACAGAAGAGACGAGAGAAACGGCTGGGAAGCCACGAGGGAGCCTTTTCGCTCGCCAAAAAATTCTCGATGATTTGTGCGTCTTATCTGCATTTTAATTACTTCGAATAATTCCCTGAATAATCATTGTTCCACCATCGGGATTCTAGGGGCTGATACTTTGAGCTCAATTTTCACCCTCGTTAATATATATATATATTTCCTTTTTCCTTTTCTGAAAAAGTCTCTATATACGTAACGCCTTTGGGATTTACCTTTTTCTCACTTTTCTTTTGATATTCTTTCTGTCCCCCTCTTGACCCATTCTCTTCGCATATCTCGGTTAGTTTTTCCCATTCCTGGACTCTACGACTACACTGGGAAGTTATTGTCCATGGCACTCGCGCTGCTAACGATCACCAATTGTTTTTCGCTTAGCGGAGCCTGAAAATGGGAACGTGTAGGAGTTAGAGTAAAAGTCGAGTCCCTTCATTGCGATTTTCCCTTTTAACGTTTTAAGCCGACGCCGACGCTGACGCCGACGGCACGGCGTGCGAGTGATTTCGCTAACCACGCGCATTTATCAAAGTCGCAAGGGTTCCGTTCTGCCGTCCTTCCCTTTCCCCCTTTCTGCCCCTGGTCAAAACTAAGCCACCGTCTCTTCGCGGCAGCCAAGTTATTTTTCCCTTTGCGAAACGCCAACGGCTAGGAGAGAAAGGTTGGCCAACATTCGAGCTTGAAACAGCAGCTGGAGGCACGAGGGTGCCGCTTATTAAAAACCCTTTGCCTCGAGACACCCTTTTTCTTTTTCTTCGTCTTCTGTCTTCTATCTTTTATCCTCACTGCCGTCACTCTTTATCCTCCTAATGACAATGTGCAATCATTAAGATTCCCTTCGCTTTATAAATACCGACTGGCGGGACCTTTTAAGATCGAGAGGGACATTTCTTTTCTCTCTGAAGATTTTTTATATTTGTATATAGATAAATAGTCGGAAGGGTGAGAGGTGGTGCAGATATCTATAGTCGGTCCATGAGTTCAATGTGTTTTTTTGACAGATCAAAAACAATCAAGTCTCTAGCAAGTCACGTAGCTGTGCATACAATTTTTCTTACAAAGTATGCACGTGGATGGTTTTGCACTAAAATATATTTTGCATTGTTCGCGAACTGTCAAGAAAAAACATATTGAACTCGTGGACCAACTATACTTATGGATACTAAGCGTGCTGTTGGATAGAATAGGGGTAGAAGTTTGTAGTAGCTAATAGTTGGAACGTAGTAATAGTAGGCACTGGGGGTTGTAGTGGTGAGACTGAATATTCTGAGCTTGCCTGTACTCGTGATCTTTAGAGGAGGTTACCGAACCTTAATCTGTTGGGATCGGAGAAGTATGTATATGCGTCTTATGTGGTGGGTATCTATTAAGGGATGCGAGTGTGAGCAGGGGTGGAAGTAGGAGCCTTGTTCACGCTCAAGTTAAAACTTATACACCCTAGGAACTTTGTGTCGAATACGCCCCGAGCACATCCTGCTCTGCCATCTCTTCCCTCGTCCCGTCTTCCACCCCCCTCCCCCCTCCTCGAGTTCTCATCTCCTCTTATGTTCTAATATATGAAAAGCTTTTCAAGGGTTGTAAATTTCGTGACGCGCTTGACAGAATTTTCAAAGTGTAAAGCAAGTATTAAAGGATCGATTCGAATTTCCCGCTACGGTTTCTAACAAGGGATGGAACGCTGATGAAATGTCCAAGGTATATATGGGGTTAATTCGATTAAAAAGTAGAAAATTTCCAGGGGTGGTTTTTGGTATGCCGGTGGCTGTTCGTGGTCGCTCGTGGCCGTTTGGACGACAGCCTAATTCTATCAGAAGATTCGTAGGGGTGGAGTGAAGTCCGGAGGAGAGGAGATGTTTGTCGAAATCAAGCAATCAACCCCCAGAGGGTGCAGGACGGGGGAGGGGGAGAGGGGGAGATTATTTCTGGCAGGCTCCCACAAGAATTAACCTATCCAGGTCGTCCAGAGTATACCATCCCTCATTACTAGCTTGAATTTTCCTGTGAGATTCTTTAAAACGATAATGCAGTTGGCAACCCTTTCTACTTTCCTAATGAAATAGTCGCCCATTAGGGATGCACCTTTCGTCGGAAATACAAAATCCACAAGTCTCCAAACTCAGACCCTCGTCCCTTTACAAGTATCAAACCTTCTCTCGCATTTACATGTCATTTTGGCCAATTAATATTTATGCAGTGCGCGCCACCACGTGCTTCGCCACAATATACAGACGGTAAAGGCGTCCCGACGCCCCCCCGTCGTACGTGCACCCCAAGTCTCCAAGTCCGAAAGTCCCAAACCCACAAGCCACGGGACAAACGTTCCATGGGTTCGATTTTACTTTATCCCAGGCTTTTCGGGGAACAAGACCAGGACTAGAAATCCCTAGGGGATGTTGTTACACATCAGTATCAGGTATAGTAGCGATACACCAACAAGGGTAGTGGTGGTGGTCAGTCGCGAAGAACCTTCGGATAGGAATATAGGGCCACCAGAGAATCCAGGGATGGAAGGGTGGAAGGGCTATAGGGGTAGCCCAGGGCTGCAGGAGTCTGGGAAGGAGATTGGGTTTTATGCGGGAAAAGCCGTAAATACTTCAGCCGTGACGCGGGCAATATTAAAAGTGCGAGGCGTAGTGGAGGCGCAGTAGTATAAGAGGCGTAGAAGCGTCGGGACGCAGTGGCGTAGAGACGCATGAGGTTATCGTACGACTGCATGGCGAGCGAGCGAGCATGCGAAATTTATGTCTTTTATCTGCGCCCGGAGATGAACGCTCGACGGTTACGGCCCGTTCAGGAGAATCATTTGTTTATTATCAATTTACATTTTTCCTCCGTGTCCTTCGCTTCTGTTACCGTGTTTTCCGATTAATAAATCCATTGATCCTTTTATTCTTGTCCAATTCTTCCTGGCGTGTCATTCTATCGATAGATCCGATCTGATCAAATATCTGTTCGCTTTTAGATAAACGCATAGGTGATAGTTGCATTAGAAATATCTTAAGGCTCCAACCGTTCCGTTACGAGGAGACTAAATATAATAATTTGCAAAATTATTCCATTAAAGGAAATTTGAAGCTTTTGACATTTCCGTATTCCAGCCATATTTCCTTCGTTCCAGGAGTCCTTTATTTCCACGAGTCATGAGGTCACCGGCAGGACCTTAAGGTTATTCAGGATTCTCAGCTTTCGCATAATGTGCGTGAGGCTTAAAGCGTCGAGCGGTTAAATGAAGCTGTTTAGTCGGTGTAGTCTTTCATCGTGATAGAAGGAGCAGAGTGAATGCACGGGGATGGGAGGTACGGTGGCCATTCGAAGAGTAAAGAAAAAAATTCAGAGGCGGGTAGTTACCTTGATTAATTGCATATTTATGTATCAGGCCACTTAGCCCCAGCCAGGCTTTCTTAAGCCAGCTCACAGCCCTCCTCATCCCCAGGAGCAGTCAGCCACCCTCTTTCGCTGGCGTGGCACACCGTCGCGCAACCACCATGGGTTTCGCCTCGCTTTAACGTTAAAATAATGCAGGCAAAATAAGGTCGGCTAAAATGTTTAGAGAACTAAGCGCGCCACAGCCCTTAAATCACCGTCGGCTCGCGCTTTGCCTTACCATACCTAGCCTTACCTTTTCTCCCTTCTCCATCGTCCATTACCACCTTCAGCTACTCTCTCTCTCTCTCTCTCTCTCTCTCTCTCTCACTCTCTCTCTTTCTCTCACTCTTTCTTCCCTACCTCCTTCTTCGTGTTCTTCTTCTCTCTTGCCGCCTGAAAGCTGCAAACTTTAAAAAGCTCGGAAAATCTTAAATAAGCCCGTCCCGACGCGGTCGACGTGGGTCACCAGTGAAATTAGTGGCGCCACTCTGGATTTCCTCGAGGAGGATTTAAAGAGGATCTTACGCCTATGTCGGAGTATCAATTCTATAAGGTGTACGACGCTCTAAGAATCGCCTCTGGGTTCTCCCGCCCTTTTTTTCTTGCTAAATGGATTCTTTTTTTGAAAATATCTTCGAAGGTATCGGCAACGACTACGTCGTCTAGCCGAGAACCAGGTCAGCGCGGAATGCAACTTTCTTTGGATAATAAAGCGCGCCGGTTTGTGAGCCGTGAAATTACTGAGAGGACAGGAGGGCTGGAGGGTTGAATTAGAGGATGGTGGCTCGGTATGGGACTGATGGGAGAGGGAAACAAAAGGTGCAAGACCTGGCATCCCTTAACAAATTATAAGTAATCCGTAAGACGTTCTTCGAAGTTCAGGGGGTCAACACTTTTAAGGTTTTTTGATATTACGACTACTTTGATCTCTACGTCGCGAAACCATTAAAGAATATCAGAATAATTTATAGGAAAGAAAATCAAGAGAGGAACTGTCCTTTTAGCCATCATCACTGTTTTGAGTGTTATTAATAAAAAAAAAAAAAGGAAGAGATAACTTCTTATGTATACATTTAGAAGAGAAGGAAAGAAAGATGGAGAGAAATGCTGGAGAGTGCTAGCGACGCCTGTCACATTTTTATTCGTCGCGTGTAGCGAACGGGGGACTGGTTGGCTGGATGACTGGCTGGCTGTCTGGTTGAGTGCATCTCAAACATACACGCAAATCATATTCAGGTGGGATGCGCCACGTCAAATACAGCCAACGGCCGATTTACGAACGCGAGACCACAGCACTTCTCACTAAACTACCCAAACCGAAAATTCTCTACTTTTTGTTGGCAGCAACATTTTCTGAATGTACCTCGAATCCTCCCCACCCAATTGTAACTCTTGCGATTCCACGAATTGCCACGAAGGATCCTACTAAGCCGCCAGAATTTCACGAAGATACATTCAAATTCCCATAGCAAAATATGCGGGCTCATTCGGCCGTGGAATTACAAAAAATTTCGCCCATTCCAAAAGTGTCTCTTGGTTTCTGTTCGTCCACCCCTTCTATCCAGTTTTCTTATTTCTTCCTCCCTTCCATTCTTCCCCACCATTGTGTTTTACCCGGATTCAAATTAAACGGTGCATCTAATGCGATCCCACTATCCTCATAGAACTGCAAACTGAAATCTTGCATTAGCTTCTGTAACGAAACTGCAACTGCATTTTCCTATCTCGAAGATGCACTTTGGGTATAGAGGGCGATATCTTCTAAAGGATGTGGAGATTGTGTTCGTCGATGCTAACCTGCAGGAAGGTGGTGCAGGAGAAGTTTGAGGAAGTGGAGGATTGCGCTTCACGGTGGTGCTTTCTAATTAAAAATAAATCCAAGCGGGTGTAACCGTTAGCCACTTAGTCGACGATCGCATTAAAATAAATTATTTAAGTTGTAGCAATTTCGTGGGTCCCCGATGGCTAATATCTGGATAATGGAACGAGGTGGCCCGACTGGTTGGTGTGGATAGGTGGTGAAGGAGGCAGCGACTCAGGAGGGAGCCAGTAGGGAACTGTACCTTCGAGAATAAGGGTGGCTCGTCGAACCACCCCGAGACTGGGCAGAGTAGAGAGAGAGAGAGAGAGGGAGAGAGGTAGAGGGAGAGAGAGAGCCATTCAAGACGCTTCGCGAAGAAGAAGCCCAAGACGAAGGGTAATTGATAACAAGGAATAAAATAATTGAAAGATAAATTACCTCTTGACAAATTGGGCGATGAGTTATGGCAACGGATTTTTTATTCTCTCTTAACATCCTTTTCCCCAGCTTTTTTTTTAATACTATCATTCATTCCTCCTGTCGTTTCCTTCCTTTACATCGCGTTAATTTGCGGCTGAAGCCTATGGACATTTCCTGTTCCCCCTCCCTTCTTGTCATTCTCCCTTATAGATTCCTTTACGCTCTACTATTCATTGCATCGCATAGTAGTAGGACTACCTGAATATTTATGACGTGTACACACATCAACTGCCGTGCCAACAATCATGATTGATAATCAAATTCAGTGTGCGAGTTTCCATAGCGATTTCGAATACATATGTATATACGGAAACTCGTCCTTTTATCTATGAATTCCTGCGGCCCATAGATATAGTCATAAAGAGTAGAGCGTCAATTGGCGAGATAACTTTGGGAAAATGAGGAAAAGAGGAAAGCGTCAGAGCGTGAGGGCAAAGATCGTCTGCGAGATGGCAGAGATATAGAGAAAGAGAGAGAGAGAGAGAGAGAAAAACGATTTGCCGAATTATTCTACGCTGTGTAGGTGCTATGTTGGCATTCCAAGTAGAGTGGGCCGGATAGGACTGGGCTGACTAGGCATTGCCAGCATTGGCGGCCGCGGCCTCTCTAGTAGCTACATTTGACTTAATTTTCATTCAGGACATTCCGCGACGCCAGGAATTTCGAGCCATTAAACAGTCGCTATCTTTTGGGTTGGTTGCCGTGCGTACAGCTCTCTCTCTCTCTTTCTCTTTTGCTTTTGCTTTCTCTCTCTATGTTAGGTACACGTATACAGTGCCGTAACCTGCTCCTGGTTGCGGGCTGCGGCCACGGCCAGGGTTACGCGGCAGCCCTGGCAGTCCCCCTCGTCAGAATTATTCCGTATAATTATATTCGTTTCGCAACGACACCCCTGGGGCTCGAAATTGAAATTGAGCTTCCCTAGACGAATATCTCGAGCTGCGTTTCCGCTGAGGAGATACCCTCTTCCCTCTCCTCTTCGTTCCCTCCTTCGGAACTGCCCCCTCAAACTCTTGCTCGAAGCTTCGGTCGACTTCTCTACTGTTTTTCTAGGCTTCCTTTCGTTTACACTCTACTTCCAGGGGGATGCCCTTCGAAATCCGCATGTCTTAATCTCACCAAGAATTCTTCTAGTGTCCCGAGACTATGCGATCTTAGCGCGGATGCTCAGGAATCTTGGAATTCTGAATTTCTGGAATTTCGGCTACTCGTGCGAAAAGGCTTTAACATATGTCATTAACAGCTACGAGATTCAAAAGGAGATAAATCTCAAAACGTATTAAGATTGTCTTTTATATAACGTTCAAAATTGTAACGATGATAAGCATTAACGATATCAGTAATTGAATTCCAATGGTTCCTTAGAAATAAATCTCGAACTCAGCCTCTTCCTCTTCCTTGATTTTCCAGTCTCTGGTTACTATAGCTACCACCCTCACCCCATTGCAAAACGTAGGTAAGCCGGCAATTATTTAAGACGGCTTGCGGTTTCGAGCCGCAAAACACGTCTGCGGAGGCAAATCTAGATCCTGAGGGAAACTGACGGATATTCCTGGACGTTCTTACTCCCCGCAGGAATAGTGCGGTTTGTCCTCTTTTCAAAGATTCATAATTAACCATTTGACTCACCTAAGAATGCATCTATGTAACGCCTATACCAGTGACTAAATACGTATAGCTTATTGATATGTATTACCCCTATTCATATATACATGTATACGTATCTGATACCTTTACCCCTACGCCATGTAATACCTATAACGCAATATCGGCAGAGTTAGTATTGCTGATCAGTCGAAATTAGCATCGGGAATTTATGTTCACCTCTACAAATAACGTGTTTATCGTAATTTATGTAGACCGTCCGCTACGGTCTGTTTCGGTCTCTATCCATGGCTCGGGGCGTTCGAAATTCCCGCTCTCCTGCCCGAAGCTTTGTAACGCGTCCTCCAGAGGGACAGCAGTCACCGGTAGCCATAGGAAGCGCATCAATTGGCGGATCGATCGAGGATAATCTTTGACTGAGAAAGAATCATTAAAACTAGTGATAGCGTCAGTGACTATGGACATAATACCTAAACGTCTAGTGAAGTGCATCTAAAATAAAGTCAAGTGTTGTTCCGACGTGTTTATCTCCGCGGGCGATAAAGTTAGTCTGTCCATAGTGTTCAGAGAGTACGTGGATTACGTGGGGAAACTCGAGGAATAGCATTTGACTCTGCTAAACGCATAATCGATGCGTTTTCGCTGGACAATCGAGTGCTGTTGCGATCCTGGCACACGCGTGATGGTAGATATACGTATATCGTGGTCTCATATGTGCATATACACGTGTGCCAACACGTAGCTACGAGTATGGAATGAGGAGTCAGGAGTGCGGAGCGAGGAGTGAGGTAGGTCCGTACGATATGCAGCCATTTGCATACATATAGGGTCATTATAAATATACCGAACCCCTACACCCTGTCTCTTGGTCCATCCTATCAGAAGCAGAGGCGGTCAGAACTGCCCGATGGTTCCGCTTATCCGTTATTGCTGTTGGACCTTTTTGAAAATCTCCCTGGACTTTCGTACTTTCCGTCCTACTTGGCGTTTTTATATTATTATATTTTCTACTTCTTTTTTTAGTTCCGTACGATTAGCATAGATAAGTTAAGTTAACCTAACATGGTTCTCTTCTTTTTTATTTTAATGATCCTTTTTTTCTGGCGTTTCACTGTATATTATATGCATTAGGTTAGGAACGACACGTTTTGTTCACTGAATGCAAGCCTCGATGGGTTTTGGTTTCAGTTTGCGTTTACGTCGACGCTAGTCAGGGTTAGAGGTAGGCATTACAAATGCTAATGGGGTAGCGTACGGCAGATGTACCGCGTGGAATACATTAGCGTCTCGTTCGTCAGTCATTAACAACGAAAATACGGAATCTGCATGTGGCACTTTCGCCCCACACGAGCGCAATTATTCTAGCTAGCTAGAGAGAACCGATCGTCGATTTAATTAACGCGACTCTGCCCGCCGCAAGCAATTTTTTAATTAACAAGTAGTTCAGCCAAGTAGAATCGCACGCGTGTGTCCGCTACCGCGACGAGGAGAACGGACAGGCTGGAGTTACCTTATACAGTAATGTTTAATCTATGCACACGTGCCTATGAATAGATGGATTTTCAGATTGTTCATTTTTCTAAATACAGTACATATATGAGTCCTTGAGCTTTTGAAAATGAGTTTGGCCTGAATTCTATTTTTAGAAAGGAATCAGCCATTTTTTTCGTTCGCGAAGATCTCTCTTCGGATGAATACGTGAATCTGATTCTGATTCTGATCTCTGGGGATGAGTTTTTGACAGATTCTGTAAATTGTTAAAGCATTCACTATACGCGTTATGCTACACGAGAATTAAGGGGTATTTCATACGTTTGATGCTCCAGAAGGAGAGGGACTATCAAAGGAAGATGCTACAGGCAGTAATTGAATCTTGATACATCATTTCGAGCATAATTTTTTTCTTCTTTTCTATCTGAAGAGTTTTTCGAGTAAATTCCAGGGAATTCGTACTTCGAACAGGCCTGCCATCCCACGTCGCCCGATACAAGTGCTGGCCCCTCTCTGGCTGTTCCCTGGCGCTGCGGCTCTGCGCGTTCATGTCTCTCTCTTTCTCTCTCATTCTTCCCCTGACACTCTACCTCTCCTCGTTGCCTGTTTCACTTTCTTTCTCTCTCTCTCTCTTAGTTCCAACGAGACTGTTTCTCTCGCTCTTCCATGATCCAGGCCCTCTCCAGCCTCCGCCCCCATTTCTCGGCCCTGGCTGTCTCGTTCCTTTCCTCGCCAACCCTTCCCCTCTTCTATAAGCATTCCTACCCCTTCAACCCCTCCAGTCCCCGCCACTGAGGTCGTCGGCGACGCCGCCGTCGCTGCCGCTATCGCCGTCGCAGCCGCCGTCGTCGCCGCGATACATTGCGATACACGGTTCTTGTCTCCACGGTTCCCGCGCAGGACATAGCGCTCTTGTCCACTAGCCGCTAGTCACCATCCGTTTACCCGTTTATCCGTTCACCGTCCATCTGCGCATTTGACCATCTAATAGCCCAACCATCCAACCATCCAACCGTCTACTCGTACCATCCAGAACGGCCAATCACGAGTGACTTTCTTATCCAGACACATGCACGACCACCCTGGAGCATATATTCTCTCTTTAGCAGTGAACATCCCTCCTGAGACCAGGTATCGTACCAGCAGAGTCTGAAATATCCTCCAAGCATCCCTTAAGGCTTCTTCCTCAACCCTTCTTTTAATACAACCCGCCCTTTCTACACCACCATACTCGTCCCCGCACCCCTACCCTGATCTTCGATACACCCCCCTCTCTCGGCATCGTCCCCTCAGAAAAGGGCAGCTAATAGACACGCGCATCACCAACGTCGCCACCCCGGGTTCCATGCCCCCTGATTCTGCCTATAAACAGACCACCAGCAAAGACCACGTGTCGTGGAAAAACGTGACTAGAAGTTCTCTACCAAGTGATCATAGTTATCAATGTGATATTATTTATTTGAAATTAATCCAAGTGTCTACATGGGAATATTGTTCGGGTGTAACGTGTCCTGGTGGAGCTAGTGAAATTTTCTGCTAACTCCGTCGGCTCCTTTCGTTCGGTGAAATTAGGTTTGTTCAGTTTTATCGAATATCGGTCCACTGATCTTGAGATTATCACACGTGTATACATTTGCATAGGTCCACGCGAGAGGTTAGAGTGTGTTTGTTTTGTTGTTGGCTGATCCAAGCTGCTGGGAAAATAGTCGAGAACAGTTAACGTGGAATAATTGAGGGTTTGGAAGGTATTGCGTTGCGTAGCTCGTAGGTACGCATGTGTGAGAATCTAGACGGAAAATAATATCTCAATCAGGGAGGAGGGAGGCTGAGGTCGAGGTTGAGGCGCGACAATACCCGGCTGATTCGATTGACAAGTTAATCGGCCGTCTAGCGTACTGCGTTCTGCACACTTCAACGTATTGCGTCTACCCTGAACAAGCTCAGTGCAGTGCTAAATTACTTGGAGAAATTAACCTGGAAATTCAGCCTGAGAGTTTTACAGACATTTTATTACTCGAGCGTTCTTCTATTCTGGATATTCATTCTTGCATTTCTTTAGAGTCTATATCTGTCTCTGGATAAGATCATTCAAAAGTGACTGAATCGAACAATTTCTTTGATAAGTACTTTGACGTTTCTATAGACTTACGGTTATTGACTGATTAATTAATAAATCTTCAGTTCAACCAGTGTCGAGGAAATCGTCAGTGTTTCTTTCTCTGACTCAACTGCTGTACTTTCACGTCTTCGGCCGAGAAGTGTCAGTCATTGCCACGATACAAATAGAAGGGCCAGACAGGCGACTGCCAAAAGTGAGTTGCGTGGGTCGCAAAAGCCACGTGAAACTGAAGCGATTTCGTATCGTGGCAGTAGGGAGGGTTTGCCGCGCGCAGCACAACCACCCAACCGACGAACGAACCCAGCAACCCAGCAACCCACCAACCCACCAACCCCTACACACAACAACCCAACGAGGCATCCCCCACTCTGAATCGCACAACAGCCAGAGCGGAAGTGCTAGTCAGTCGGCGAGCGACCTTCCGACATCACGGTTAGCTTCCCTCTTCGCCCTTTGTCTTCATCGTGAAGACACCCTTAGAGAACACGCGAGCGAACCCTAGACATTCGATTATTCAGACTCATTAAGCCAGGATTATCCTCCATCCGGTACTGCCGATAGAGTCTTGTCCTTCGCGCGGCGGACATCTTCACTAATTGCGTCCCTGCTTCTTCTTAACGCTTGCATCTTGTAGTAAGGATTAATTGTCGTTGCACATATTACCTGTATCTTGACATCCTGAAATATTGACAGCTTGACGTCCTCGCGTTTTGCACGTTGTACCTTGTCATAGTTGTGGGGTCCTTTAGTACTACTGGACAGAACGATAAAGGAGAACGTGGAGAACAAGGAGAATCGGATGAACGGAATGTATGGGATGAACGGGATGAGGAAGTGATTTTATCTTGTGAGGGTAACTTGAAAATATGTGTTTTTGACACTAGTGCACTTAAATTGTGCAATGATCTTCGGGTCTAGTGAGTTCCTCGAGTTGAAGAGTCGCGCATCACACGTTTCCTAGTTCTTGCAGAAGAGTGTGTAACGTGCTTAACGTGTATAACTTCTCTAACGTGGCTATTGTGTAGAGGGTGTCTGACGTGTCACTCTATTTTTCTTGTGAATATCCTTCATTTCGAGTAAACAACGAGACTTTAAGAAGAGACGCTGCTTCCGGTTGGAGGTCACGTGTCGCAGAGTGCCGAGAGGATCACAGTGGATTAAGAGACACTAAAAGGAGTAGAAAGAGGGGAATTACGTGAAGAATAGAAAAATCACAATCTGGACCAAATAACGTATCGCTGGAGTGTCCTGAGAATTTTTTCTTATCGTTCAGAAGAGTTGTGAGCAGTGTAGTCGAAATTTTTCTGAGCTTGTTGTCGACTGTCGATTCTTGTGAAGAAGTGATATTCGTTAATGTAAATATAGAGAAAAAGACTGAGTGAATAAAAGAGAAGGGAGGGAGTTAAACCGATACACTGAAAGAGGTTGCGTCAGGAGATATATAAAAGGATTGAGTGAAAAGTGAGGAAGAAAGGCTAAGAATAAGATAACATTTTGGTGAAAGTAGTAGTGAAAGAAGTGAGTGAAAGAGTGGAAAGAAGAATAAGAAGAGGAAGAAGAGGAGGAGGAGGAGGTGGCATCTCTACACAGGTAGAGAGGGCAAACTGCTGCAACTAGTCCTTGTGTACTTGTTGAGCCTGAGCATCGGTCGGGAGCATCCGGGCCTGCTGGCGCTTTAATATTTAATAAGAGTCTACGAGTTGAACTACGAGTTAAGGAGCCTAGGAGTCCATGAGACTGCGACGAGGTTCACTAGGACCCTCGACAACGAGCTGCAAGTCGACAATCCAAAAGTAGACGAAGAAGAAGAAGTCATTTCTAGTTGCAGTGACTATAGAGGAGCTTCGGTTGAATAGAAGAAGTGAATAGTGGTTGGGAAGCATCCGGAAGCGGACCACGTGGCTTCCTCTAGAGTGAGGAACTCCTTCTAGGATCATCCCCTGGAGTGTATACCCTCGATCTCTCTTGCCAAGAGACTCCTAAACTCATCCACTCTGTTAATCGGCCTTCTTAGGCGACTCCAGTGCCACGAGACTCTCGAAGACACTTGAAACTCCCGAAGGAGTTTTCGGGAGATACCAGGCGCATACACCTGCCGTATTTACTGCTAAGCTGGTGAGCCGATCGAGTGCTGAATTGGGCACTAGATATTGGCCAGGAACCCGGTAAACACAGGTCCGGAGTCAAGAGTCTATAAGGATCTGTATATAGAGCAGTCTAGTGAAGCATTAGGCTGCACTAAGTACCAAGAGAGCGCACAGTCAGCTAGCTAGTACCAGCTTGCGGAACTGTTCGAGGAACGTCCAGAGGTGAAGAGTGAATCGGATCGACGAGAGAGGCACAATCCCGTCCGCAGGTGATCGGCGGCATAAGAAGACCGCGGTCGAGGGTCAAGGTCAGGGTCGCCGGGAGCGTCTATTGCGTCTCAACGTACAAGAAGCATCTTCTTTATCGTCGTCCTCGTCATTGTCGTCAGTGCCGTTGCTCGACTCCGCGAGAGTTAGTGCGGTCGCCGAAGGCGGGGGAGGAGGAGGAGGAGGAGGCGGAGGAGGGTGGCTCGAGTTGTGCGGGTGCACGAGGAGAACGGATTTTGGGGTGGCCTCGTCAGGCGGTTTGGCTCCAAACGCACCGGGCCCCGGGGCTGCGGTGGTGGGTTGCCTGGTTGGGGTGTACCCGTGCTCATCCACGGGGCCCAGGGGGCCCACGTCCCATATCCAAGGACTTCAAGGACTCCAAGGATCGCAGAGCTGTCGTGGCTGTTGCTGCGGTCATAACAACCCGGCGGTACAGCTTACGAGCCAGCGAGGCGGCCTATCGCTGAGGGTAGCGAGGGTGGCGTCCACCACCTCCGTCCGAGCCGCCCCCTACGCCCACCCCCAGCACCAGGGGCTGGGGCAGGAGTGCAGGTAACTAACTCTACTCTCACCGGTCTCTCTGACTACTTAAGTCGTCGGCGGCGGACGGCTGCCGTCGTTCAGCGTCGCTGCTAACGCCGTCCCGTCGTAGTCGTTCTCTACGTCATCCTCTGCACGTCGCTCGCACGACGAGCACTGAAGACGAGCGCGCGAATAATATTGCCGGAAATTTTCAAAAAAAAAAGGTGTAGGGAGGAGACGGGCGCAGTGGGTGGAGGTGGTGCGCACATCCTCGGCAGCCCGATGCTGTTCGTCCCGTTCACGGTGCCCACCTTCCCTGCGACGCATCAGACATCCCATCCGCATCAGACGCATCACCAGCAACTCTCCACGACTCAGAATCCTGGCCAGCAGCCGCAGATCAACCAGCTCAGCCAGCTTAATCAGCTTAACCAGCTGAACCAGATCAACCAGCTGAATCACCTGAACCATCAGGGAATACAGGCCACCACGCAGCCCACCGTTCATAGCACCAGCTGTTCGCCGCAGCAGCAGGCTACAACACCAAATAAGGTAAAGTACCACATATATACATCTTCCTTATATTTCTTTATTTACAAAAATCTCTTATTCCTCGACCGAAACATGCAAAGTATTTAACCGCGACTTCGACTTTTTCAATTGAACAAACTTAAACACCTTATTCTACAATTCTGTTTCCCGCCAAGCTCTCATTTTTTCTTTCGTCACCATCATAACTAGCGTCGTCATCAGCATCATTAGGATCATCAATAGGATCAGGATTGCCAGGATCTTCATAAACATTGTCAGTATCATCCTCGTCGGTATCAGCAACAAGGGCATCATATGCTTTCATCATCCAGAGTCCCGTCTGCGTCCGGATCTCTGTAATGCTTTTATTATCCTGGCGTGGATTCAAGTCAATTTTCTTTAGCGAGCAATAACTCGCCAACATGTACCTCATAGAACATAGTAAACATAGGGCACGCTCGAGTGTTGGCAGCGAGAACGTAGCTTAATTTCGTCAGTCTGGCACGTCTCTATATGTGCGTGCCTGTGACTCTGTAAGATCATCATGGCGCCACATCCTCGGCCACTCTTCGTTTCTCCCACGCCAGGATTCTCGCCTTATCAATTACTGCGGCACCCGAGACAATTCTAACGGGATTCCTTCGGACTGGCAAGAAACCTTCGAATCCAGTTGTTTCTGCAAAGTGAATCCTAGCAGTAGTATTGCTATCCAGCGGTACCTCAATTCAAAAGCATCCAAGCATCCTTTGGTATAGAGTAATGGCTGCTGCCTTGTATACGAGGTGGATGAATAGATGGATATAGAGCACTAGGAACTTTACTAATTAAAGGCTGTTAGTCCTTGCTGCTGGATACGCCTTGCGTCATACTTAATTGTCTTCGTGTAGCAATGTTATTCCTTAGATTTCATTCTTCATGTTCTAATCGTGACACTATGCTTATCATTTTTCTATTTAATCGGGTATCCTTCAAGGGCACAAAAGATGCCCCACTGCTTTGGCAAAGTTGCCAGGAGTTAAAAGGAACAAGGAAAATATATTCGGACAGAAAAAAGGAGTAAAATCTTTCGTGACGCCGCACGCCCTTTGTAGTTGATCTCATTAGCGAAAGCGTCCCGACGTCCCATTCCCTTGCGATTACGAGGCTTGATCGTGGGACAAAGAGGTACGTCATCGAGAAAGGCCGCTTACCGTGTCATAATTAGGAAATTGCCTTTGGCTCGTTCGGCCCTCTACCGGTGCTCCGACATTTTTATTTCTCTTATTCTGTTTTTCTTTCTTCCCTTTTTCGACTTGCCGCGAGGCTCCGAATCTCCGTTCACTGAGGATGCTGGAAGAGTATCACGTGGAAGAACGTCCAAGGTCCGGAGCTGACGCTACAGACGCCGCACGTTGCCTAGAAAGAGATTGAGAGACAGAGAGGGATAGAATTCCTGTGCTGCTCGAGTCCCGAGTTCCGGAACCCGGATCCTCCTACAGGGACTCAGGGACTGGGTACCAGGAGAAGGAGGATCAAAGCGCTGGAGATGATTTCATTACGACACGCCACTCGCCTGCTACGTTGAAATATCAAAAGAGTGCAAGCTTAGTACGTGTAGTAGTCGCGTCCCGCTGGATGCCGTCACGGCTCTCCGCACAATGCTTTCCTTGCCTCATAGAGAAAGGGAGGGGGAGAGAGAGAGAGAGAGAGAGAGAGGAAAACAAGAGAGAGTTAGTCTGCTACAGCCCCTGTAAACTTACTCAGGGAAGAGAGTGAGGTTGTAAGAAGGTATAGGGAGGGCAAAGGTAGACTCGATTCCAAGCTTGGTAGCGAAAGAAGAATATTATTAGCTCAAGCTGCTGCCTATTGTCGAAATAAGCTCGCGGGAAATGCCCGATAAAGATGTTTCCGATAGGGGCAGGAGGGATGCTCAGAGAGAAAGAGGTGGGCGTCGAGAGGAAGAGACGCGCCTCACCTAGGGAAGCGATCGCACGAGGCGTCGTGACGGTACTTTAACAGCTTCGGAGAAGATCAGGAGTGAGAAGCGAACTTGAAGGTTCGGAAAAAGTGAAGTCTTGAAATTTTGAAATGACCCTCACGATCACCTAGTAGTACTACAATTGTTCAGGAAGATACGTACTGGTTCTCATTGGCTATGGCAATTAAATTAAAAACCTTAAAATAGTAGCGACGCCGTCATAATGAAAAGTACGCGAGGGGCCGTCATAAAATTTTACAAATGAGCCCCGTCCAGCCTCTAATGGCGAAGCCAAGGGAATAACGTAAAAATACAAAAATGCCATAACAGCCAGTGGTACTTCTACACGCACTCATCCACAGCATCCCGGATACAAAGAAACAAGGGCTCGTACATGCGCACTAACAAATGTCCGACATTTACATCTCCCTTTTTATCCTCTCCCTTTCTTTCTCTCTCTCTCTCTCTCTCTCTCTCTCTCTCTCTCTCTCTCTCTCTCACACTCTCTCGGATTCTCTCCCTGTTCTCTATAGGGTTGCCTGCGCCCGTAACGAGAACACACGTATGCCTCTTCTGTCTACTCTGACTACTCTGTCTACTCTGTCTTCTCTGCTCCACTGTGGTTCGCTCCAGTGTGTGCCTGACCAGCTACCCTTGCATAATGTACGCTTACTCTTCGCTGCTCCTGTTGGTACTACTGGATGGCACCGAACCGCGCTTCCTGGCACTTGCAAATTTTCCGCTTTTAAATGTTAATTCCGGTATAATCGATGGATGCTACGGCAGGGTGGTTGTAACAGTGAAACGCACGTTACACTATATGAGATACGTGGTGAGATTAGTATTGGGGAAAATAATTCGTGGATAGGGAAGCAAAGGAGAATATAGTAGATAGGAATGGGGATGGGTCATAGGTCATGCAGAGAGCGTAATAGCATAAGGCTACGAGAATGGTATCCGTAGCGTGCGTTGTCACATTTTATTCGAAGAGGGTGAGGATGAGGAGTGTCGTAGGAGGATTCTTCCGTAGTAGAACTACCCTCGGAGAAAAAAAAAAATGGCATCGGGGGAGAAAGTAGACATCCCAATATAAGCGGGCGAGAACGCGCCGAGTGACATTCTGCATAATATAATTATAAAGTATCGATCCTGGCAAGAGCTCGCGTTACGAGGACCAGGACAAGGGCAGGAACATGGCGACGAGGCGGTGGAGGAGGTAGAGAAGCTGATGGAGGTGAAAGAGGTGGTAGTAGAGGCCTACCACCAGATGTTTTCGCTCGTGTTATTATCCGACGTTAATTTGGCCGTGAGCGTGCTCAGCAGCCCCGAAGCGTAACGTCACTTTACGTCGAGGAATCGAACCGTGAAGGATCCAGCTACTCTTTCTCTCTTCTCTCCTGCTCCTTTTCCCTTCTTATGCTTCACTCTTCACTCTTCTCTTTTCTCCTTTCGGCTTCCTTCGTATATGTCACCTGGATTTCCCTACCTCTCCACTCCTGCCGGACGGTGGTTGGGTCCAGTCTTCTTTTAGTAAAGAAGGAAAACAATTCGCGGTCGGGAGGAACTGCGTGAGATGGATTCGTAGAAGGAAGTGGAAAATATTAAAGGGATGCTGATACGTGATATTCCTATAGGGATTGATCTGTGAGGATTGCAAAATGATTCTTGCTATTCTTAAATCGGATAGCTCTAAATATGCGATACGGTGAATTGCAATTAATATTTTTGTTTTTCTATTGTGACTACCCTTGGATCAAAATGGCACGTACAGGATATCCCAGAGAAGCGTAGTAATTATGTAATTAGGAACCACTAATCACCAACCAATAACGACTAACCAGCATCCGGCTAGTACCATTTCCTTTTGTACCCCCCTCCTCCCCCTTCCCCCTATCCGTATCCATATCTATGCTCTTTCCGTTCCGTTTCGTTCCGCTTCGGACCGATCCGGTCTACTCTCGGTCTGGGTTTCGTTGGGGTTGGCTACCATTACCCCTGCAACGGGATTTGCATGCCGGATCCGCGATTTGCATTTCAATTCCGCGAGACTTCGCCACCACTGACGCCAAACGGCGGATACAAACATAAATACGATTTCGTGCCTCTGCGAATTCGTTCTGAACGGGCCGATCCATTGGGTTATCATTGAAACGAGACTCCAGGAATTCCTAGAAATTTACAGGAATCTCATGACAAAGGGACAGCCCTGTTCATCCCTATCCGGATGGACTCTATGCTCAGCTGTGCTGCCGTAAATGGAATAAAGCGTACAAGAGAGAAGCAGAGGATTTTAAGTAGAGGCCTATTGCGCGCGCAGCTATCCAGTTGTCCAGGACAAAAGTCTTCAGATTTCCGTTTGCACAATGCGCGAGAAGAGTGAGGATTTGCAGACTCTTTGAGATCTTATAAAATTAGTCTACATGTACCAGTCTGTTCTGTGGAAGTACATCGCAGCCTCAACAACCCTTACCGTTGAAAACAAAAACCGTCTGTCCTTCGATTTTCAATACACGACACGTTAACGATAACATGGATCTTATACAAATGGGATCCATCTATTTAGACATCTAGATACATAGATACATAGATACATATATCTAGTTTGTTCTCGGAGATGGCTTCCACGTTCTCGTCAGGACTCTATGATGCCTTCCCCTGGCACAGTTATCCAGGTATCCTGCAGGTATCTATCCGATGTGGACCACGTCCTATCCCACCCTCGTCCGGATTTCCTCTGGTCCTCGGAGAGCTTGCAAATGAGAGCTTTTCCAACGGCAGTATTTCTTGCTGAGGTTTTTAATCCCGCGGGTAACGCGATACCAGCAAGCATCCAGAGCTTGCGAGCTTCTCTGTTTTCATCCCTCCCCCACCCATCATTTCTATACCTAGCTCCTTTCTAGTCCAACCTAACCAGCACCGACGACCTCCCATCCCCCTGTGCTTTTCGCTACGAATAAAATGCGCTTGTTACGACTGGAACGTGTTGTTGCTTAAAGCTGAGCATGTACAATGGTCTCTGAGCTTTCGAGCTGACGGCAAACAGGGAAATGCGAAAACGAAAGAATTCTATACGTCCAGTAGAATTCTGCTTATCGACCCTTTGGATTTCCACCTAAGCTTTGGAATTATAAGAATCCATTGAAATCGTTGAAAAAATTAGGGGCTCTTGTTCCCACTACGTCGTGAACCTTCCTCCTGAGTAAAGCTCTTTTAAGGGAAGCTTAGAATATTTTGGAAATCTGAAAAGAGTATACGTCAAAGAAACATGGCGGATTTCTACGTGAAGCAGTTCCGCGATGAATAGGACGTTGCCGTATCAACCGGCTAATACTAATCTTTGTTTCTGTAGGGAATGTATATGGGCGGTGGGGGTGTATATAAGGGTACATAGGTGGGTATACATATAGTACCATTATGTGGTACCATTGTCTATGGAATGTACTGAGGTAAATAGGTATAGTTGCTCGTACATATAGGCGTAGAGAGACGTCTGCCAGTTTGCGAGGGACGTGATACATCCCGTGGGAAAGTGTCGAGCACCTGCTTACTCCCAGGATGGTCCTAACACGCCACCGTGTACACATTATACTCGAAACTGTCCTATGAAACATTTCTGCGAGCTTGACATCCCTTATACCGGTCCATCCCCATACCCTGCGACCATTTCTAGCCACCTTATACCAAGTCGCTTAGGTTGGCTGCTGGAAACTTTGCGAACCCACTGAATCCACGGATTCAATTTCCTTATGCCTTTGCACTTTCTAGTTGTTAATGGGTCTTTTGGTCCTAGACACCCCTTCGTCCCCTGGGGCATAACGGGCAGACCCAAGCGTTCATAAATATTTTGTACTTCTTGGTTGGACTAATAGGAACTCTCGGAAAGTTATATAATTGAGGATCAGGGGACAGCGATAGGCAGCGCGGTTGCACGTGGGGTGAGGGTGGTAGCGATGCCGATGGCGACGCTGAAGGGAGGTTGAAATGGAAAACCGTGGAAAAAAATAGAAGCGACAAAGGGAGGCGATAAACGAATCAACGATCGTCGACCACAGGCTGGCCGCTCTCTCGGCACGCCCGCCGTCCCGACGCCAGCGAGAAATTGAAAATGGAAATGTTTAATTGCCCGAAAATATAGGGTATACCTATATGGGCTATACGTATCCTACTATATCCAATACATATCGTTATATCTTTTTTACATTTTTTTTGTCCTACCTATTTTTACTAAAGCCTCTAGTTTTTGTTCGTCGTCCTCAGCCAAAATTGCCATTTTACCATCGCTCTGACTATTCTGGTTTTAGCTCGAAGCATCGTGCCGATTTTTTAAAAATATTTTCCGTCTTTACTTTGCAACGTCAAAAAGCAAAGCTCGTACAAAAGTAGTAAATCTCCCTCGCCATTTTTCAGCCATATACCTATTAGCCTTCGTTTCATGAAGCTTTATTCAGTTTCTAAGGCATTCCCGAGAGACTTTGAGCTTTTTGGAGGATCGATCCATCTCTTAATAACATCGTATGCTACCGTCTATGAGTTTTCATGAAGAGATGCGCGGTGAGGGAATGGCGTGGAGGGGAGTGGGGAGAAGGGTTCGAAGGGTGACAAAAGGGAGGAGAGAAATTACGCGCTAGGTAGTCATAGACATCGAAACATCAGGTGGCGAGCTCATAAGCTGTGATAAATATGGAAATCTTGTTGTTTCGTCTGCGAGCCCTTGCCGGAATGGGGTTGCGTTAGGGAGTAACGTTAGTCAACCCCATTCCGGGCTTCTGTTTATTCCTTGGCACCCCCCGCGGTCGTATACGCATCCCTTCCTCCGTTTTACTTCCCTCTTTACTGGCTCCTCCTCGCTCTACGGCTCTACGCAAATATCGTCAATGTTGCCGCATTAATTAGCCGCTGGAATCAACTGTATTAATCAAATTTGCGAGCTTACCCTCAGCCGGGAATGTGCCACGGAACGCCGTGGAGTTAGCTGGAACGTAACCCTGCAAACCCGTTCCTTTGTCGTATCTGGCCCGTCGAGCCTCCGGGAGACTCGTTATCTTTTTATCTGCTCATCCACCCTCCTCCTACTTCTCATTTCCATCCCCCATTCGCCTCCCTTTGCCTCTACGACCTGACTCTCTCCAGTCACTCCTCCTGCTTCTCTTGCTCTCCTTCCGTGTACACGTATACACAGAGTTATCCAGTTCAAAAGTAACAGTCGGATTTTACAGTTGTCATGCTATTTCGTTCGCCGACAATTCGCGAGATCGTTTTGGCAAAAACGAGCGAAATTTTTCCAACTTTTATTCGCGAGTGGTTAATTTTATTAGCGGATCGCGGAAGAAGAAATTTATTGAAAAATTGTCATTCTCCTATAGTCGCTGCGAGTGCGAGAGAGACCGACTTATGGGTACTTCCACGGATAAGAGAGAGACAGACGTAGTCGCGGCCCGAATCGGCTGTGGGGGATAACCCAAGTGATTTCTCGATACGTTTATTATTGTGGCTGCATTGTTAAACTTTGAAGTATTTCAATGATTTGTGATATTGAATGTTCGAGTGCGCTCGAGTTGGATAACTCTGTATATACACGCAGATACATACTGACGGATGTATAAGCGTAGGAGAGAATAAAGAGAAGAGGGCGCACGCGTAACGTCCACATTAATTATTTTTTCTTCGCTCTTTTGTTTTTCTACCGGTAGCCAGCAGATCCGCCATTTTGCGGGGTTTCTGCTGTCTGCAGGTGCACCACCGTTTCATCATACTCATGTTTGTTTGCGAGCTCGATATTAGCCCTTGGCTATAGCCACGAGACGCGTCTACGACCGCCATCACGGTTTCTCCTCGTCCGCCACCATCTGCGCGTTTCTATTTTCTTCCATTTCATATTGCCGTTAATTTTCCTCCGCTTTCTGCGTTTATTATTGCCTTTGCAATCTCGACTTTCCCTACGTCCCTCGTTTTAAGCATGCCGCACGCCGTAAGAAATACGTTTATTAGCAATTCTTAGCATTTCGTTCTTAACAGGTTATGATTTTTCCCAGGGGCTTTTGGTCCTTCGAAGGATGATGTACGCGGTATATATACTACAGTGTATATGGGGGGGACGTCGGTGCGTTGGCGTTGAATGAAAAGAGAGTGATTCCTCAGGGACAGATACCGGGCGTGTCTTCAATTTTACCTAATAAAATGGAACCTCGCGCCTTGTTAAGCCACCCTTTGGCGCTTGCTAGTAAATTAATGAGCTCACTGTAACACTACACCGTGCAAACCCTTATACCGTCCCAGGCTCCACTGACTCCTCTGGCGCTACGTGCCCTTCTCCGCACCCTTAACGTCCTCAGCACCCTTTCACTACTTGCTCTACTCGCTCCAGCAGCTCTATCCGCTCCATTCGCCCTAGTCGCTTTATACATTCTATTCTCGAAGCCGGCGTTAAATCATACATCGGCGTCGGGGAGCGTCGGTGATGCTGGGGGGGGGGGGGGGGCTGACGAGAGAAGGGGGTTGTAGGTTAGGTTAAGTTAGGCGCTGTCGCGTATATCCCTTAGAAGCAGCCGCAGGAGAGGGTCTCTGGTGTCTCTGATAATTAGCTAGTGCTAAAATAAAATTGCGAATTCAAACCCGAAGGCCGGAGAGAATGGGAGCTAGTAGATTTTCAAAGGGACGAGGACTGCGGAGTCCTACTAAATTCTGTTGCCGGTACACGGTGGTAGTAATGGTGGCGAGGACAAGAGGTGGCTGAGCGCAGTAATCCCCTTAAAACGGGCAAGAATTAAGTTTAGCACATCGCAAATTCGCACCACATTTCGCGGCTCTTATGAATTTAAGCGAGCGCAAACGGCTGCTCCTAGGACCACCGTGTAAAGAGAGAAAGACAGCGAGGGCAGGTAAAGGGTTGGCCTTAGCGTAGGGTCGCGTACGAAGGGTTTGTATGTGGCTACGGTGCTGGTGACGAGAGGGTTGAATGCATGAATATATATATATATATATATATGGGATATGCGAGATACTGAAAGGGTGTAGGATAAGAGGGTGCGGGGAAGAGAGAGAAACGGAGAAATTAGTTTATCCCATCGTGACAAGAACCTGTGAAGCATTGTAATTGCAACTCATAGGAATATGCTGTGTAACAGATAGAAGATGAACGATCTTGACGTTCTATGAAAGTTTAAAAATTTGTCTAAAAAAATAATATTAAAAGATGTAAAGAAATATTGAATATCTAACGCGGTCTGTGCAAGATTAAAATAGGCTGACTGCCATAAGGCGAATAACCCTCTGGAAAGTCCATCATTTGCCTGTAGACTGTTCGCTCAAGTGGTTTAGAGAGACTAAAGAGAGAGAGAGAGCGAGAGAGAGAGAATGGTAAGGGATTCGCGCAGAAGCTGGCAAGCTTCCCGAGTAAGCGGGGTGCGCGGTGGTGGCGGCAACGGAGCCAATGAAGTTATAACAGGGTTCCCCGTCGGTTGTCGGGCCTCTCTCTAAAATACCACACGAGTTCTCTTCCGCTGCGTTCCGTTCCGTTCTCTTCCGTCCGGGCCGGAACTACCCTTCTAACCTTGTTAACGCGCCCCTAACCGCCGCCACTAGCACCACCACTACCATCACTACCATCACTACCATCAGCGCCATTCCACCCGCCGATTTCATTCCGAAATGCTCCACTCGGAAGTAATCAATTATTTCGAGCCGTCGAGACGATTAGGCCGCGGTTATGCTCTCACCCTTACGAGCACCCACCCCCTTAGGGTGCCCGTTAAAATTCACGGCATTCGTGTGCAACTCAACCCTCATCACCCTGAGGACTAAGGATCGAGTAGTATCGAGTATGGAATATTGAGCAACCTACCCTTTTAGGCTGTACGGAATTCTGTTGCTACCCCTAATCGTGTACGATAATGTCGACCGTCAATTCACAGTCGAAGACAGTCTCCTTGATTGATCTCTTAATGATTCGTCTAGAATTAACGATAATTTCCAGGGTTAAGATAAAACGAGGGTAGCGACCCCTGTATATATAATTTTTCAGATTTTAATTTGACGACCGTATCGCCTGTGAGACACTCTCTTGGCTTTGCTGTTAAACTGGAAAGTGGATGTCTTTGAAGCAAAAGATTCTGCAGTCGTAATTGACATTTTCGTTCTGTACAGAAATGCGGGGATGAATTAAGGGTGCAGGAGCGTGGTGAGAGTAAATTACTGGGACTGGCAATTACTTTTATTTCCTTCCTTTCGTGCTTTATAGAACCCAAGCGTGTAGGTCTTTATGCTCATGCTCGTGTTGAGTTTGTTAGAAGAGTCGTGGGGGGGAGGGGAGAGGAGTGTCATGGGGTAGTTGGGATACGTGCGTCGGGACGGTGGGCGCGTTTACATCGAATTTAATTAATCCGGAGATGATTACACGCGGTAATTCGCAACGTGCACTCGGCGAGCCACAATGCGGTCGTATAGGCGCCTATCTCGCTTGACAATCTATCAATTAATTAACGAAAATTGTTCTACTGCTAAATTAATACCGGTGTGTTTCTCTAACGCGGTACGCGGTGCCGCTTGCTTCTCGTGAATTACGGATATCTTAATGAGTAGGTAATTAATATGGACGCAGATTGGAGGGACATTCGAGCTGATAGCGCTTAACTGGGATGTACAGCTTTGTTCCGGACGTGTACAAGATAGAGCCGTATATCTGCGTGAAATGCCATCCGCTTCACTAGCGGCCTCCTGGAGTTTCACCCTCATCGCCATCCCTTACAGAATGGTTTTGCGTTAGCTGTTTGCCTGCCGGCCTGTCTGACTACTTGCCGGGCCGTTCTACTGTCTGGCCAGTTAGGTATCTACTTAGTTACCGTCCTAGCCCCACCGTATTTTCTTACGTTTGATTAGTATTGATGGCAGTCCTAAGCAAGTATATTGGTGTTCCTTTTTCTTTATGATTCTTAATGAATTCCATGGTCTTTCCTTGCTTCGAAATTAAAAAATGAGAACCTGCTGACATCGTGGTACGACGTTAACGTGGAACTTGGATTTTACTTTCGGGGAGAGAGAGAGGAAAGAGTTAGGGTGGCTGTACAAGGACTGGAGGCCGCGACGAGGCGTCTAATAAATATTAACAAGAACTGCGCTGAGATGGTAATCCGCGGAAGTTCTTCTCCAAAGAAAGCGCCTGGAAGGAGGCCGACGACGCCGTCGAGGGTATACGCCTTGAGAGGAGGCAGCCAGAGGGCCAAGTGGAATGGAAACTGCACGATGTAAATTATTTTTTAATCCTCTTCCTTCGGCTGCGGGCAAACCTCACCCACTTCCCCTCTAGTGCTGCCTCTTTTTATTTTCTTATTTCACCTCTTTCTCTTTATTGCTTCTTCTCACTCTTCTGTTCTTTCTTTTTTTTTTAATTCTTTTTTACTTCTCTCACCTCGACGAACGTCGCTACTGTTGGTTGGGACATTTCCGAGACTCTTTCTCACCACGTAAATAAGGAACTAATTCCGTAAGTCTTTTTGCGTCTTTTTTCCTTTTTATTTTGCCTTTCTTTTGACACTTTCCACGCTTCGAGCACCCATTCCATCGCGACGCCATATCCAGGAAATTCTAGCAGATTTTTTTTAATCTTTTTACGAGTTCCTTCCGGTCTTTCCCCTCGTCGACGTTCGTCTCCACCCTGAGGTTTTCCGGACCCTCCACATCCGGGTCCTGACGGTCCCACGTTGTCGCTCACGGTAATGGAATTTCCGAGTAGAATCGCACAAAAATTGATTCGTTTAACCCGTTCATTGTTAGGAGGCACATCTGACGAGATAGAGGATTGGTCCAGGGTAAGGCATCAGTGAAAGAGAAAGAGAGAGGTAGCGGGAGAGCGAGAGAGAGAGAGAGAGAAAGAACGATGAGAGGAAGATAGTGTAGAGCAAAGCATTGCAGGGCAGAGCAACGCAGGACAGGGCTATTCTAAGGGCTCGAGATTACAAGCCATTGTTCCCGAGGCACCCTTTGTCTCAAATCTGCCCTTCTCCCTCTGCTGGGCCATCCCCTCCCCACCTCAACATCCCCCGCATCCTCAGGACGCAGCCCTCCTGGACCCTGCTCACTCTTTGTGTTTTTAATTCGCAACTTTGTACCCGTTACACCCCCTCATCCCCCTGATACTTTTCCCTTCTGACTCCAGTCTATATCTTACCCTCTTCCTCTTTACTTCCGTCTCCCCGTCGTACACCGCTCTTCGTTACCATTCTCATCATACAGAAAATCTCGGCCCTCTTTCCCTGGAGTGCTGTGTCCTTTGTCAACTTTTACGCATTCCTCTTTCGGTCTGGACCTTAAATCTCATATCCCAATATTTCCAGCCAGACCAATCACGATAATTGTTGTCAATTTCCAGCCAGGTAGGCTAGGTAAATCGGGGGTGAATTTTCCTATTCAGAAAGTTCTGGTACTTCTGGTTTATTCCTGTTCGAGGCGAATATTGTTTCACGGCCCGTATACAGCATCCCTTACTTTATCTTCTTCTCTGTCTAGACTTTCCTGCTTTGCCAGCAGTAAAATGACGATGTGGAAAGCAAAGGGAATCTCGCTGCTAGCAATTGAAAACTTTCAGTAAATGCACGGTGTTTCGTACTCGACTAGATAAAGTCCCGAGCCAACCTTCTACACCCCCTCCCCTCATTTCCTCTAGCAAGCGTCACAGCGCCTCTCCTTTCGAATTGTTTCCCTGAATTGTCTAAAACAAGATGTCAACCGTCGCGAAGCTGCTAGCCAAAAACGAAAAACGACCAAGCTCCTCGAACTTCCAATAAAGCCATGTTTGTTTCTGGATATCAGGAAGCGCGTAAGGCCAGTTTGATTGTCAGAACAATAAAGGAAGGATCTAGATACACAATAGGGGTTGTTGCCAGGAGCAAACAGAGAATTTCAAAGTACCCCCACGTTTGGCTTCTCTTCCGGACACTCTGATTAAAACCGACTCAAAAATCTCATCCCCTAGTCGGACTAGCCGTCGTATCGTCCACGCGCCATATGTATAGCAATCTAACTAACCTCCCCCCCCCCCAAACGTTCATCCCTTACAGTTCCAAATTTCTCATTCCCTTAGCATTCCAAGTAGTGCAATGCAGTATAGATACGCTTTCCAGAAACAACCCCCTATCAAATTCTTATTTTAAATTACTCTCTGCCAGACGTCTACTAGTCCAATTGCCTGACTACTAATCCTAATACTTCGCTGTCAGCCATGTCCTATAGGTCAGAAGGAGACGCAGGGATTCCAACAACAGCAACAAGGTACATGCTCTAAGGCCTTCAGGTATCTCAGCGGGATTAAGACGAGGCGAGAGGTCGTGCAGGCTGCGTGCAAACGCGTTGTAGGTCACAGTGACGTTAAAGGGTTATCAGATAGCGAGACTAGCAGAGTCCGTGTGATCTGCACGTACATGCACGATCCAGGTATAAACGATATAGGCTCCCTATTGGCATACCAATGGCTACGGAATCAAACGTAGAGTCGAACACGTGTAGTCAAGGCAGGCTGCTAGCTGTCTGACAGTTTGGCATGTTGCCTTCTACCACCCGCAGAGCCCATCGAGCCGCGTGCTTACACGTACGCATAGCTCTCACACTGAACTTCGACGCTTTGGCAAATCGCTCAAACTAGGACAGGGACGCCGCGGCGCTGCCCGTCGTGGCTCGCGCCTTCCGCAAAAGGCAACCGCAAACGGTGAAATACGATCGGGTCCCGCGATTTCCCGAGCGCGTTAAATCTGCTTCTCACTTCCTCCCACCAATCTATCCGAGAACTTTGTCAACGTATATCTACATATGTATAGGTATATGGGTAACATGGTGGACCTAGTGGAACATGCAGGTATATAGATAACGAAACATGCTGGAATGAGCGAGTACAGTATAGGTGTAATGCTTACTCTCTCTCTCTCTCTCACTCACTCTCTGGAATTATCGAGCCCTTTCGTTTTATCCATCCTAAAGTGTCCTTTGTCCCGTGGGAACTCTTGAAGGGTTAAGCTCTCTAGATTGTCATTTGACCATTTCGATTCCCCGGAGAAGTTTCTCGCAGGGGGTTCAGACTTATTGACCAAGTCGCTCTAAAAACACGACCCTTCGTGCGAGTGGACAGCACGTTTTTGTTTCGACTGCTTTGCCTTGTTTTGTCAGCCGTGTTCGTGTTAGTGTTTAGGGAGAAGGAGATGAGGCTGGGGATCTATTCAGTTTTCTCAATTTCTGTCCTAGCCTCACTACTCTCTCTCTCTCTTTTATCTCGTTCTTATCAGGCACCAAGAAATCTAGCTCGAACGTTCGATTCAAACTGAATGCTCGGCTATTCTACGTGCTCGCAATCGGCAGTGCATAGTTGGCAATGAGTGTATCTTCTACTTTCCCATGTATTGGACTCGATTCGACGGTGTACAGCGTCGGCGTCGGCGTCGACTCTCAGGACTCGTATGGGAAAATTATCTCCGTGTCGTTCTCGCTCGATATCCTGGACCGCATGATATCGCAATAGCCAGGATTGTGTCGGGACGGTTTCGCCTATTTGCAATAACAGTTCGCCTCGAAGTAACCAAGCGACTAGAAGCGAGTTGGAGCGAATAAAGCGAATAAAGCGAATAAAGCGAGGAGAGGAAGAAGCAGCGTAGGACGACGTGTCGAGTGCGGATTCA